>VZTY01032595.1:11276-78773 GCA_013400935.1 Turnix velox
GCCCCCCCTCTTCCCATCCCCCTCGGTGGGACCTGGGGGATACTCCTCCTGGGATCTCTGCTGCAGGACAGGCCACTGATGAATTGCATTTTCCAAGGGGACATGGTGGGAGGAGAAAGACAGGGGGGCTTACTCACCCCCCACCTTATTAGGCAGGAGGAGGGTGATGGCCTTTTGTTTCAATTTCTTGACTGGACAAGCCTCTCAACAGGTAAAGTGAGTCCCAGATGAGACACTCCAGCTTTCCAGGGGCTGTTGAGTTCCCAGGCTGAAGTATAAGGCACACAGAGCATTAAAAGTCTGCATGTGCCTGTGTCTCACAGCAGCCACCATATCCCTTGTGGTCTCAGGCTTTAAGTCTCATGGAAGCAGTAGAACACAAGGCAGAGTTTGGTGTCTGCCGAGGAGCCCACAGCCTTGTTGCAAACAAGACGGCATTTAGGCTTACTGTAGCAATGGTCTCAAATTTAGATTAAATAATATTCCTGCTGTCCAGTTTTGGGTCTGTATGCAATTAACATGTTTTACTTCCAGCAAAAGGAATGAGGAGTTTAGTTTGCGAAGGAATCTACTTATATATATACTTTCATTTTCACAACTCTCTGCTAACATAATGAATTTGGATTTTTAAACAAGCAGTTAGTTCACAAGAATCTAGTTTTTCACTGAGATAAGGTATGTAGGATTTTTAAAAACTTTTTCAACAAAAGCAATTTAATGTGTTGTAGGTCTAATTTTGCTAGACTGGGAGGTGTGCGTATGTATATATGTAATACAGAGAATACTTTCTGGTTGGAAAATACCAATTCAATCAATCTCATGCAAGAGTTGTAAGCATTAAAAAAAATAAAACCCCCAAGAATTTTGGTGGTGTTTCTCATGCTTCAGTATATGTGATGGTTGGAATTGCTGCAGTAACTGAAGCATTGCTCTATCGTTCAAATCTATCTTCTGTTTCTTCACTCTTCATGTGTATCTCTTGATAGGTGGTATCAGCTAATAGAATCATAGAATAGTTTGGGTTGGAAGGGACCTTAAAGATCATCGAGTTCCAACCTCTGTGCCATGGGCAGGGACACCTCCCACTACACCAGGTTGCTCAATGCCTCAACCAGCCTGGCCTTAAACACTTCCACAGAGGAGGCATCCACAGCCTCTCTGGGCAACTTCTTCCAGTGTCTCACCATCCTCTCAGGAAATAAATTCTTTCTTCTCTCCAGCCTGAATCTCTCCTCTTTCAATTTGCATCCATTACTCCTAGTCCTAGATCAGACTGAATCCTGGGAAGGCAGAACAGCTGTGGGAATATCCTGTCACAGTCAGTAGTGTCTCTGCTTTTCTTGCCAATTAACTTGATTTAATAAAGTTCAGGAGTTTGGACAGCTTCTCATCTTCCTTCCTCTTCCTTTTCCACCTAGCAGATTTATTGGAGGAAGAGTTTATTATCTCATTAGTTTTGCATATTGGTTCACTTGAACTGGTTCAATTGAAGCTTAAAAATGCAACTCAACTTTGACCTGTTACGAAAGCGTCTGACACTTTGAAGGCTATTTGGATGCTTCTGGGACATTTGACAAGTCTGTTGTCTGCCACCCTGTAAAAGCTGTGTGAAAACTGGGTTCTGTCCGTACACCAGCATCACTGCAGTCTTGGGTGTCTGGTGGTACTTTGCCATGCCAAGCCTCACTTGGAGTGTGTTCAGATGTGTTTTCTGTTGATGCAAGAATTCCATCATAGCAGGTCAGTGCTGGCATGAAGTGGGCCATCTTCTTCCTTTAGTGGCTTATGAGTTGTCTGTGCCAGATACTGCTTCTTCTTGTTCTCTCTGTTGTATTTTACAGTTCTTTCCCCACGTGTACTGTCAGTCCATACGGGAGTTTTACCAAGGTTGTCACATCAGTTTTCACTGCAGGTAGTTCTGGAGCTTCACTGCATCATGTTACTCCTGCTGGTACCTTCCTCTGCAGCACATGATGTCTTCCCATTGCACAGAGGAAAAGCAGGAGATCTGATCACCCGGACTGGAGCTGCTTTCTGTGGAACAAGGGAAACAGTTTTACTGTCATTCTACTTCTTTCTGTTCATTAGCAGTTTTGAGGGAGTAAAAATATCTCATTTTCTCCCTGGAAACCTCTTCTTAATTATTTAACTCTGTGAAGCCTAATCTGAAAAGTTAGCATCACTTGGTGATGCTAACTTCAGCAACCAAATGGATGAGGGATATTTATTTCCTTTAAGCCTCCACATAACTTTTCTGTCTTAAAAAAAAAAATCACAAATATGCTTGTAAAAACCAATTTCAAGAGTCCGGTAAAATCTGCTGACTCCTCTTTTCTTCATGTTGTATCAAATGGATCCTGAAGGAGGATTCCCAGAGTTCTGCCGTGTTTTGCCATCCCACTGTTAGCCATGCCCCTCCATACTGACTTAGCATCTGAAATTTTATCTCAAGAGAAAGCCTTGCTTAGATGGAGATTAATTCTCTGACATGGCTCTTGGCAGCACTAACAGGCTCTGATGTTCTGGGATAATGCTCCATCTCATATTTCCTGCTGCTTGAAGCAATTATTTTTCATGTAATATATGTTGGTCCTATACAGAGATTTTTAGAGGTGCCTTTGAGTCCCATGGCAATGCTTTGAAGCCTGGTGCTACTTTTTCTATGTCGTTGTCACAACTCCAAGCTAGATAAGCTATTTTGGGGGCCCCTTCTGTGTCAGGTCTTTGAAATTTACAGCTTGTCTCCCTTGCCTTCTTTGTCAAGCACTAAGGCTCTCTCACCTTAACTGAAGATGATTTGCCATATGGCAAAGTGAGTTTGCTCTCTATTAAATATTTTTAATTGCAGTGTGTTTACAAAGAGCTCTGTAAATACTTACATATCTGGTGCTGCTAGAAATTAGTTCTCTGCAAGGTTTTCCTGGGCCTATTCCAAATGATGCTGTTTGGGAAGTTAAATTACATTTGCTGCCATTCGGAGCTTAATGACAGTGTGCCCAGCGTGAGGCTGTATGGCATTGTGCTTTTTAGGCAGCCATAAATAAGACTTCAAAAGGATTACTTCAATGATATAGGTGAGTAAGCGCATGGTGAGGTCTGGCAGGAATGCCTACTCCAGTAGCACTGGTTAAATTACTCCTGTGATTTAAAGCCAGAAACTCAGCCAATGCAATTAGTGTTAAACTCTGTTGTTTGTACTAGCATTTTACATTCATTTCTTTCTTTTAGTTATCCCACTAATGTTTCTGCATTTAAACAGAGTTGGTTTCTGCATGAGCTTTTTCAAAAGGCTGTGTACTTCCCTCCATGAAAGTTTTATGAAGGAATTGACTTTGACCTTGATTTTTCTATTTTGCTGCTTTAAAACTAAACTTTCTATATTTCCTGTTAGTCCTCTTCATCTTGGAGACTTGGTGCTTGATGATTCCTACAAGAGCTTGTGCAGTTGGTGAACAAAGAGACAGAGGGACTGGGGTAGTTTTAAGCAATGCTTGGGAGTAATAAAACCCAGATCTGGATCAGCAGGATATAGTGGGTGCTAGAGAAATCCTTGGAGAAATTATTTTGGAAAGCAGTGGAAGGAGGAAAATGCTTTAAGTGGTTATTAACATTCTGCTTCACCCCTCAGTTTAACTGTAAAATGGAAACTCTTGGTTTAATCCTTCTGATACAGGAAGCACAGGGAAAAAATATGTAGAAAATACCTACAAGCCCAGGGACTGACATCTAACTGGAATTCTTCAGCCTTTGTGGAAATTCAGATTCTTGGCAAATGCTGGCCCTGGTTTTAGCTGGGCAGCACTAGCCTTTAAGCTGTCCTAGGCTTCTCCACCAATGTTCTTTAGACACTGCAAACATGAGGAGTACTGCAGGTCTGTTCTGTGTTTCACGAAGCGTTCTTGTGGTTCTCTGCTTTCCAACATAAGCAAGTGAAGGGCTATAGGCAGATGAATAGAAGCTCTGCTAGAGCCCAACCTGCTTTGCTGGACATCTGTAGCTGCTGGCTGTATCAACTGGGAAAGTGTGTGAGGAGCAGAATCATAGAATCACAGACTGGTTTAGGTTGGAAGAGACCTTCAAAGGCCATGTAGTCCCAACTCCCGCAGGGAGCAGGGACATCCTACACTAGACCAGGTTGCTCAGAGCCTCAGCAAGCCTGGCCTCGAATGTCTCTAGGGATGGGGCCTCCACCACCTCTCTGTACCAGTGTCTCACCACCCTCATGGTGAAAAACTTCTTCCCAGTGTGTAACCTAACCCTGCCCTGCTCTAGTTTCAAACCACTGCTCCTCATTCTGTTACTCCATGCCCTGGCAAACATCCCCTCCCCAGCTTTCCTGTAGTCCACTCAAGTACTGGGAGGCTGCTGTAAGGTCTCTCCAGGGTTTTCTCTTCTCTAGGCTAACTGCTGAAGGCTAATGTTTGCTGTGTTTTTTTGGAACCACTGTGTGTAGATTTTTTTACAGTAGTAGAACTAAAAGGCACTGGATCCTCTGTAGACTCATTACAGCTATTTATATGCAAACAGGATGTGTTTTCCCTACTTTCTCATCCTTGGACACTTCAAAACAAAATAGGTACTATTTAATGAAAGACACAAGATTATTGTGTCTTTGTAGGTTGGAGAGATCAGAGCAGTGATGAATGGTTGAAAAGTCGTTTTGGGGTGGGATTTCATTGCTGCTATGGGTATGGACTTAAGTGGCTCAGGTAAATTAGCCGGAGGATGCAGATGTACCTGGTGTGGCAGGAGACCATGGCTGCACCTTATTGAGGAAATTCAGGAGGAAGAAGTTTGGAGAAATGTATTTGGAGCCAAAAACTTTTCTATTACATGTTCCCTTTAGCACTGGTTGTGGAGGGGGTGGGAAGGCTTGTGTGATTTAAGGATCTGCATATGTATCATGAGAGAGTTTCTTCTCCTGAGCTTTCTGACTGAAACATTAGAGCTCTAATGTGTCTTGGTTCTCCACTCTCCTTTAAGTTTCAAATGTCTGTCTTCTGGGGATGGTCTTAAAAGACTAGGGCTTTAGGACCAGTTTCTCTGAGAAGTGGTGCTGTTCCAGAAGGGCCCTTGACACAATTCTGACTTAATGCAAGACACATCTGCTGCTACTTGGACAAAATTGACATTGTCTAGAGAGGAAAGCAATCACCTAGTGTAGCATTACAGAGCATTTACACTTGAGCCATGTTACCAGGCAGTAAATCTTGACCTTTAGGAGTTCAGAGATTAGATTTCTTTGCTACAAGCGCTCGAGATATCATTAGGCATTTGTTGCTATTCAGAGCAGCTTTCAGGGGTTACCTATGGGTTTAAATCAAAGCATCAATCATTTTTGGAATTTTCTTTTAAAGCTGAGATAGCTACAAATGAAAACTAGGATTACTTTTACATTTATTTTTATAGTAGTTGGCAAGAAGCAAAGGTGGAAGGAGGAATGGATTGTGGAGGCAGGAGATGTTGCTTTAAATTTTTATTTCTATGTGAACAGTTATTCTGCAGCATTTACACTGAAATTATTTCAGTGGTGTGAACTTATTTCAGTGGGATAATAACTGAAAGTTACATTCAAAATAGGATTGAAGGCAGGCAGCGCTAAAACAAAACACATTTTTGAAATAGCAGCCCCTAAAATTATCACTGATTTGCAGATAGACACAGTGTTAATCATCTGTTAATATCAGGAAATGCTTGAAAGCTTGTGCTTTATGATAATCTACAAACCAAGTGCTTCAGAAGGGGGAGGTCAGGAAGATGATGACACCTATCAATGACTCTCCACTGATGTCAAGAATCCCCCCTTCCCATTAGAGAAAAGCACTGATGATCAAACATGGGTAGATGGACTTAAGCATCCAACTCAGAATCTCATCTCCTTTTTCAATGCCTCACGGGGCATTTTCTTCTTCCTTTCTCCCCTTTGCCCAAACTATTGCAGTGGCTCTCCAGAAATCTGTATTTCTGTCCCTTTATGCCAAGTTTATTTTTCCAAAATAGCAAGTTACAGCCATAATAGAAGTTTAGGAATGCAGCCAAAGTTTTAAAAAGAAAATACATTTGTGAAGTCTGGCTGAAAAACTTGGATATGAAATGGAAGGCTAATGGTGGAAAAGTGATAAAATAAGATCATGTTGTAATTATTAGCAAAGCACGACCTGTGTAGTGCTGGAAATAAAATACAGTGGCAATTCTCAAATGCATTTGGAAGACTATCAGCCAGAAGAGTTAAGGGATTTTTGCCCTTTGCTCAGGTCAGTGTTGAACATGTTCTGATCCTCTGGGCATTGTATTAAGAGAAGGATTGGAGAGCTCTTGGAGAACACAGGCAGGAAAACGTCTATTGAGGAAAAGAAGTATGATTAAAGAGATTACCATGAAACAGTTCATTACAGAATCTTTAAAGTGGAAATCTCCCAGCCCCAAGGGGTTTACTTCCTTGCTTTTTTTAAAAACTGTTAAGTAAAATAATAGTGATTTTTCTTTAAAGAAAGGAAAACTCAAAGTGGGAGGAGCTCAGAAGGGCACAGAACCTTCTGCTTTTTGAAATCTGTAATTGATATTATGAAACTGCTTGACAAAATACGGTCTTCTAGGTCTTTCGAAGACAGAACTTCTGAAGTTACTTTGCTAACATTTGTTTCTTAGGCAAACATCATAAATGTCAAGGACAAGGTTAAGGGTTCAAGTCCCTGTCCAGGTAAAGGGGCTTGCCAGAATTCAGCTGACTGTTGGACTCAGTGACCTGAAAGGTCCCTTCCAACCTTGGTCATTGCTATTATTATAAGACAGTGCTAGAACTGGCTGTGCAACCTTCACTTGAGCAGTTCCACTGCAGATGATATTCCCCATCCTCACAATTCCTGTGTTGTGTTACTAATTCTGAGTTAACTTGTCATAAAAAACAGCAGCTGGCTTTCTAGAATTGGCTGTGTTTCTTTGGACACTATGAATATCTCACAAGGAATCTGGCCTTTCACAGCTGGCCCTGCAGCCTTTGAAACTCTGACCAGTAGAAACAGGTTTGAGCCTTGAAAAGTTCCATAGAAAGATAAAGGGGTAATGATGTCTGAGGTAGCTTTCTGGTTTTCTCTGCTTTTTTTCTAGGTCTGAACTCCCTCACTCTATTTTCTGCACAAGTATTTTAGCGCTGGTTCTGCACCAGTATTTATGTTGTTGTGTTATTCCATTGTACTGAGCATGACATGTTCTACAGTATTTTTACAGTAAAGCACTTAAGGCAGCACCATGTCCATTGTTGTGTATGAGAAATTGTCTTTATTTTGTCGTCTTTGATTGTTTCCTCAAAGGAACCTGGGATCTAAATATCTTTTGGGTGACTAGGTTAAAATGAGAGTTACATAGGACTTCTGAGGACAGGAACAACAAAACAAAGACCACCACCAAAAAAAAGCCTTGCCTGCCTTTGCATCCTGAGCGAGATGAGACAAGTTGGAGTATGTGTAGTGCTATTTTGAATAAAACCACTAAAGAACTTTGTTATAGTCTTGTAAAACGTTGATACAGAAGAAAGCTTTATGGAAGCTGGTGGGTAGCAGTTACCTATTTCAGTTCCTTGATCTGGAGGATCAGCCTTCAGGCTCAGTGTAGCTTTGTCTCACAGTACTGTGTTCTAGGGTTTTCTCTTGGTCCTTCTTAGTTCTACTCTAGAAGTACATCAAATTATTTTTGGGGAAGGGATTGCAGCAAAATACATTTTATCCTTCCTACAATTGCTGTTTAGCAAGCTGCTGCTCTTCCTCACCACAGATACTGGAGATCATTTCAGCTCTTTTAATTTCTAGATATTTTTTCTAGGTTATTACTCTTAGACTCTTCTTTCACCTGGTATTTTTGGCTTTCCTCATCTGGCACAGTGTGACCACTTGGATCATAGATCCTTCTGTGACTTGCTTAGGATTTAAGTTTGGGTTGTAGGCTCAAAACAGTTGAACTGGAATCAGCAATTTTGAGTCTCAAGCAGCAAGTTGAAAAATTGCTCTTGTATGAAAACCCCTAGTTTTCTCTCATCTAACTGTTTTTGTTAAAATGGAGAAAGATTTTGCAATGGAAAGCTTAAACAAGAATTCTGGAAAGCAAAAATTTCACTTAACAAAGGCAATACTTTGAGAGGTGTATTTGATGTTAATTGATGCAGAGTCCTTCTGAAGAGCAGCAGTGTTAGTAAAAAGAAACAGGTTTTTGCTAGGCTGAAGAAATTGAAAATATCTGCTTTTTAAAGTTGTTTTTAGCTGTTCAGGCAATACAACTGCAATACTTTGTCTAACTTTATCAACTACTCCAGGTAGCATCTGATATGAGTGATGTCATGTACCTGCATGTAATAGGTCATCTGAAGAGACTGAGAGATTATAAATTCTCTATTAAAAATTTTATATGGCATAGAATTTCTTTTTATACTCATTCTTTTCTGCTACTCTGATAATTTACAAGGCAATGTTTAATTTCCATCACCTCATCCTTTTAAGCCTACCATGTAGTGTGGTAATTTAGAATGAGGGGGTTTTATGTCTTTGATCAATTTTTTTCCTCTTTAAGATGGCTACTTTTATTCAGGTAAAAAAGCCCTCAGCAGATTTTCACATGTTTATTCAGTAAGCTATGGGAAATATGTTTGTGTATACACACTTTCCAGATTTTAATACGCAGAGAAATTTGTTCAGTTGACCCATATGTGTTTCCACATCTGGCTCATGCTCTGTTGATACTTTGATACCTTTCCATGTGATGTGTAAGGAGCTGTGACCAAACAGTTATAGAACTGATGTAACAAGAGCACAGTCACGCTGACTTATCAGCCAGTTAAAAATGTTAATTTGAAAACTGGAATATTTCCAGATGAATTATAATGAAGTGCTTCAGCACAGACCTGATAGTCTCTTTGCCTGAGACATCCTATAGAATAGCACTGTACACTAGCTTTCATCTTCCTGGTCTCCCCCAGGGCTCACTTTAGTCTCATCTTCAAGGCAGATGTTACCTTACCTTCCATAAACAGGTGTCCCAATTTTGGCTTACCCCCATGTTTGAGCTTTTCCCCAAGGCAAGCCAGTTTTTGTTAAAAAATGCTTTTTTGGTATATGCTCTATGTATCAGATTACTCTGACTGGTTAGAAGTAAAGTAACAGCCAAAGAAAGACCAGGTTAAAGAATCCTGAGGACACTAACCAAATCTTTGATAGATGAAGGTGATAAAAAGGAAAGGTTCTGAGGTGAAATACAGATAAAATGCAGGCTTTTTGCTGTGAGATTGGATTCCAGAAATTTTTCACCGCTGACTTATAAAAATTGAAAGGAAGGAATGTGGTGTAAGGCACTGAAACTGAAAGCCTGATGTCTGGAGCTTGTGAGATCAGGAAAGAGAAAACAGTTTTCCTGACAGTGTATGAATAGGCTTTTCCTTTGTATGCCCCAAGATACTTTAGGGGTGGGTGAGATGTAAGTTGATCAGAATAAGAATAAATTAAGAGATCTAGGTCCCTAGGAATATTCTAGGCACTAGGTAGGGTAGTGGAAAGAGTTTCTTGAGGAAAGGATTGGATATAGTTGGCAGTGGCCACAATTCATTGCAGTTTGGCCAGCTAACTGACAAAAAACAAAATGAGAACCATTTGAAACAGTGAGATGAATGTGTTCAGTGTTATGGGAAGAATAGCCAGAGGCCTAAATGGCAGCATGAATCTATACTGTGGAAAGTAAGTAGGAAAAAAAAATAGGAATTCCTCTAGTGGTGTCGGAATGTAAGCTGGAAGTATGGGGCGAGCAGAGGTAATTTTTTTAGATCATGTCTGGAAGCGACATATGTAGTGATATAATATTAATTGCCTAACTATACTACAAACAATCCCACCCTTGTACAGTTATCTTCCAGGTAAAACGAGGTGCTGTAGCGAATGTAGTGCTGATGCTAATGATGAGGGAATATGCTACTGATTGTGACTCCCAAAGGACTTCCTTCTTTCAGGGGGAGCAGAACTAGACTACAGACAATTTGCTTATTTTCTCTTTTCCACGTTGTGTCTCTTCTGTATGAGACATGTCAGAAGACATCAATCAGCCAGGAAAATCTCCAGCTCGATGGCTAACTAGACCATAAATAATGCCCTCTGCCGAAGCACAGACAATTCTCAAACTGATGAGAACATAACAATACAGATGTATTAATTGCCTCTTTAAGAGTATAAAACCTCTCTGCTGCTTGGAGCAGTGCAGCTCTTTAGAATCTTTAGCTGCTAATGACCACTGGATTGTGAGGGGCTACAGTTGTCTTCCCAATTATTTAAGAACCTCAAGCAGTCTCTGAGTGGTGAGTATTAAAAAGGAAAATCAAAGCAGTGTGCTACATTGGGCATTAAAAAGATTGGTGTATGGTTCTGTGTTTTTATATAATTTAACAATTAGAAAACTAAAGAAAATTATATAAAAATAATCAGTCTTTACTTACAAATTTTTTCGAAGTTAAAAATATTTTTATTATTCTGAACATTCTGAACATGGACATTTCTCTTAGAAATAGGGAATATATTTTAAAATGCTTGGCTTACTGCAGAGAAAAGCAGTGCTGAAGAACCTGTGCTACTGTTTGTACAGACACATGAAATGAAATTCAAGCTGTACAGAACCTCTGTCACTACTTCCTTCCCTTCCCAGAATGCTAAATGTATGTCAAGTAATTTCCCCACCTTGGCTCTGGGTATTCCTGCATGCTCCCTCCTGCACCAACCAGTTACATTCTAGTAAAAGAGGCTTGTGACCTTCAGCTCAAGACAAAGCAGGTGCACCTGCAGTAATTCCAATATTTCCAAATAAAACCAACAACAGGATAACTCAAGAAGAACCTTTGAAAGCAAGGTTGATTGCAGAGCGGGATAGGCTTGCTCATATCCTTGTCCAGACAAATTTTTAACACCTTTAGAGCTGCAGTCACCACAGCCCTCCTCTGGCACAGAGAGGGGGAGAGAGAATTCCATGTTCCATGTAATTAGGTGAGGGAGGAGAATATCCTCTTGTGATTGCACTGGATGGATCTGTGATTACTCATGTCAGAGTTTGGATTCAACATTGCATGTACCAAAAATTAAGAACTTGGAAAAAGCAAATCTCTCCTTGAGGCTGGTACCAAACAATACCAGCCATAAATGAATAATAAGCTTCTTAAATACTTCTGTGGTCAGACTAAACTCTATTTGAGAGTAGGTATAAAAAATACCAACTCACTCAAAAAGCTGTGAATTGGAAATTGCTCACTGAGACAAATAAGCAGTGTCCACACTAAAACATAACTTTCTGCCTCCACCCTGGTTGAAGGCTGAGAAATATTTGTTCACTGTTTGGCTTTGTAAAGCACTTATTGAAGACATAGTTTATAGTAAAGTAGAAGCAGTCTGAGCTCTTCATCAAGCCAAGAGAATAACTTGATCTGGCTTTAGCATGTCAACCCAAGAATAGCTTGGAAAGGAGTTTTTGTCAGAAAAGCTTCAAAACAAAAGTTACAAGAAAAGGCACTTGGCATCTTTGTGCTCTTAAAACTTTGTGCAGCCCAGAAATTCCAGGATGTTTTGGCATTCTGTGCATCACATGTAATCACAATTGTGACTTGCAGCCATCAGTGATTTGGACAGAAACAAGACACATTAAAATATATTGGACAGACACTTGACTCATATTTATAGAGGTAAAAGGCCAGTTTGGGAATGGAGTACTCTAAAAATACTCACCCAGGAAGGTATTGAACACTGAGATATTGCTGTGTATAATAAGGTTGAATGAATGTATAGCTCAGTTGGGAGAGCATCAGACTCCTAATCTGAGGGTCAGGGGTTCAAGTCCCCGTCCAGGTATGAGGCTTGTCAGAGTTGGGCTGATGGTTGGACTTGATGATCTGAAAGATCCCTTCCAACCTTGATTATGAAACTATGATTATGAAACTATGAATAATGTTTGAATGTAAAATAAATTCTTGGGCATCTGGGTTTAACCACTTGGCCAGCCAGTTTCACTGCACAGGAGTTCATCTTTCTGTGAGAACAGAGAAGGGGGGTAAACAGCAACTCTCCTGCTTCATGAAACATCAGCTAGAAGAAAATTGGCCAGTGTTGCGCCTGAAGGAGCATTGGTAATCACGCCACATCCAAATAATTATGTGAAATATTTACCAGTCTTGAGATGAATTCACACAGTTTTTTTGCCTGTGACAGCATTAAGGATAAGAGGTGTTGAGAGTGCCTTGAAGGTATAAAGATTAAAGATTATTTCACTATCTGTATTCCTTTGGGCAGAGGTGTCTTGCAGTTTGTTCTGACATTCACAGAAAAGTCTAAGCAGCTCCTCACTCTCCTCATGCCTTGGCAGTTCTGAAGCTGAGCTTGTGAAAGGGAGTGAATGATGTTTAATCTGAGATAATGGTCTGTCCTTGAGCATTCAGTGAAATATCTCTGTGTCTAGGCACTTGGATTCCTGCTTAAAGGCCCAAGGAAAGTTGCAGGTAAGGATACCACAGAGACACTGAGCAATAGTCATCTTCTACAGAAGTTTAACTTAATTAGGAAAAAAAGTATTCTAAGGTTTACTTTAATTGGAGACTTCCTGATGAAAAATTGTATGTGTTTCCAACTTGTTTCAATATTTGTGAAGTAACATGATGTGAAGGAATGCTTTTACGTAGTTAGTTTAGATAGGGCCATAAATATTCAGCATTATTTTCAGTATGGATATGTAGTACACTTATTGAGGAAAGATGGCTACAATAGATAAAGAAGTAAAGTTAAGACAAATTTAGCATGCAGAGCTCTTGTATCTTACCAGGACTTAAGTGAATTAAGTGCAGATGGATGGTTTGAAATTCCATTACCCGCAAGTCTACATAAGCTGGAGTTCTCAGTAGTCTCCACATTCAAGGAACCAGTTTGTAATGAAAATATTTTATGTTCAAGAAATAAAAATGAAAACGCGAACCAAAAAAACCCAAAGTATTCTCTGAGTAAATGTTGCTGCACTTTGCTTACAGGGACTGAACTGATTTGTCTTCCCAGAAATGATTCCTTCACCTCTTGTGGGAGTCTTGTTCTCCTGGATTGTGCTTACAGTGCATGAATTCTGTTGCTCTGTAGTCTAATGACTATCAGTGGCTGGTTAAAGAAAGGGCAGGTTGTGCAACATTTTTTTGCTAACACTATGAGCAGCCCTAGTGGTTGCCAATGATTTCCTTGTTCAAGAATTTGTAAGTGTAACTGCTATTTTAGTCCTAGAATTACGCTGTCTTGAGCTAGATCAATGCCACAGAAGAAAATAAACCTTTATAGCATACATTTCCTGAATAAACAGGAGAGTGGAGCAACCTGTGGAGTTCTGCCATTGACAGAGGGAAAGATGAAAACCACTTGATATGAACCACAACATTGATGCTCTTCATTTGCAAAGGGTGCTATGAGAAAATGGGAGTGCTTAATGTGTAGATGAGATGAACCTGGATAATACTGAACATCTGGTGTGGGTTGATGTCAAACAGTTTCATACTGCTAGAGAAGTCAAATATACTTTCAAGAAGGTAGAGAAGACAGGTGACTAGCCAGAACATAGAAGGTTCCAGAGAAATGTAAGAAAAAACATTTTGACAGAGAAGGTAACAGAATATTGGAACAGACTGCCTAGAGAGGTTGTGAAGTCTCCTTCTGTGGAGACATTCAGAACCCATCTGGACAGGTTCCTGTGTTACCTGCTCTGGCAGGGTAATTGAACTAGATGATCTTTTGAGATCCCTTCCAATCCCTGATATTCTGTGATTCTGTGACTAGACCGCTAGGCTTTCAATTTCTACACGCCTTAGGGGAAAGTGAAAATATTTTTTCACACTATCTGTTCTATTTAAGTCAGTAAGTCTCAAACCCACTTAGTGACCTCCTGAAAAAGGAATTTTTTAAGGATTTACCCTTAAAAAAGAGGGGAAGGGAAAGCAAAGCAATGACTACTACATGAAAAGCTACTGCTTGTGTTCATCTAGTGTTGCCCAAGAGACTCTGAGGCAGCTGTGCAGGTTGTAGTTTGGGACCTGCTCCTCTGCCTGCCCAGACTTTCTCAGAAGGCAGTGTGTTACCACGGTGCTTACCTGCTGGTCTCTGCTTTCAACTGCACGTAAAATCTAACACCTGCTTGGCAATCCAATTCCAAATCACACAAAGCAGATAACTTTTAAGGATGAAATTGAGCACCTGGAGAATGAAGGGAGTGTACTGATGAGACTGAAGCTATTTTGAATAAGAACAAATACCCTTAGGCTTTTTGGATTTTAGTACAGAATTTTGAAGAAACGTCAAAAGGAGAAAAGTAAATACCAGTTTTTGCAGCTATTGAAACTTCAAATTCCACTTAACATCAGCACTATCAATTGGATGTTTCACACAGTGTGACTTCCTTACCAAGATAAGCTGAGGAAATGCTCTAGAATGTGGAATCTGAACTGTAGAAAATGTAGGGAAAAAATGAGTCCTCTGTCAGTTGCAGTAAAGTAGTTCCAGCATGTTTGTCTTTGCTCTTTCTTACCTTTAACCTTCACACACAAAATGTCCAACCCAGGAACGCAGTGTATTCCAGTCATTACCTCATAAGATGACTGAGGTTTATAATGCATTATGCAGAATTTGACAAAGATAATAACATATGGGCTTTTACAGCCCTTCAGTGAAGAAAGTATTTTCCCTAAATAAATTCCCCATCTGGGCTTCACTAGGTTTACCTAGTGCCACTTTTCTTCACTACCTGAGTGTTTCCACAGAAGAAGATAAGCTGATTTGTCCATACAATTGCAAATGTAGCAGGCAATATTCTGTTTCATACTGAGTGTAGAATGTTATTTTAATACAGACTGAGACTAAGGAGTGACTAGAGTCAATCTAGAGTTTAGTTGGAATCCAGATGAAATTATGGTCCTACATTTTGGTTCAAATGGAATCATAGAAAGGTCTGGGTTGAAAGGGACCTTAATATTTTTATTTCATTGATACCTACTGATCAACCAATTTTAATAGTTCTTCTTTTTTTTCCTATTTCTTTTTATTAAAGAGTTACTCTTTGTCAGTTTGCATCCCCTTGTACCACTTGTGTCAAAAAATATGCAAAAATCACTGTTCTTCCAGCATTTATAATTTGGAAAACAGAAAAACATTGGCATTGCTGGGAAATTCCATTCATATCAGAGGCCTGATACACCATTTAACCATTGTCTCAGGTGTGCTTTGGAGAAGCAATACAACAAAGTCCATGATGTTGTTTGGGAAGTACTCCAAGCAATAGCTGCTATGGAAAGAAATTGTTCTATCAGCCTGGTTGGTTTTGTCCCTTGTTTGTTTGTGCAGTTACACATTAAACCAGATGTGGAATCAGCCAGGCCCTTACTGCTCTGTCACTTCTGTTCAGACCTCTTTTTAGCTGATTGAAATGTTGCATCATTCACTCTTCATCCCTACACCTGCCAGAGACTGGGCAGTGGAACTGTAGATGTGTGTATTTACATATATCAGGTCTGGGTTGGAAGGGACCTTAAAAATCATCTAGTTCCAACCCCTCTGCCATGTGCAGGGACATCTTCCACTAGACCAGGTTGCTCAGTGCCTCATCCAGTCTGGCATCCAGTCTGGTGGGAGATTCTCCTGAATTTTTAAGGAAAGGCAGTTGAAGGAAATGAGTTGAAGGCAGTATAGAACTCTGCTTGCACTCAGTCTTCAAATACGATGGACTTTTAGACACGGGCCTCAGATTTTGGGATGCCCATCACAGTTGTTATCATGCAGGAATGCTTTGACCTGGGCAGTGTACTTGCTGGGGCTGTGTTTTTACATACATTTTGTAATACCATTATTAGTACTGTTATAGGGTGCTATTATTTTATAATAAGCCATTCATTTTTATTACTGAAAAGGCCTATGGAAAAGCTAAGCATAATTGGTGTAAATATTTTAAAAATCTAGTTAATGTTATGCAAAGCTTGGACATTTTAAAGAGAGGTATGGCTCTTTTGATGAATAGGAAATGTGTTAGGAAGTTCTGATTAATAATTAATCAACTGAAAAAGGAGATAGAAAAATTAATATTTTATATCACAGAGATGTATTTATATAAAATAATTTTGTAGCTGGTTAGTTAGCTGGTTAGAGTACTGCTTCAAACAATCTACAGAACAAGTGAATCCTGCTTTATCTCAAACATAATTAGCTATTTAAATGTCTTGGGTCAATTTATTAACACTTTATTCATCGGGGTGTAACTTTTATTAGGCTTTATTGCTATCAGAAATTATATCCTACACAAATACAATGGAGATTTAAATGTTCTGTAGAATGAGCCAATGCTTCCTGACTTTATTACACAGTATTGTAATGAACCTTGACCAGCTGTAGATTTGATAAGTGTAAAATATTACTGCTTGTTGCTAATTTTGTTCATTTTTAATGACTGATAATCCTTGTCGATTTAGTGTGATAGTCACAATCCAATAGTGTTTTCCTGCTGTAAATGTGATTGTAACAGGAGGTATTAAGTGTGTCTGCGTAATAAAATTAGTTAGGGAAGCTCTGTATATTGTTTCCAGGTCTTTGAATTTTCATTATAGTGGTGGAACTTGTTAGACAGTAAACCTTGACTGCCAGCTCAGACAAGATCTTCTCTACTTCTCTGCCAAGGAAAGAGGTAATGATGCTGCATTAAGAATTCTGTTCTCACGCTTCTGGAAAATGCATCACGTATAAACAGTGGGGGTGTCACTTTGGGGAGAGAGGGAAAGACATCACAGGGAAAGAAGACATTCATCTGTGCAGCAAAGTACAACAACTGACTAGGAGTTGCTTAAAGAGACCAACCTGGCTCTATGCTGGGAAAAGATGGCCTTGACACCTCTTCATAATCCTGCAACACCTTGATTTATTCAAGGTTCACATCTGTCAGGATGCCGAAGTGTTTGAAAGGATCCTAGTGAGGAAACCTAGGGAACAGCCTCTCCTTTCCTTTGTCAGTCAGTCTGTCTAGCAGCAGACTTCACCTTTAGAAAAGGAAATGTTGCATCATAAACTCACTGACTTTTTTTGGTCTCAGTTGATCTTGATGAACCTGAAGGCTTCAACTTCAGGTCTTGGGCCTCTAGGTATGAAGTGGAGGTATTTTGATATGAATAGATGAAATCCAAACTGTGAGAATAATCAAAAAGTAGTTTCTGTAGCTTAAAAAACTCTCCAGAAAATTATATTGAAGTGATCTCTATGCGATCTCTACTATTGTCTTTGCACTAAAAACTAAAAACCCAGTGTATCTGGGTGGTATATCGAAATTCTGTCATTTACATCAGCACTGGTAAGATTTTGCCCAGTGTGAGAACACTGCTCTCTAACTCTCCTGGTAGAGATCTACTGGCCACTGGGGTCGGACAAGAACTACTTTCGACAGACACTGGTCCTGTTGGCTGAGCACAGGCTTCTCTTTAATTAGCAATTTATAGGGGGCAGTTTATAACTTCCCACTGACAAAACAATAGTTTGTTGTTTTCAATACAAGGTGAGAGTAAATCTAAGGATTCATAACTTCCTAAATAATTTATTTCCAGTGTTTCTTCTAACACTTGGAAAAGCTTCCCAAGAAAAAAAAATACAGAAAGCGAGTTGACAGGTTTGTGCAGAGATAACTATTTTAGCCTGAGGTTTACTGCAGCATCTCTGCATAGTAGAAGCCTTCTCACTTTGAGTCCATGCTTACAGGGGTGTTTAAATGTCATCACTCAGTCTTTGCATTATTCAGTCCTCCTATGTATGCTAGGGAGCATTCAGATGTGTGTCTGTAGTTTCTATGAAGGCTTTCACTAAGTAGTGAAACACAACAAAGCAGAGGTATAAAACAAATTTCATAGCAACCTTTCTGACATTTCTGAGATCTGCCATTTGTGCTGATATACTCTGTTGTGGAGAATTTCTGCATGTATTTCTGGGAGTCAAAGATGTTTCTGCTTTGCTGCCTCAATCCTGTACCCAGCACTGCCTGAATGAGACTATGCATTTGGGGAGTGCTGACTGGTACAAGGCTGCTTTGTGCCAGAGGACAAAATACCAAGACGTGTAATAAGTAACTGAAATCTGGCCAACATCAGTGGGAGGTTAAGAGGATAGTCAGTCTACCTGCAAATTAGTGCATGTATCCCTAACTGGGGCTATTTCATCAGTATTCCTAGGGGACTCTGTGGAAGAAGTTCAGTAACTGGTTGCTTTATGCCTAAAGAGCAAAATGTCTTTTGTATAGGGAGAAGGCATTCCCTCTGTTCAGAGAGGTAAAGAAAAACGTAATATTACTTTCACCAATTTATAATTCAAGTTAGTGGAGTAAGTTCCTAGCGCCCCATTCAATTCTTTGGAGATGAAGAGGTCCCATATAGATTTAACTCTGGTCTTTTGCTCCAGTTCAGCAAGAACAATAATACAAAAGGTATTCCTTGAAAACAAACAAGGGACAGATACAAAGAAACACTGTGCAATACCCAAGCCACGCAATGAGCTTCAGAAAGAACAGATTCACAGATGTGCTGACTGAAGTTTAAGAGCCAACTTAACAGATGTACAAAGCTGTAGATCAGAGGGGATATAAAACAGTTAAACTTGCTTAAAGGCACAATGTGTCACAATCTAACGATTACATGCATCCTAAGCCTGACAGAAGAAGGAACATAAGCTCAGCTATGTGCTCTTGGCTGTAGGCATGCCAAGAAGATTATAAAAATGCCATGCTGTGATGTGTTGCCCTCCTGCCTGAAAGGCTACCATTAAGCTGCTTATTTACTGCACCAATTCAGGCAGCGGTGCAGTCCAGAGTGCTACCTGTCCCCTTGCTGGATAAATTAGTCGTGGATATCACAGGATTATTTCTGCCTATTGTTCAGTCTGGTGAAGGTGGGAAGATATAAAAAATGCCGACCTGACCATGTAATGTTTTGTGTAAAATAAGAGCTGCTTTCTCTTCCTAGTGAGCACCATAGCCAGTCTTGGTGGCACAGGCTGCGATAACAAGTCTGGAGCTAAATTAAAAAGGCTAATATACCAAGGCAAAAATTTAATCTCCTTCATTTCTATATAAATATATAAATATAAATATAGAAAGGGAGAAAGATGGATCGGTGGACATAGAGAGGTGTGGAGGAAAGCTTTGTACTCTTTGACTTTGTAAATCAGCACTGTTTGAAGGGAGAACACACAGGAAAACTTACCCACCTCCTCGACTCAAAATGTTTTTTATATAGATTGTTTTGCCCTCATATTTTTATGATGGATGGAGCTGTGAAGTTTAAATTAGTGCTAACAGAAATTGACAAGTACAGCATTAAAAAATAAACCAGGCAGCCCTACAGGCTTAATTATGAAATGAGCAGGAAGAATAGACACAGAAAATCCTGTTTCAAAATTTTACCTCACATAATATAAATAAAAGATTATGTCTTCCACTGGTAGCATATTGCTTAAAAGAATAACATAAAATGACTACTCTGATATTTATTTTGCTTTCATTATATGTATAGATAAACTATATATGTCTGGTTTTTATGTTTTTAAGATGTACACAGTTGAGATGCACAGATATACTTACATAGCTATGACCTAATACCTGTAATTATCTGCACCTTTTCATTTAATCATTACAAAAGCAAGCTTTTTTCATTATCAAAACAAAAAATGGTGAACTAAAAAAAAATTCCAATTGATAATTTATATTCAACTTTCCATA
The DNA here is from genome assembly GCA_013400935.1 of Turnix velox. Classification (NCBI taxonomy): domain Eukaryota; kingdom Metazoa; phylum Chordata; class Aves; order Charadriiformes; family Turnicidae; genus Turnix; species Turnix velox. The sequence continues at coordinate 31,044 of VZTY01032595.1, forward strand.
TTAAGCAAATGGTAAATATCTATTGTTCAGAATTTATTTTAGAAATTGTGACTGAATATAAGAAAGTTTTCACTAAAGAAAATAATCGCTAAATCTCAGACATTAGATGTTGCATTATTTATTGCAAATACATTATATTGAAGTTATAAATATGTTATAATACGTTATAATGAAGGCACTATTGAAATATGATGTGAGCTGAACTGATAATTTTCACTGCTTGTTGCAAAAGATTTCTAATTGTTTAATTTTGATAAGGCACTGGAGAAGGTTTTCTTTTCCTGATGAGCTTGGGCTTTTAGTGGCCAAAAGTTAAATTTTAATGTCAGCAGTCACTAACTAGAATTTCATGGATAAACACAGCAAATCATGCCTGAAATCGGTGGCAGGATCCAAAATGTGCCTAATTTCCAACTATACAGATTTTTATTACTGGTGGAAAAAAAAGGAGCAGGTATTAATCTGAAAGTCACATGTGTAACTTCCTCCTTCTTTCCTTGAATGCCAATGTAAACAAGGCCAGAATAGAAACTGATGTTCAGCCAGTTGTCATCACTTGTCTTGTGGCAGGGAGTCAGGCTTCGAGTCAGGAAATACCAGCACATGTTAATAAGGGCTTACTTGAATTAATCACCAGTATTTTTCCTTGTTACTTCCCAGAATGCATGGTGGGCCTGGGGATGGAACTGTCAGAGAAGCGTGAGGCTGGAACATACAGATTGCTCTAATGAAATAATTCCCCATTTCTGAATTTGTTTGTTGGTGATTTAGAACCATATCATGCTAGGACTTAGTTTATGAAAGTAGCCCTTATGTCATCAGTCAGGATGGGGGCTACAGCTGAGCTTTTTTAATGCTGGCTTTGAGCACTGAGCCCTCTTGGAGTGGCATTTTAACAGGCAATTACTGTATTTGATTATGATCAATCAGGATGAAAATTGACTTGACTTCTTAATCTCTCTCTTTATATCATTATTAGACCTGCAGATTCTTCCTTGTCCTTCCCTCTCAGTCTGCCTCCACCACATACATTTGCTGGATAAAGAAAGCCCCTTGTAGAAATCAAAGGGAAATGTCTTATCAGTCCTAAATTGAATTTAGTATAGAAGATATATTACAAAAATATACTGATGTTTTATGATGTATATTTGGAATTGCAAATCTTCTTGAAACATCTCTAAAATTAGTGTTGCATTTTCGTGATGAGGCAAAAGAATCAAAAAATCAGATAACTGGGGAGGATGATGGAGGATTACACAGCTGAATCACAGCAGATTTCTCATTCCTATCTGTGGAGCTGTATCACTGCAGAGACAGATAGGAATCAGAAATCTAAAGCAGCTGCTGTACACTCCATCTGCTTTGTGTGAACTGAAAATGATACACTTTTGAAACTATCTCATATCACCTTTTTACCTGCTCCAGGTAGAACGCTCTTAAGCAATAACCTAGTTCAGAAATTTATAAGACCCGTTTATTTCCTGCCAAGGTGATGGAGCACAGAGAGCATCACCAGTACTGCTAATCCGAACAGTGCATAAATACATCTCCCCAAACTTCAGTAGCACAGCTGTGTCTTGAGACATGAGGGTGTTTTCTAGCTTTTTGGAAAACTATGAATTCAAGGAGGCATGTGGCATAAATAAAAACAAAAAGGTAATGAAGGCGGTGGCATATGCACTTATGCTAACTCTCATGGAAAGAACTTAAATCACTGCAGTTGAAAATTAATGGTAATCACTGGAAAATCTGCCTTAAATGTGTAATTAATCCTAAGCATGTAAGTAGTCTGACTGATGTAAATGGAACTGCTCAGACACTCATGTACTCACGCGCACAAAATTAGTCAGGCACTTGGCTTCTCCACAAGGGCTGCATGGAAATGCCGTGGGCTCAAGAGAATATTGCAGTTTAATTACCTTCAACCAGGGTTAAAGAGGGATGGAAATATCCTTTTGTGCCAGAGAAATTCATCCAGATGTGATTTGTAATGGCAGGAACGACCAGATCAATGGAACATGTTTTGTTGCGTGGTTGTTCCTGGTGCTGCTGAACTGCTTTAGGATATTAGTGCAAGCCCAGTGTAATCAGCCTGGGATAAGGCTGAGGTGTTTGTACAAATTTAGAGAGGGCTTTCTGTTTGAAGGGGAGAATTAAGCAGGTTGTGTAAATGAGAATCCTTGTGTAGGGATCATTTGGGGAGACTTCAAGTACTGGAGTCCAAATAGGCAAGATTCAGTTGACCTCATTTTTCATGGGTACCAGTCACCTGAAGTATCAATTGGCTGCACAATCCCCAGAGTAAAGGACTGGAGAATAGCGGGAAAAATCCAAAACCTGTATAGACTACAACAAGTTAGATCTGGATCCAGCAAAAAAAATCAGGATAATAAGTGAACAGAGCAATTAGAATAATGGCTATGAGTTTTGTACCACTAAGGGAGTTGCTTTTACCCAAAGCCACTAATAGAATGCAAGAACACAGACAGATGTTCTCTGTAACTCATTGAGAAAAAGCCTTTCAGAAAAAGAATATAGTTGTTAAGAGTGAAGGGCAAGGATATGGGGAGGAATATTGATCAGAAATTAAAAATAAGTTTTAAAAAAATATTGAATTGCATTGTGAGTTTGATGTGCGATAATCCTACAAAAAGTTGTGCCTCCAACTACCACCACTAAGGTGGCTAATTAAAACATAAATGTGTGGGACAGTTAAGCCTGGAGAATGTTTTTGTGTTAATTATATAATGTGATAGCCTTTATTTTCTATATTCCATATCTTTTATTATAAAAAATATAAAAGCATGCTGATCTTCAGTGGTTACTGCTTCAAAAAGCATGTTGTTCTGGATGAATGGCCATTAATTCTGATAAAGGCCTAAGCATTGCCATGAAATATACACTTGAAAAATAAGCAAAAATTGTTGAATACCTAGCTGAAGAACAGAGATTCAGCTTCTTTTGAAGGGTAGTTCTGTCAGGCTTTGCTCAACAGAACAGTTTTCTTACTCAGTGACATAATGTATATACAGCATTTTTTACTTAATTTATTTTTATCTGCATATTTTCAGAAAATGAGTTCATTGTACCCTCAACAAAAGCCATTCAGCATATTTACATTTTACAGAATACTGACAATAACTTTAGTTGTTTTAGAGCTTTCTTATATCCCCCTTTGTGTTTTAGAGGATTTGGCACACAGTATTTTTTCCCTGTTTGAACTTTGAGGAAGAAACAATTTTTGTTTTGTAATTTTGCAAAGATGGTAAAGTTTTCTGGTTCTTCCCACAATGCTCAGTAGCTGGTAAATGGTGATAGGAGAGTTTCATAGGATCATAGTTTGGGTTGGAATGGACTTTAAAGATCATCTAGTTTGAACTCCCCTGCCATGGGCAGGGACTCCTCCCACTAGACCAGGTTGCTCAGTGCCTCATCCAGCCTGGCCTTAAACACATCCAGGGAGTGGGCATCCACAGCCTCTCTGGGCTGAAAAACAATAGTGATATGAGATCAGCTTGGTTCCAGTCCAATGATGCTTTGTCAATATTGTATTGGCAGTCCAGTTACTCTAAGAAACAAGGACATTATGGAGCTGTTAGGAGCTAGAAAATATTCTTTACTCTGTTACACGCCATCAATCAGTTCAGTGAGTAAACTTCAGCTTTGGCTGACTGACATAATTTCTCTCCAAAGCCCCAAGTGTATCGGTTACTTATTATTTATTTAGATTAAATTAACTGCAAATTAAGGCGATTAGTTGCCTTTTTTTAATGTGAAAGAATTTGGAACATTAAAACATCTTTAAAACTGACATTGTTTTAAATCTGATTGTAGTAATCAAACTGACATGATGATTACAAAAATAACTATGGAAAAGACTATAAAAAACTGCAGGAAAGACATACAGAATAAATGTGTATAGCATTTTGAATTTAATTCAAACCAGAGAATAGTAATAGAATTTTACTTCTTTAGTGGGGTATAATATGAGAAATGAAATTATATTTATAAAAGTTAGTTTAATTGAAATATTCCTAATAGAAATATTCCTCTTTGTCTTGCAGTGTGTCTGCAGACAACATGCATTTTGTGCATTCTGCATTATGGAATACTAGCCCAAGTCTTTTACATTCTCAGTGTTTGCTTTGCTATATAAATTCAAGGTTTGAAAAGCTGTTGCCTTCCTGTGTAATTAAAGGGATCTAAGCAGCCCCAGACTCCAATAAGATACCATTCTGATCAGCTGTGTAGCATAAATATTGAAGCTCAGAGATATAAAATTCATCCTAGACAGAAAGCTGCTACTGTCTTAGGATGTAGAAAATGCCTTTAGATCTCTCTGTTGAATGACCTTAGTTAAGTGACATCCTCCATTTAGACAAGAAAATATATCAAATGTTTGCATTGAACTCAAGAATATATTAGGACGGGACCAAGGATCCAGTTGGTGCATTTCGTTAAGAAGGAAAAATGAGGCTCATAGTTTCTGCCATTCCTAGTTCTTCTGCAATCAACTATGTTGCTTTATATTTTAAAACTTAAAACAATTCTATAATTGGCGAGTGAAATTGATCAAGTGCATCTACCTGGAAAATGAAACAATGAAAAGAGACCAAAAAAAGGAGGAGAAAGATGATAACTGGTTACCTTTCAGAAGAAAATCTATGATGGATTAATAAATAAAAGCAAAATAGGAGTTAAATATCTTGCGTTCAATTAAGTTACCACTTTACAGTGCCCTGGACTGCTGACTTTGCATAGTCTTTTAGACAAGTCAGTTACATAGAAGCAACCAAACCACCACAAGACAGAGCTCAGGGCTGGGATTTTGTACATGTCCAGCACATTGGGTGAAAAACAGAGCCCTAAGTGTTCCCATACAGTGTAGCTGCCAATGATTGTCACAGCTCTCCATCAGTCAGTTCAGGCATGAAGAAAGAAAGCATAACAAATTCCTTCATGATGTTCCACAGCTTGTATTTTTGTATTAAGATTTGATGGAAGTTGATTAAATAATTTCATCTCCTCTGGGTTTGTTACATTAAGAAGAGGACACATGAAGGGTACAGTGGAAACAATTTTTTGCTAAATAAAGAAGATTGTTTTAAATAAAATTGAAAAAAAGAGGTATAACTCCAATGCTGGGTTCTAAGTGCCATCAGATAACAGTATTAGACTGCAGTCAGTAGGTTTAATGCCAGGCTGGATGAGGCATTGAGCAACCTGGTGTAGTGGGGAGGCGTCCCTGCCTATGGCAGAGGGGTTGGAACTAGATGATTTTTAAGGCCTCTTCCAACCCAAACCATTCAATTATTCTATGAAATGGTGAGAGATATGAACTCATGAAATACAGAGGTCTCTCTTCTGAGTTTTAACTGCAGAGGAACTACATGCAAAACTTGCCGCTATGGAAAACTTTTGTGTGTATTCAGGTATCCTTGGGGATGGAGATTTGATTGCCATGTCTCAAGTTTGTAACCATTGACTGGTGTTGCTTTCTTCTTCATTTTAATTCTCATATGGTAAGCTACGATCTGTTCTTTTAAAGAAGAGTACCCCACCTAATCCCTCTGTGTGATCAGGCATTTAGACATTTTTTAGGTGGGACAGTGCCAACATGCATATGTAGAAGCTGCCTGCTGTGAGTTAAGTGTCTTTTCAGAGATGTTCTACAAACTACTTGACCTGGAAGTGGATATGAAGACTATCTTCTCAGTGTTCCCATGCTCTAGTGCCAGCTACACTTCCTAAAACATGCCCTTAATTGGTATTCAATCTTAAAAAATGTCTTTCATTAAAAATATAATTTGATGAAGTGGGTAACTGACTTGCATTTGATTAAGGCAGATTCTATTGGATTAACGTGATTAATAGATAAAATTATAATCAAACAGAATGCAGTAAAAAAGGTGACTTAAGTCACGGGTCATACTAACATACTAAATTTAAAAAAACATTGATGTGGTAGGAATATTAATTTCACTGTAGGTATGGTGCTATTCACTTAAAGACAATGCTGTAATTCAAATTAGTTTTTTAAACAGAATCAAGTCTTGTTCCACAGCCCTTGGAAACTGATGAGTTGATACACCAGAGAAGTGTATAATAAAATCTTTTACCTACAAAGTAAATATTCACTGCTCCCATACCAATAGCAGCAAAATGTTACTAGTAGAAGAGTTAGCTCTAAACTCCAGAAGAGAAAAAAATAGTCTAATGGTCATACAAAGAAAAAGCTTATCCTAAACAGGAGTTTAGACTTCCTGTTACATAGCTCCAAAATGCAATGTAGCATTTCATCATGCTTGTCTATGAGGAAAATAAGATAAAATTTGGAAAGAAATTTGACCTGCCACTTCTCACTGACTCAGAAAACCTTATTCAGAATAAAATAAAAATTCCAGTGTTGAAACTATAGTTTTCCTTTTGAAGAGAACGATGAAAGATCATAAAAACCAATTTTATTTGAGAGAACTGTAAAAATATTAAAGATACACTGTTGTCCCACACTGGGTGAACTGTCAGCATCATCATATATTTACCTTGTACTTTGCTTTGAAAAAGCAGGGTTAAGTAATTAGCGTTTAGGAGCTAGAGTACTCCTTCGCTGAGGTTAAAAATTTGCCTTCCTTGCCAGCTCTGGCAAACAGAATTTATTGGTTCCATATAGCTGACAGGCCAAAGAAGTGGTCTGAGTGTGGTGGGTAAAAGTGACGTGAAATTCACCATATGGCTCATTGTTTGTATTGTTGGTAATGAATTACATTCTGGTGGCAGAATCTGATCCATAGACAATGTTTTATGTCAACCTCCTATTTCAGAAGGCTAGCACCAGCAGAAATAACTAAACCTACACTTGACTAAACTTTTTAAATTGGCAGCTCAACAGTAATTAGATTACTGATTAGATCAGATTAAATAGTAATTAGATCATCACTCTGTCTGTTAGTGCAGTTAGTGTGGGAGTTGGCTCCACAAAGGTATGGAGGAGACTACCAAATTGAAGATACTGACTACCAAATTGAAGATACAAGTAAAACATTAGCAATTCTCACAATGGGATGACAGACTATTGACTGTATCATATTTAAGTTACAATAGCCAATGCTTTAGTTGAGATACCTGTAAGATAAGTTGAGTTAAAGACTGTATTACAAGCATTGAGTATTATTGCACAGTGAGGTTGTGGATGCCCCCTCCCTGGATGTGTTTAAGGCCAGGCTGAATGAGGCACTGAGAAACCTGGTTAGGTGGAATGTGTTCCTGCCGGTGGCAGGGGGATTGGAACTAGACGATCTTTAAGGTCACTTGCAACACACACCATTCTATGATTCTATAATAAACCCACTTAAGACATCTTCAGCGTGTCTATGATTTGCCAGATCAGGATTTAAGTCTAGCAAAGTTTATCAAGCATTTAAAGCAACAACTTTAAAATACACAGCATATGGAACCCATCCAGTAAGTCACTGTGTTTAAAATCATGATTACTTTATACTTACCGAGTGGGGGAAGATGATGCTGAAGCAATGTGGCAAAGCTGGCATTGAAAGATAGTTTCCCATCACTTGGCTTATGTGATTTCAAATATAATTGAGAATCTGTTTGTTGCCTAAAGGAGAGACGTTACTGTACTCTTGTCTCATGCTGTAATAAGAAGGAATACAAAATGACCACCAAATAGTTTTATGAAGGTTCCACTAGGTACCAGATGATTTAGAAGTGAAATATAGCTCTATTTTAAATCCTGCATATGTTAAAAAGAATTATTGTACCAGTGACACAAGATACCAGAAATCTGTTGCAGGCTGGAAGTGATCATTATGACTCCACAGGAATTGTATGGTCAAATGGCCCTGGTCGCACTGAAAGAAATACTTCTTTTAAAATAATTTAAGATATAACTCAAGTGCTGTTCTGAGAAGAAATAGGCTTGCTTATTTTTCTTAATTGATGCTAAAGTAATATCTGCCATTTAGTCCCTGCTGCCTCTAATAGACTGGATTTACAAATTTAGGAAATGGCTTTTTACAGAAATGGCTCTGTTCCTTCAGAACAGCTTCTGGTGATGAGGGAGCTTACTTTCAACCTACTGAAACTAGTGTTTAAAAGATCCACTGAAAGGAGAGTATCTACTATGGCTTAGGTCACTCTTGTTCAGCCTAAGACAGTGAGGCTCAGTCCCATGTATAATATCTGTCTATTAGAAGGAAAAAAATCTCATTTCACTTCCGGGCTTACTTGAAATCTCTGAAATTGCTGGCATGTGATACTGCTATTTTAGTGCCAAAAGTAATATATTCTGCGGTCCTTGTGATGTGTTTGGGAATAGCTTTAACACTGGAGTCAGAAGGGATGAGCTGGACTCTTGTCAGTTAATAAAATTGGAGAAATAAATAAAATCCACCAGATGTGTTTTTCAGTCAGCTCATTGCTTATACTTATACTGATAATTTGAAACTGCTGGATTAGCTTCCTGCATAACCAGTATTTTGTTATGAGTAAAGTTAGTAATGACTGACAAGGGACCACTGTACACCCATTTTCTGTTTTATTTAAGAGCAGAGTCATATTTAGATGGATGGATGAATTTGGAACACTGTTGCTTCATCTTTATCTCTAATTGAGATACTACCATGGATTGTAAAGCTCTGGAGTATAATGATTTGTCAGCACAGGACACAGAGTGGACCAATTTAATAGTTGCTGGAGGGGTTAGGATTCTAGCAGCCTTTGATGAAATCTTTTTTAGGTCAGTAACATTTAGACATACTGAAAAAAAAATCAAGTAATTGGAGAGAAACCAGATGGTTTGTGGCTAATTTAGAAAAGTACAGATTATATTGTTGTGCTGCTTCTTATTCATTAAATGAAAAGATCTTAAGATTTTATAAGGGATAGATTAATATTGATATCATGTCATGATTCACACTGTTTGGTGTGCAAACATCAGCCATCCTTTACTTTTTCCTGCACATGCTCAGTGCTCTTGCTGGAGACACTGCAATCGGAATCACCATGGTGAGCCACTAGACAAGTCTTTTATGTACATTTCTCATTTACGTTTCCCACTGCACATCTGTAAACCATGAATTCAATTATTACAGAAGCATCCAAATTTATGCATATGATAGAAATAATATGGCTGAGTGAAATTTCATTAAAATAAGCTGATTTCATAAATATAAGCTGATCTCTCTGCCTTCCCAAACATTTTTCAGAGCATCTTCTTTACTTGCACAGGCTCCTCCTATTCAATGCAATTACATTTATGAAATGTATGAACATTTGGAAGCTTATTTGATTTTACATTCTAAGTGGATATTGACACACTAGTAGAGACATCAGTTATGTATTTGCTTTATGGTGATAATGGTAAAATATTTACTCATATGTAATTGGGTAATTATTATTTTATTCATGTTTATTAGAGTGGTGCCCAGGGGCTCTGGTTGAAATTGCTGAACATTTCATTGATACTGCAAAGGACAATTCTTGCCTCACATTGTTTCCACAATAAATAAGCAATATAGCCAAAAGAGTGCAAGCTGACTTGGGAAGCAACTTATTTAGGGTAACATTGTAAAGGAGAGGCAGGACACAGTAGCATGGTGTCTGCTGTCTCAGCCATGAGATCCCACCATCTTACACAAGAAAGGGCTAAATGTTCTGATCATAAATACATGGTCATAAAATAGAATGTATATTTAGAACAATAATATATTTTTACATATGGATATTAAGCTATTTTTGCATTTTTGCTTATATTTATTTCCATTTATTTATGTATATTTTTATATTCTATATTTATATTTTTTATATTTTTATTTATTGATATTAAAACTCTTTGCTTGGGCATGTTGCGATAGGGCTGGGCAAGTTTAGGTTAGAAATTAGGAAAAAAATTTCACTGTGGGGGTGGTGAGGCACTGGAACAGGTTGCCAACAGAGGTGGTGGAGGCCCTATCAAGCCTGAAGACATCCAAGGACAGGCTTGCTGAGATTCTGAGCAACCTGATCTGGTACAGGATGTTCATCCTCACTGCAGGGTGTTGTACTTGAAGTTCACTTCCGCCCTATGATATGGGTCTAATTTTGCAGATATTTCAAGATGTGGTTATAATTATTTCCAGTAACTTGCAAATAGTACAGGGAATTTCTTGGCTCCCTTTAGCTTACTTAGTGTTCTTAAGGCCCTAATCTTTACTTACAGAGTCACGGAATCACAGAGTATCAGGGATTGGAAGGGACCTCAAGAGTTCATCTAGTCCAATCCTCCTGCTGGAGCAGGTAAGGGAATTATAACTTCACAGCATCTTGCTGACCCTTGCTGGCATAGTTGAGAATACTGTCTTGAGATTTTTGGAGGATTCTTTCCATTTGGCTAAGGTGTTTGGATACGCTTGTTTGGAACTGAACACTACAAAAATAAATGTTCAGCTCTGGAGAGGATTCTTCATTGAGGGAACAACTGTAGGAAAATACTGCCAAACAAGCAACATTTTGCTGAGAGCTTTTCAGTGTAACATTCTTGACTTATAGCCCATTATCTAGCAGATGTGTATTGATTTAACAAGCCTTCCTCTGTTTCACTATAACCACTTAGTTCTCTCATCTTCAGTGTAGAACATGAATGAGAAATCTCAAATTCCAGCAAAACATGTCAAAGCCCATATTTGCCAAGGACAGTAAACTATTTCAAAAGTAATTAAGGCTTGATTTTTTTTTTAATGGGGATATACAGGCAAGTGCCTCAGCTGGCTTTATTACCTGATATTGATATCCAACTTGACAGAAGAATAAAATCAAAAATTATTTCATCTACTCTGTTTGTTCCCCTGCATACCCTAAAATAATCTTGCAAAATATTGTTGTTCTCTATGTCTATATAGAAGTAAGGAATTGACACCTTGCTACTGTCAGACTGTTCATTCTCATTTCCTTCTCTAAGTGATGTATTTACTAACTTCCTTTACATTTAGTCTCACAGGGTTCATTTGCCATCAACCAGAAATAACAGTAATGTCCTGCTGAAAATGAAAGGATGAATTAGTAAGGTTGTATATGCAGAATAAATGACTGAACAGAATGACATCAGTGTATGAACCCAATGTCTCTCCAAGGCTTTAGCTGTACTTTCTCTAGCCCTGAGGTTGTAGACTCTGCCTCAGTTAACCTAAAAACACATACACGTTTGACAGTGAAGCTGAGTATGTGAGCAGCAACAGATGTGGCAACTGCTTGCTTCCATTCTGTCTCTGAAGGTGGTTCCATGAGGAAGAAAGCAAGAGCTCAGCCACTTTCCCCGCCTTCCACTCTTTTTTATTTTACACTACATCAAGACATAATGCACATAATGCAAAATGTGCCAATGCGTTAGTGTGGGAAGGAAAAGGGGAACCAGCTCTGCTGCAGCTGCAGTTTTCCCAGCTTCAGAAAATACATCTGTGAGGAATGGAGCCAGATGCCGCCAAACTGGACACCACAAGTCATGCTCTGAGCTGTTCAGGTTTCTGAGCAGCTCACAGTCTTCCTCGAAAGCCACAGAAAGAGCAATCTGTTGTACATACCCACACTCTCATGCTTCATATGAAGGTGGCTATAGTACGATGCGATCTATTATCCAAAGAAGACAGCAATTATAATCCTCTTAATATTAAAACTTTGTAAATGATTATTATTATTATTTAAGCTGCTCAGTTATTCTGCTACTTTGCATGTTGATTCACTATTAGGAAGTTCAAAAGAAAAAGATTACTGTGTGCTGTTTATTTTAGGCTATGCTTTTTTTGGTGCTGAGTTCAAAGTATTGTAGAACAGTGTGTGTAAGAAAACTAATTGTCCATTCAGCCTCTTGAGAAGGAATATTCTTGGTGTTTCTGCATGCTCATCACCAAAAAGAGACATGCAAAAGTAACAAGTCACTTTTGAAAATATTAGCCTCTGAATGTTGTCTTCTTTCTTACAGCTGCCTCATTTAAAAGCACTTGATTTGCACCACTGTATTCCTCTACTGTATATATTGTGAAGCTATCTAACTCCATCACAAGAAACATCCTCTTTTTTAAGGTAGGAATTGCTCGTGTGAGCAGTTCAAGTGTTTTGAATACAGGACCTCTTCTTCCATAGTCTATTAACATTTTCTGCAAAGTTTCAAGTAATTTGCTTTTCTGAAACAAGCTATAAAACTTTTATCTGTAAAATTGATTTTCTCATAAAGTACCTGAGTTCTAATGCTGATCTTCCAACCCTTGACAGCATAAGTAATCTTTACCTGTGTTTCTATTCTTGCATGAACAGAAGAGGACTCAAGTGACTCCAGCCTCTCTGCTAGGTCTCTACTCAACTTTCCTAAATCATGATTTGTTTTCACATGGATAAGTGATCTAAGTGAAGGGTTAACAGTTTTCTGTCTCTCTTAATTTGAGATTTGGAAGACATTTATAATTCAAAATGCTTCTTCTAGTTGAGCCTCCTTAGGAAAGATACATGTGTAGCCTAGAGCTAGAAGTCCAACTTTGCTTTTAAATGCAAATATTTTAACAACTATAACACACAGAAGCATGAACTATCAATTATTCCTACTAGGCATATGTAAAACATCTTGTTTATCCCAAAGAGACCGAATTAGGCTAAAAATCCAAAATAAAAATTTGTTATTGAAATGTTGCCGTTCTCCTTTGAAACTGCCCATTGTTCTTATGAGAAGTAGCCTTCGGGTTTTCTTGATGCATCTGAATGGATCTTTCAATGAGAAAAGATGGAAACCACCAGTATCGGCAGTCTGTGGCATTTGTTATGCAATGGAATCGGTCATGCAACTTGACTTCTAGAGAATGTTCTTGAAACAGTGCATTATTTACAGAGCTGGCCTGTCAGATAAAAGATTTCGTTTTTTCCCCGCTTTCAATCTCTAAATGTCTTACTGGTACACACAGAATGAGAGGAAGATAAGTTTCCCATCAGGGAGAGTAGAGACCTGGGCTTTTAAAATCCCACTTTAACTGCTGCTGAAGGCAGATCAACTACAAGTTTCAGCAAATGTTGTGTTTTATTTCCAGAATAGTTTCTCTCAGCCTAAATCAAGTCAAATTCTACTGTTTAGCCCCATCCTCCAGAAGGTTTTGTTCTGACGTTAGTAAAACCTTGGAATATTGTTTTGTTTGATTGTTTTTCCAGTCTAGTGCTACTTGTCTCTCAGAGCTGCAGTTGGATTGAGTACTCAAGGTGATTTAGCTGCATCATAGCTGTTTTACCAAAAATTTCCCCTTTTCAAGGCTATTTGGTAGTTCTTGATCAGGGAAATAATTGTCTTAATCACTCTCATCGAGTCTTCAGTTTTCACTCCAGCACATTCGTGCTCACGGGATTAATAGGACTATTAACTATGGAAAGCCTCATGATACTCATGCTTAGAAAGCATACTTTAATGATAGTTATCTCTAGAAACTTCCAGTGAAGTTAATTTTATATCTCAGGAACCTGTATTTTATTCTCTTTCCCTTGATGTATACTAAACTCTTTCATAACTGAAATCTCTAATCCCTAGTAGTTGGTGAACTGTTCTATTCCTCCATGTTTTGGAACACATTTTTGTTCCTTGGTGTTAAAGCTCTAGAGTCTTTGTTTCTGACACCATTTTGGGGTTCTGTAAATCACCCCAGCCCCCTTCATTTCTCTGAGATGTTTATAGATATTATTTCTATTGTGTCAGTTGCATTTTAACTTTGCACTTGATAGTGGTTCATAATATAATTGACTGGATGTTGTCAGGATTAATAGAGATTGTTGTTTAATATCTGCTTCACAAAAAAAAAGCATGTGAAAGTACTATTATTTAAGTACTATTATTTAAAGATCTGATCTCTGCATTGTTGCCCAGTTTAATGTCTTTGTCCTCTTACTGATGGCTTCCATGCCTTTTAAAGTTTAGGTGTTAAAATGCATACTTTTTTTCTCCTCCATGCTTCTTGAAGTGAAAAATAGCCTACCTTCAGATAAAGCTGGTCTCAAAAAGTTTAAAAAAATCTTATTTTTTTAATCTTGTGCACATGCACACCATCACATAGTTCTAATTTCTCTAAGAGCATACAATTAAGGACACTCGTCTCTGCTACAGCAACTCTTTCCTTCAACTCATTGAGTGCATGAAAATCCCAACAATATTTCCTTCTGATAAAATAATAGGTCCTGTTACTAGGTGGTATGTTTACTATACTCTGTGTTTACAGTGGTAAATTTAGATATTTACATATTTGTCAGATACCATGGCGTCCGATTTAGAGCTTCGTAAAGACCAACAGTGGAAGTTGGACCATACCTATTATGTCCCTCAGACTACAAAAGTGCATAAAATAGCTTTTGTCAAAATCTCTCCTTTTGGTTTGGTTCCTGGAATTGAAGAGGAAGTGTACCTGAAGCTGTGGGTTATTTCTTGTCTTCATATTGTTTGATGTGTGATGTGTTTGATGTGTCATTTGCTACAAAATTTGGCAAATATGCCAAGGTGGGAAAGAGGCTACAAAGAAGCAAATATGCCCTCTATTGACTTTATCTGTGGCTAGAGTTTAAAAGCTGCTGTCAGAGAGTATCCAGTGAAATCGTTTGCTAATAAAGCAAATTAAAATAAACATCTTTTATCATAAGAAAGCAATTAGTCTTGATTCGCAGCTTCACTTGGTTTTTCTTTCCTGACCTTGACTATATTGTGATGGTTTTGTGCTTTCTCGGACAGTTTCTTCTTGCATCTGCATCGATTAAACCTTGATCTCATTTATTATCTCAGGAAATGGTCTCAAGGTCACAGGGCTGGAAATTTAATTATGGTAGCAGTATATTAAGTGGCACATTTAAAGATGCTGAATCGTAGTAATTAATTTTTTGGATGGTGGTCTCTAGGGAAAAGGTTTTCTCTACACTGGGTGTTTAGACATCCATCATGGCCATTCAGCTTGACAGCTGTCTTTTAGCTTTAAACTGCATCATTATTCATCTTTTACGACTGACCTAAAAAAACACTGGAAACTATATCCTTTTTTATTCTAATATATGTCAGATGCTTGTATTAAGCTATACTTCACCTTTGCTATAAAACATTAACAGAGGTTGCTAGTAGCCTCCTGGGCTGGCCTCTAAATTGAGACAACAATTACCCTTCGCTGACATCTAGTGTCAAGACATGAGATATGGCTGGGGAGCTGAATCCATCCGCCTGGAAATCCTGCACTTCCCCAGCGATTTAGGCTCACCCAAGAAGCTGCAGCACTGGACATAATTAGTGGACACGAGGGACTAACTTGGCACTCAGTGTTGACTTTGTAGAAGCACTAGGTTATTGAATGAAATGCAGCACTGCCAAGGTCTTAAAAAGCTTGTAATGTTTAATGAAGGAACGGCCATTAAACTTGCTGGATCAAATATTAGGCAAGATGGAACTGGGAGGTATTTAATAAAGAGACCTGAAAATATGAACTATAACACATATACTAATTTAAACTTCTGGCTAAAGCCCAGCTAAAACCCAGCATATTTCAAAGTTTTTCTGTGCTGGTTTAAGCTAGGTGGTATGAACAGGGAAGGAAAACAGTGAGAAGATTTCAGCACACTTTAAAGTTCATATGTTCTTCTGGGATCACAAAGAAACCTTTGCTAGGGAGTGCGGAGGTATTGCAGTTCTCATAGAGAATAATATCCATAGACTATGTCAAGCTCAATCTTCCATAATCAAGACCAAAATATTAAACAGTGTGTTTTCAGAAAATTATTACAAGTGTTGATCCCATACCAACTATTAGGAATGCTATTTTATTGGCTGAGATGAAGAAGAAAAGTTTCTGTTGGAAAGCTGCTGGAATATTCATAGAGTAATTTAATTCTAGGTACAGAATATTGGGTATAGCATTCTTCCTCCACCTTGTCACCTTCTGATCCTGTTAGACATACCTCTCTAGCAGTGAAAATCTTTGTGCCTGCAGTATTTGGCCTTCTCTAAAATTCTTGCCATGAGCCCATATAAGTCTTTATGGTACTTGGCCATTCTAGAACAGTGGTATTTCTTCTACAGCAATCAGGTAGATTTTTTTTTGTACTGTGTGTTTCGACATTAGAGTTATATGATTGTGGTTTAAATACTGAAGAAGACTACTTTTCTTAGCTGTGTTGTCTTTTGCATGTATCTTACTTCACTGAGCTAAATCTAGCAGTCTGGGACGCTGTGGCTTAAAAAGTAACACCTTGTGGCCCATGTTAACTGAGAGGTTTTATAGCCACTATTAGTAAATGTCAATCCTCTATCGGTGGTCTGTGTTCCGTAGTTTGAATAGAAAAATAGCAAGAATATAATGAGAGAAGTAGAAGAGGGATCTCTGAAGTCACATGTACAAAGGCATGTAGTAGTTTTGAGCTTTACTTTTATGGCACACTTACTGCCTGAAGCATCAAACAATGTAGCTCCCCACAAGGCTGGAGTGTGGGAACAGCAGATAAATTTGACCAGGGCAATTATGTCATGTGCAAGCCTACTTAGAAATGGAAATGAATGATTGCAGAGTGGCTGTTTATAACATTGCATGTAGAGCTTTAGAGCTGTTTAAATCACATTTAACAGGTACTAGAAGGAAAACAAAACAGAGGTAAGGTACATTCAGAGCATCTGTGGTGGTGGTGCATGGGGATAATTTGCATACTCTTTATGTCTCTCCTCACTTCCTAAAGAAGCTTTTTCTAGTCAGTAGGATTCTTGTTGGAACAGCAATCCATTAAATAATCCAGTAAATAATCTGTTGGTTAAGATAAGTTCATGCAGCTGTGCTCACTAAGGGGAAGAACAAAAGAAATTTATGAGAATTTCAGAAGAAGCTAATGGTCCCAAGTTCAGTGTTCATTGTGAACTGCCTCTTCAGCTGTAGTCCTGATATATATTTATTAATATTGGATTAAGTCACTGGCATTTTTGTTGAAACCAGGATAGCAAAAGATGCTGCAATGTGGAAGGATGTACTACATGAATGGCAATTTCATATCTTTTAATGTTAGCAATCTCAACAAAATCATTCATTGTTCTTGTCTGGAGGCTATTCTATCTAAAATGCTGCAGTAGAAGGGCAGCAGTTTTGCGAAGTTGATGCACTATCTTGTAATAGACCTGTGTATGTTTGGTCAATCAGAATTTCCCCTACTGAAAGGCAGAATTTTTAAAACCAAGCATAGGAGCTTTGTATCAAAGCTACACACCATCAGAATCTTTGAGTGACCTATCAGGATCTTTTTCACCAGTTTTTGAACTATTTCTTATTAGCATTAAACATCATGTCATTAATGTAATGACTTCTTACAAATGTAACATCTTGAGTTTTTAAGATTGTCTTAAAGCTTTATTTCAAATTGCGTTATTCAGTAGACTAGCTTTATTTTTTTCCACTTCTCACAGTTTTAGCCCATACTGGTGTAAGTTTCTTCCATGACGTATACTGTAATTGGTTTTCTATGTGTAAGAATTATCTTTCAAAACTGTTTCAGTGCATACTCACATGACTGATACCCTCATAACCATCCACCCTGAACTACACTCAACTTTCCTAAATGAGATTTTATTGGAACTGATTATGATTATCTAAGTGGGTGACTTCACTAATGTAAAATACACTTTTCAATTATAGAGTTCGTATGATAATTTACATTTCTTGTTTGATAGTATGATATTTATGTGACATATTCTGGATGAGATCTGTTGCTTACTTTTCTTTTAGATTAAATCTGCTTTCAAGTTCTTCCAATGTATTTAATTTTTTTTCTAAACAAAAAAATTACAAATCCACCTTAATTTGCCCATCAATGGAATTAAACCTACTGGTGGATAAATTCTAGTACCCAGGTTTGTTGCCTAAAGAGGCAACTTCTGTCATCAGATTAACAGATGAACATAATGAAGATTGCAGTAGGAATTGTGCCCCAGTTCAGAGAGTGCAGAACCAAGCAGCCCTTATCAGACTGATAGCTGAGACACTGGTAAGCAAAAGCAGAATCTGTCAAAGAAATAGTGTTGCCTCTTTCTTACAGTAAACCCGATTTATACCTCCTGGGTTAGCAGTTTTCTTTACGTGAAGAGGTTTTGCAGGATGCATTGCTAATTTTGAGATATGCAAAAATTAGAGGGTCTTTCCTGGAAAAGGGCAGGGGAGGGGAAAAGTATTTCATGTCCTTTTTTTTGTTGTTAATAACCTATATAACTTTTTTTTGGTGACAACACTCAGCATGCAGTCAGAAAAGAGAAGCTCTATAGATGTAACAATCAAGTGTATCATTAAGTAGCTTATAAACTTCATATTTAAGAAACTTAAGTGAAAATTGTGGGTCACATCTGCAAGGTCTAATAAATTGTTAATTTAGGAAGCTATAATTTTCCAGATTTTAATTTCAAAGTGGGCAACATATTGCAGGAATATATTTTTCTAACTTAATTTAAACTTTCTGAATGCCTCCAGAAGCTCACACAACTCTGTGTGTAATAGTCTAAGAAAGTTGAAGATGGAGGTTGGTTCTGTTGAAGACCTGCTCCATATAACCTCCCAAAAGAGTTTAAAGAAAAAAAAAACAAAACCAAACTTCAAATAAGTCCCCTTCATGTTACACTGCTCAGCATTGGTTTCTTTTGGAAATAGCTACTTTGTGAAGTAGCAGTTTTCCCAGCTGTGCACAGCTCACACCTGGCAATATTAATATTACCAGTCTGTGTGTGTTTACATACACACAATGGCAAAAACTCTAACATCTCTACAACAAGGTGTATTTTAATGGCAAACAGCAGAGGCAATTGGTAATGTATCTGCTCCATGTGATAAATTTTTGGTTTATCTATGTATCATTCTACTTTAATCATTCTTGGCACAACACCACTAGGCTTAGAAAATTAATGAGGCCAGCTCTGAAGATGAACAGTAGCATTTTGAATATGGACACTGAAATTTTTAAGGTCAAGTGTTTGCTAATAAAACATATAACCTTGTATACTTTTTCTTCCATTATATTACTGCAGTTATATTCCTGTTGTCCAGTGATTGCTGCCACGGGTCTGTAACTTGCAAAACAATATGAGTTGATGATCAGCCTCTTGCATGCTCTTTGCCAAGTCACTGGGCAATACTGAATAGTTTCTCACAGCCTACTGCTTTGTTAGGATGATATTTTCTAAGCTGTTGACAGATATATTAATGACATTGGCTGATGAGTAAACTAGCAGGTTTAGACTGAAATTAGGAATTATTTTTGCAGATGAAGTAAATCTTTTCTCCTTAGTAAAAAGCTCGTTAGCCCATAGGACAAGGGGTAATGGTTTTAAACTGAAAGAGGTTAGATTCAGGCTAGCTATGAGGATTAAATTTCTTATGATGAGGATATGAATACACTGGAACAGGTTCCCCAGAGAGACAGCAGATGCTGCATCCCTGGAAACATTCAAGGTCAGGATGGGTGAGGCTCTGAGTAACTTTATCTAGTTGAAGATTTCCCTGCTTACTGCAGCAGGGTAGGAATAAATCATCCTTAAAGGTCCCTTCCAACACAGAGTATTCTATGCTTCTAATTTACCATAACTATTTTGAATGATGATATCCATGTAATGCATTTTGTGAAAGAGGGACAAGATAAATACTTCTGGAGACATCTGTTCATTCAGTTGGCAGTTTCATGCAGGCTACAATTTGTCCAGTTAGAAATAGTAGTTGAGAGGAGTAAAAGTATTTTTATCTTAGATTGTTTTTGAAAGTACGAAACTGTGAACAAATTACCCAAGGATATGGAAAGGACTATGCGAAGGACTGAACTGTGGTGCATTGTAACTGCATTGGGCACCACAATTCCACTGAGCTCCGTGCTACAGAGTTTCTTCTGTATTAAGAAATTAAGTTAAAATACAGCCAAAATGTCTTTGTTTAGAGAACAAAAATGAGCTTTGGGTATCAATGTGTATTCCACAAGGAACTGTTTGTTTCCTTGGAATGCTGAACAGCCTTGCTCTGGGTTGTGGATGGGCCCTCATGTCCAGGGCTTCTTCTGAACAGGCTTACCCTTAGGATGTCTCAAGCCAGAATGACTCTGGCGATCTGTATCCCAGCCTCCTTGTCAAAGTAGCCTTGGTTGTAACCAAGATTAGAGTGGGTTACTCAGGGTTTTATCCAGCTTTGTCTTGAAAACCTCTAGGGAATTTCCTGAATCTTCCCATCTTTTCCCATGTTTATATTACCGCTCAATTATTCTCAAACTTCAGATGTTTTACTTGTAGATATTAGGAATTCTATGTGTCAAACAGTGAAAGCTGAGGGAAGCATGTCAAAACATTTTCTGTGTGAGGTAACTATAGATGGACACGCTCTTGCACTCAAACTTTGTTACTGAATCTGATTTCTCTCTCTTCACTGCCCTCCAGTAGCAAACTGCTGAAAATGCAAGTAATTAACTGCTGTGTAAAACTACACTATACACTTAAACCTGTATTACACCAAGCAGCCACATAAAACATCATTCTCTTCCCCCTTTAACAGGATGCCATCTATCACTTGCTACTCAGATTATTTTAGACAACTTTCAATGTGTGTTTTCCTGTGTCCCAGTGAAGAGAATTGCATTTGTTCCAAAATCACTCTACATGTGAAAGCATGTGTGTTTGATTCATATTGAGCCTGGAGTTTCTTGTATTAAAATAAAATGGGAATACTCTCAAGTAGTAAATACTTAGATAAACAATAAATCTGATGCAAGTAAGAGTGAAGCTAGTCTACAGAATGCATTATTAACAGCGAATGAGTATGCACAATGTCTGAGACACGTAGATGGTTGTGAGTGCTTTAAATAATTCCCTGGCTGTCCAAGTAGTAGTGCACAAGATAACTGAACACATTGCAGGCAAAATACCATGACCTGTTTTGTTTTATTTTAAAATCATAATTTATTCATGAATTAGAAGACTACTAGATGTTCTTGGATTATAACAATCTATTGAAGTGGTTGGGCAAAATCCTTCTGACTGGAGGATTACTGATAATCAGTTTCTGTTGTTTTCATCTAAACTGGGGGGAGGAGAAGGGGAGAGCAGCTTGTATGGATCTGTGTAGTCATTTAAATTTCCTTTCAGAAATTTCAGTGCCTGCTTGCTTTGCCCCATTGGCTTCAGTTTCATTCTTGTGTTTCTCCACAAAAAAATAACATCTTTCCTACAAAAATAACGTCTTACCTAAGCTACCTTTGACTACATATGAACTTCCCAAGGAGCACCCAGAAAGAAATCTGCTTCAAACTGAAATTCTTGAATTCAGGTATGATCATGAAAACAACCAGGCAGAATTTATTTAACCTTCAGCCAGCTGCTTAACCAAGCTGAAATTATTTATAGTCCATCAGCAACGATCAAGATGGAGAGACTAAATGAAGAGGTGCCTTTTCTTTTTCTTCTCCAGTGGCATCCCCCCACCTTTTTTTTTTTTTTTAATAAGAGAACCATTGAGCTGGTAACAAGACTTGAAATGCCGTGTCAGCTCAGCTAGCATGGTCAAAGGAGCTCAGCTGTAGAAGGGAAATAAAACTGTTAAGTTATGGCTGTCCTCCAATCAGTCACAGGGGTAATGATGTTTGGCTTTAGTCAGGTTATATGTCAGTAAATATTCACCTCTCAGACAGCCTTTAAGGCAGCCTTAAGCTCGTGCTTGTTGTTTTATATAGCTAGGGGTTGGGTGCTGATATATGGTGGTCATATGCCACTGAAATAAATTTCCCTATGTTCAGCAGGTAAAGTTAATCTCAATAGAAGAGAATGTGGCTGCAGTTTTGATAGAAGAGTCATTCTATTAATAATGATGGGGCGTTTTTTCTCAGTTAGGTTTTGTGCAAATCTCTCAAATGCAGGTTGCTTTTTTGGGGTTTTTCTGGTTTTTTTTTTCCGACCTTGATTCCAAATTTATCACTACCCGAAGTGACCAATTACATTCAGTCTTTAGAGACTGGGCAAATATAAAATTCCAGTTTATAAACACCCCTGTTTGCAGGAATATAGGAATGAAATTCAAATGTAGGGAGACTTCAAAATTTGAAATTCTGTCAAGTACTGGAAAAACCAAATGTCATCTCTTTTGTGTAAGATATGTGAACTATCCTCACTGTGTCAGGAGCAAAGGCTTGAGATAAGACCATAACAGATATTCTAGTCTTGCAGCACTATGAATGAAAATCTTCAAAATCTTACTGTAGACTTAGACAAAAATCTTTTACTATATTTTAATGTATTTATTACATATTTAAGTTTCTGCTTAAGCTTACTGGTAAGGAATTTGTATCTATTTGCAAATATTTGCCACTGCCTTCCATTACTACAAATTGACATGAGTCATTAAATTCTATAAAGTCTTTCAAAAGCATTTGAGAGTTGATATATTCTGCTCAAATTTTTCAGTAACATACATTTGGTTGACATAAAAAACTGAAGGTCCCATTATGCCAGCCAGTATTATTATTCCTCAGAAATACAGCTATGCACACTTCATGTAACACCAATATAATTGGTCTAGAATTTGATAAAGCCATATGTGGTATTTATTCCAGAAGTAAAATTTGCTTTGGGTCTTACTGAATAATGCAGCATCCATTTTTAATTTAGCAAAAACATGACTGTGACTCTAGTGTTAAACCAAAGCACCAAGATGCCCAATGGTGTAATGGTCTTTAATCCAGATCTAGACCAAGAAAACCAGTTTGGTTTAATTTAGTAGTTGTTATGAGAGGTATGACTTAACCCTTAAGTTCTAGTTTGTGTTTTAATTGTCAAATATCCATTGAACTCAGGACAGTAGACAGGAATTGTTTATAAGGCGACTGCATATCTGACCCCCAATGCTAAGCTTTGTTGACATTGTTTTGCTCATGTTTGGTTGTTTGGTTTTTTTTTTAAGTTACTGTAGTCAGTGAATAACTCTGACCACCAGAGATCCAGGTAAGACCAAGTTCATTATGAGGGAGAGCATGGCACAAGGACTGTTTGTATGTTTAAGGCTGATGGAAATTTAGGAAGCAGATGTGAATTCAATTAAATGAGAGGCTGAACTTATTCTTCATTATACTTCTGGATCCTGATTATAAGTACGCATATACTGGTCATAATCTTTAATTAAGTAAGTGTTAAAATGTTTGGTTTCCTATGACTTAAATTCTGATAGCTTCTCTGAGAGCCCTAGCATCTGATCTACAGTCAGGGTGACTTCACTAGAAGACTTACTACCTGAAGGGCCTTTCTAACCCTTTATGCATAAGAAAATTTTCTTCTGTGATCGAACCAAGTTTCAAAGGTTTCATAGTGCTGATTTTCTTATGTGCCCCATCTCAAGCATTCCAGCATCTGTAAGCTTCCTGCTTTAAGCCCCAAAACACATGATGGAGAATGCATGGAACTCTGAGTGGGGTCCACTGAAATATGGTCTAAAATTCCATTAAGAAAGAACTTCAGGTTTTCTTTGTACAAAAATATCTTGGATTATTTCCCTTTTAAACACTACGCAGACATTACCTAATGGAATAATGGCCCTAGTAAAAACAGACTGGTCCAAATTAGCACAAGAACAACCACCCTTCTTTCCCTTGAACCACTTACTGACTTCATTAGGAGTGAAGTCAGGCTAATGCTGAAGACTTATACGATTAGTTTGGTGTTTCTATAATTACAGAATCATAGAATGGTTGAGTTGGAAGGGACCTTTAAAGATGATCTAGTTCCAACCCCCCTGCCATGGGCAGGGACACCGCCCACCAACCAGTTGCTCAATGCCTCATCCAGCCTGGCCTTAAATGCCTCCAAGGATTGAGGGGGCATTCACAACCTCTCTAAGCAGTCTCACCCACCTCACAGGACAGAACTTCTTCCTTCTATAAAGCCTAAATCTCCCCTCTTCCAATTTGCATCCATTACTCCAAATCCTGCCAAGCAACTCACCTGGTCTACAGCCAATTTGGTTTTGACAAAACATTCTGCAGATAATTACAGACTGTGATATTCACTAAATGATGATCCAGGTTATAACAGATTTTACCCTTTAATCTGTGAAGATAACTTTTATGGAAGTCTAAAATGTTGAATAAGCTGGTTATTTAATCCTAGATAATATTAACTAGTTTATATCCACTACAAGAAGATTTTAAATTTTGTTCACAATAGCTAATTTTCATTCAAAGAAGACACTTTAATATTCAGGGCTTGTACAGCACTTTTAAAGTAGGTTTTTGTAGATGCCACACATAGAGAATAATGTTTTATAACCTTTCTGATGCAAAAGTCATCGGCTCAAAAATTCCAACTATTAGCTATAGAAACTTATAGCTAAAAGAAATCCTTTACAAGTGAAAAATCAGTTCATGTTTGCCTCGGCTATAAATATGGATGAAATTATCCAGCTACTTTCCATATCATCATGTTAACTTTCACAAAGTAATGCTCATTTTAGGAGATTACTTAGACAAGTATTTCAATCTATTTAACTCTCTAAGCATGTGATTAAAAGCATTTCCTGAAGACTGACACTACTTATCATTCTCATGACTTAAATAAACTTGGCTATGTCTGCAGACCTACTTAACTTAGGGAACAAAGATGTAGTTTTTCAAATTAACATAGTAAAGGTTTATAGTCTCATTTAACATATCAGGTTCCTCCTTCCAAAGAATCATAGAATAGTTCAAATTGGAAGGGACCCTAAAGATCATCTAGTTCCAAACCCCCTGCCAAAGGCAGGGACACCTCCCACTAGATCAGGCTGCTCAGTGCCTTGTCCAGCCTGGCCTTAAACACCTCCAGAGAAGGGGCATCCACAACCTCTCTGGGCAACCTGTTCCAGTGTTTCACTACCCTCACTGTAAACAATTTCTTTCTTATATCTAGCCTGAATCTACCCCCTTCCAATTTACATCCATTGCTCCTAGTCCTCCCATCACATATCTTATTAAAAAGTCCTACCCCAGCCTTTCTGTAGGACCCCCTCAGGTATTGAACTTTTGAACCAGTTTGTCAGCTCTTGCTTTTCTCCTCCTGGTCAGGAGCATTAAGTTTTAGGTCTCTTAATTTTCTATTACAGATTTTACTATCAGCCAATTCTGACTGTTCTTCTATTTAATATTTGATCAGTGTCTGGAAAGACTTTCATCTGAAGGGAACATACAATCAGTAATGACTTTAGTAATTTTCGTCTTCCTGAAAGTTGGCAGTTTTTTAGCAATGCTTTAAGGCTATGCAATTGCTTCTCCGTTTTGCAGTATTTCTGTATCTTGCATTTAGTTTCAAAAGTCCATTTATAGCATTCCCAATGTCAATGTTTCAGTATATGTGTATATATTTTTACCATTTCCTTATTTCATAAATGCCAGCATTCAGTATTATAAGCTGTTACAAATTTTCAGATTTTTCTTGTTTTTCCTGTTTGCTTCTGATTTCCAGAAAACATACTGAAACAATTCTGATGTAAAACGCAGTCCTCTAAAGTAGTTCTAGATTAGAAATATTTTTAAAAAGCTCATGCTGCACTATAAATATTTAATGAAAAGTAAAAGAAGTTCCCTTCCCTGAAGGGGCCTATAGAAAGGTTAGAGTTGGACTTATTAATAGGATCCAGGATGGCAGGACTAGGAGTGTAATGGATGCAAACTGGAAGAGGGGAGATTCAGGCTGGAGATAAGAACGAAGTTCTTCACTGTGAGGGTGGTGAGACACTGGAAGAGGCTGCCCTGAAAAGTTGTGGATGCTCCCTCCGTGGAGGTGTTTAAGGCCAGGCTGGATGAGGCACTGAGCAACCTGGTGTCCCTGCGCATTGCAGGGGGTCGGAGCTAGATGATCTTTAAGGCCTCTTCCAACCCAAACCATTCTGATTCTAAGATATGCAAAATAGTTGCTCTTAGTGAACATGTCTTTAAAATTCTGCTTAATTTCTGAAATGACAAGTATAACAACAAAAACATCTTGTTATCTTCAGACATCACATACAGAACTGAATCTCTAATATCAAGGAACTTGTTCCTAAATCAATCTCTCCACACTGTCACTGAAGAAGAATATGGAATTCCAGTGTTTGGTGCATGGAATTTCCACTGTGTGCCAATAGTTGTAATTGAATCTCCAGTGTTTTCTGCCCTGGACCTGAAGTGATTTGTACAACCCAGGAATATGTGGATCCTACCACACATCTTGTTGTCACTGGCAAACTTGCTGAGGGTGCACTTGAACCAGCTTTCCAAGTAACCAACAAAGATGTTAAACAGCACTGGTCTCAGAACCAGCCTTTGAAGAACACCTCACATGGAATCATGATTGGTTTGAGTGGGAAGGGACGTTAAAGACCATCTAGTTCTGATCCCCTTCTATGGGGTTGCTCACTATTTGCCACTTGGATATTGCTACTCCTTGGGTGCAGCTCCCCCAGTCAGTAGCAGAGGGGCAACTGCTGAGCTGCAGTCTCACTGGCTGTGATCTCCTTGCTGAACTGAGGCCAAAGCTGTGATATGAATTGACATGTTATGTAGTTGTGAAGTCTGTACAGGTTGTGTCAACTGTGTTAGGGCTGAGCATTTCCAGGTCATCATCTTCTGTAAAATCTATTGCTTTCCTTTGCCACAGGCTGGCAAGGCATAATGTGCCTGTAATCTTGTCTTCTGATTTGTCAGCTGTGCAGTGATTAAGATACAGACGAGCCATATGCTAGGGAACTAAGCTGTTAAATGTTTTTTTGGGGAAGTTCAGCTGGAAGGAATTTTAGAAGTGCCAGCTTAGATTTTCCTTTGAACTGCATTAACCATAAATATGGATTATTCCTGTAGGTCCTGTATATGTAGAATTCAATCTGCTTTAATGGTTCAGCAGCAAAATATGAACATAATTATTTGCCAGCCAGATAAATGAGTAATTTTAGTAGAGCCGTTCTGATCATGTGACTTACTTTAAATGCAGAAAAAAATTAAATGTTTCCATCCCTGTCTGCTTTTTTACCATTATATAAATATACACATGCCTTTACATAACATACAGAATATTGTCGATTTTGACACCTTCACTAGGTCACTTTGTTTGAAAATCCAAACAACAAAGAGGTTCCTAAATGAAAGGATAATGCAGTTTCACTGCAGTCTACAGTGAATTTACTGTTTCCTGCTACTTGTGAACAAATGCTATCTGAAAATATTAATTTATGGTTATTATTGAGCAGGGGACCACTCAGTGCTTAATAAGAAATAGCAATTAGTGTATGTAAATCAACTAAGACAGCAGTATCTCAATTGCTGTTCTGCATAGAGTAATAGTTAATTTGTAGGAATATATTTCCAGCTGAGATTTAAAAAAGTCACGTTTTCTACTGCTGAAAACCTCAATACCTATAATATTTGTTGTGCATTTTATGATTATTCTTAATGCCCTTGCAAACATGTATAATAAAATGCTAACAAACGATCATCCATTACTTAATTATGTTCATCTAGGCAGATAAATTTGGGGTGGGGGGAGACTGTGGTAGAAAGTATTGTTTCCCATTTGGCAAACACACACTAAACTGATAGCTTAATTATCTCTTGTAGTTCTGTAGAGAGATTTTCCTGTTTTTCATGCCCAGGTCCAGAGTTGATTTTCTTGAGAAACAAAAAGTTGTGGACTCGTTTGTGTGTGTAGTGAGGATTAAAAATTGCGTTGACTCCCAATTAAATCAACTTTCCCTCCAGTAGAGGATTTAAGTGTTTGTGAGGTTTCCCTGGGAAGTGCGCAGGGAGCTTTTCTGACAGTGATGAAACACCAGCTGTTAGACAAGATAAATATCTCAGAAAATAACATTATAGTTGCCTTCAGAAACTTTGCTTATGGAAAACATCAGAATAATTCAGCTTAATTAATAAAAGATGTAAAAGATGCTCTATGTTCCAGCAATCAAGTGCAAGAAAAATAGAGGTTAGTTCCAGAAATCATTATTTGTGAGTGTATCCCAGTGAATTCCAAAAGATTAAATGAGTGCACAATGATGTCCAAGTGATTCAAGACTGCATTTTATTTCGGAATGTTTTTCCTGATGCTAAATGAGATAATTTTAATTTTAAATCTTTAAATGGTGGGTTTTTTTCCCAGAGCAAATCTGCCAATCACCACAGGACAACAGACTTTAAAATCAAAATCAGAAATTGCATCTTGTAACAAACTTGACCTTTCTAGTCTTTTGCTGTGCAAAGACAACCAAGGAAGTGATTACTGAGAATCATAGAATGGTTTGGGATGGAAGGGATGGAAGGGATGTTCCACCCCCCTGGCCAGGGACATCTCCCACTAGACCAGGTTGCTCAGTGCGTCATCCAGCCTGGCCTTAAACACCTCCAGGAACTGTGGGGGCATCCACAAACTCTCTGTTCCAGTGTCTCACTACCCTCACAGTAAAGAAGTTCTTTCTTCTCTGCAACCTAAAATTCTCCTCTTCCAATTTGCATCCATTACTCCTAATCCTGCCATCCTGTATACTACTAAAAAGAATAATCTTGAAGAGTAATGATGCAAAAATATTTATTGCAGTTAATACTTTCTATTAAAACTAGTCACACCGAACAGTAAACCATGAAAAGATCTCCATTTAATGCTGAAGCTTATCATCTTCATAGTCAAGATAACTCTGTCTGTCAGTTAGCTGTATTTGTAATGGACAGGTTGGCAAAAGACTGTTTGGCATATCCATCCTGGCTCTAGCCATCTGTGATTTGATTAACTTCTATGTTAAGGGTGTTTGTATTCTGAATATACATTAATGAAGTACTTTCCCAGATTTTCTTTTTTTGCCTGACATTTTCATTTTTTTTTTCCTAATACTGAGACAAACTGTTAAGCACCATTAAGGAAAATAAGAGATACTTTAAATACAGGACTTGAAAATCCATTCCGGGAAGTAGAAAGAGCTTAGTTCAAAACTCCTTACACAGATATTGCTGAGATCTCATTTATCAGCCTAGGTAAAAAGCTGAATTAATAACTTTGACATACATCAGAACCTGTACTATGAGATCATTTCTGTAGACCTAGAAATTTACTACTTGACTAGTTGCCTTGTGTTTTCTTAACACCAGTATAATACAGATAAACTGTATTAGTGTAAAAAATTCAATTGTTATTGAGAAGCTACTGTGATGTCCCCCCCCAGCTTTCCCTTTTCCAGGCTCAACAACCTCAACTCCTTCAGCGTGTTCTCAGAAGGGAGGTGTTCCAGCCCTCATCATCTTCATGGCCCTCTTCTGGACTTGATCCAACAGCTTAATGTTCTTCATATATCTCTTTATATTCATCGGTGTCTCTTTATATGTCTTCATAACTGCAGAGTCTAAACTAAAACAATGATAGCTGTTGATTCTCAAGATCTTTAATGGGAGATATTTATGGCTGTCATGTTTTGTCTCTCCACTTTGGAAGATAGTGGGTGTGTAGCTCAGTTGGGAGAGCATCAGACTCCTAATCTGAGGCTTCATACCCTGTCCAGGTATGAAGCTTGCAAGAGTTGGGATGATGGTTGGACTTGATGATCTGAAAGGTCCCTTCCAACCTAGATGACTATGACTATGTGGATACCCGGGGCTACTGAAGATATACATTAGCTTTCTGTGGATTTCAATGGCACACATATCTAAAATTTAGGCTTCACCTGATTTTTTGACTGCTAAAATCAGAAGCCTCTTTGAGAACAACCAACCAACCAAACTGACAAAAAAACCCAAACTATTAATGTATCAGTGAAGATACTGTGGGTTAAGATAAGAAAGTAACAACAAGAAGAGAGAGAATGTAATTGTCTCTGATTTGAATAACCATTCAGATGATGTTCTCAATTTTTAGCCTCTTGGGATACTCATGTGGTAGAATAAAGGCTATAAAACATCCCTTTAAGACAAAAATAGCATTTGCTATGGGGACAACTTTGGTGAAATTTTAATGTGTTTTGTGTTTGATTTTTTTAATAAGAACTGTAAATAACAGACCACTATATTGAGCCTAACAAATGATCCCTTCCAAAGAGTAATGATAGGTTATTTTAGTTATATCCATGCTTTTATAGCAGTAGACATCTTTATAAAAAACATACTTCCAGCATACACTCAATTTTAAAGGGCTGGGATAAAGTTTTGTAGCTAGTCCATTCATTTAATTTATTCAAGTATGACAAGTACTAGGAATATCTTTGATGACCTAAATCTCATCCTACATAGGAAGTTGCCTCATCTTTTGGGATTTCATTTTGCACGCAGTAGGTTTGAAAATAATAAGATTTGTAAAATTAGTGAAGTATGTATTAAAATTTTTCCACTGAATTGGAAGTCTCAAAAGGATCGTATTTTCCACATTTTCAATGGAACCCTAAAGAGCAATGTTTACATTGTTTTTAAGTAAAGCATGAACTCCTTATTACACCTTTGGAAGTGGAAAATTTAAAAATACAGGAAGATGTATGATATAATTGAGAGGTAAAAATAATACAGAGATACTATTAGCACTATCAGATTCATTATAGGGTTCTTTGCCTCTATTTTTAAGCAGGTAACTATTTTCAAGCAAACTAAGCTAAAAAAAAAAAAGAGAGAGAAAATGAAAAAAATCAAGCTCCATTCACAGAATTGCACTCCTCTTTCTGCCTCTGGTGAGTCTGTCATTTTATGTTCATCCCAAGAGATGGTAAGCAAATAAATTAAAAATACTACATATACTAATGCTGTTTATCATGAAAAGCAATAACAATGTGAACTTCAGTTTTGAAGCCGCCAATACCTGGGCATTTCTTTCCTTCAAATTTTTCTATGTGGTTAGAAGTCTTCATGAAGAGAAAGGTCTGACATTCTTGCGTCCCAGCCTCCATCAGCTGCCACAGTTTTTAAATGCACTCTGTTTTTTTAGAATTTAAAAGCTATTTATGGAATAAAGAGCAACAAAAGCTAGCCTCCTCAGCACAGCATAATGGGATTTTAATGTATTCTTCTTGTCGGCATAGTGTATTTCTGTGATAATTTTATGTGACAGCATAATTAAACTGGAAAACAATTCCCATTTCCTATGTACTTTATCTATTTATCATAATTTATTTCTTTACTTTCTTGTTCTGCAATAAATATTATTGTAAGGAGAGTTAAATAAGTTAAACCAATGCAATTACTTTTACAGACTGAAATTAACTTCATATATCAATTTATACTGGTTTGTATACAGCATCTACTATTTTCCCTGTACAAATAAATGCATTTGTTGCAGTATATCTATTCTGTCACTATGGTTTCCGTATTTGCACTCCTTTTGAGTAATGTTTCATGTGTTAAAACTTGACATTTTAACAGCATTTTCAAACATTTTCATTCATTATCGAATAACCATTTATTACATTGTGGCAATTTCAAGCCATTTACTGGACCTTCTAGATGTTGCTAAACAATGATTTATCAAGGAGTGTGCAAATTTTAGTGCTTATCACAGCAAATACAAAAGGTAACATTAAATAGTGACTTGACAATAGCTCTTATTAAATTATTTTCTTTTTTTCCTTCTTGATGAGTCATATTTAGTTATAGCAGTTTTGTAAATGCACTGGAAATTGAGGCCAATATTCTAGTCTGTTCCGCTGCAGAAGGCAACTTGGTTTCTCAAGTCTTGCATGGCTGAGGGGTAAATTGAGAATTGGAGGACACCACCATGTCTCTTATTAACCAAATATTGCAATGATGAAGTTGCTACAGTTTTTAACTTGTGCTTGTAAAACTATGGTAGGAAAAAACCTAATGTTTTGTTCTACAGCTTGTGTCATACATAGCACAGACTTCTCTGCCAGAAGGGTGCCACCTGGTCACTTCAGCAGCCAGTGCAGCAAGAGCTGAGATACAGTCCAAACTGGGGTATGGAGAAAGGTAAAATCTCATTTGCCTGTTGAACGTCTTACTCCCCCTTGCCTTAAGGACTTCAGTTCTTTATTTTATTTATTCATTCTCTGTGTTTAATCCTAGGATCTTGTCCTGGTTTAGGCCCAAAAGGACCTCCCCCAGAGACAGATGGCCCCCCCTCCTCTCAGAATAGAGGAGAGGAAGAAATGAGGAGATTTGTGAGTTTAGAAGAATTCCAAACTACTTTAATAGATAATGAAATAATAGATAAAATTAAAAGGAAAAGATAAAAAGGTATACAATGTTACAAAACCGTATCAAGCTCCCGGGATGATGATCTTGTCCCCAGCAGATGCAGGGAGAGTCCCAGGCTGGGGCCAGTCAGGAGCTGGATGCCAGATCTGGATTCAGGAGTGCTCGGATTGGGGTCAAACGCAGAGTCTTTCCTAGATGTTGGCCATCAAAGAAAGACGAAGGGAAGGGCAAGAGGCCAAGAGCTCAAGAGCCAGAGGCCAAAGAGAAGGGCCTGACTCTTCGATCCCTCAGCTTTTATACTGAGCGTGGGGCAGATGGGATGGAATACTCCTGTTGGTCAATTTTGGGTCACCTGCCCTGTCCGCTCCTCCTTGCAGGTGGGACTTCTCTACATCTTTCTGTTTCCAGCCCCCCGGTAGGGTGGTTGACAAACTTTCTGACCTTGATCATCATAGTGAATAATGAAAATAAGAGCTTCTTGCATACCATTCCCTGGTCTTATCAGTCTGGGAGCGAACAGTGTCTGAGCAATGTGCAGTTAATTTCAGAGTTTAGTCAGACAGAAGAGGCCTAGCTGAAAAGTGAAGTTATAAACTAGAAAATTTACCCTATTTTACCTCAAACCAGGACAGATCTCAAAGTTTTTGTTTTTATTTGTGATGACAGTAGCTAATGTTTGGAGAGTTTTTGTGATGTTTGATTTCTTGGGGGTCTTTGCTTGGTTTTTTTGGTGCTTGTGGTTTTTTATTAGCCAGCTCTACTAGCCTTCTGTGAGAATTGTGCTAGATAGTAGGACGTGATCAAGCCCAAATCACATTTACACAGTACACAAGGAAAGCTCATTCAAAACCAGTAAACAATGACAAAACAGAACTATTTACCAAGTTTCAAAGACTATTTTTAGCAACTGTTGGTCTGTTCCTGAATCATAGGAGTGCTTAGCAAACACTACTTTAAACAAAACCATCACTGAACTCTGATAGGCCAGATCAGGCACAAAAAGAAGTTGTCACTTAAACTAGTCACTTAAGTGATGCCACATGATGCCAGAACAAATGAACCATTTCAGCAATGTCCCTTGTTATTAAAAACAAAAAAGCTTAGAAAATGAAAGCATGTGAGGGCCCAGTGCAGATAAGAGTAAGCATTTGATCACTGGAGAAAGTCAAGCTGATTTCAGTCACAGGTCAGAGCCCAAGGTCTGCTCAGAATCAGGTACCTCAGATCAAAGCCCTTTGAGCACAGACCTGTCTATAGCCAAATACTCAAATGAGCCTGTACGAAGTACCATTGTGTTTGCCTCATTTTATTTTAATAACTCAAAAACTCAAAGTACGAAGATACTGAAGTATGTTCAGACCCAAGTCCATAAAGTGATCCCAAAATGACTGGTCTTATCCCCTGTTCAGCCCCCTTCTTTCCACATCTCTGCGTACTTTCCCTCCATTCACACTGTTTAAACTGTTTTCTTTTTCTCCTATCTCTATGAAATTAAGTTTAACAAAAATCTGTAGTAGACTTTGCATATTACAGTGCACAAAGGTTCAGCTATCAAGTGTCTGAAAACGACACAATGTGTTTTTTGATACTATCAGCATTAACAGCACTCCCTTGCAGAATTCAGATATTAAAAAAAAATATTTTTCTTCATCATCAGAGGTATTAAGTGTCCAGCAGTTTAGACATGAGGAAAGGAAATCATCGAGGAAAGTTCTTTGCTCATTTAAAGAGACATTATACAAAACATTAAACCCAATGAGGGTATCTGTCAAAATCTGAGTGACTCCATCTCTGCTCTTATCTACCTTTCATTACAGATTAATTTGAGACTTATTACAAAAACTATTTAATTTAGCTATTCTTCAAAAAATACCATTTTAAAATTAAAATTAATGGCTAGGATAAAAGTCTTCTAACTGAATAAAAGCTTAGAAAGGAAGGGATGGGGAGCAACAGGGAGAGCTTGGATGGGAATTACTTCAAAAGATTGCATTTAATACAGAAAGCAACAGAGAACCAAAAGAAAAAAAAATTAAGAATGTGACCAGTAGCACTGGGGGAAATGTCAAAGAAATTGTGTGCTAATGGAAAGGGATGGGGAAAAAAAGATTAGGAGCATTTTAGCTCTAAAAAGGACTTTGGGACTATATTTTCTTAGATCTAAAAAAAGCTAGAAGAAAGTACATACGTTAGGAAGTTTTATCCAAGTAGCTGAACCTAGAAAATGAGTTACTTATCAACTATGCATTGGTCTAAGTGGAGAATGTGTTTTTGCAAGTTGTCAGCCCCCTTCCTATGAGGATTGTAGTTCAAAAGTTAAATTTGGACTAGCAAACTAATCATAGCTTTTTGATGTTCTTCCGAGTCCCTGGTTCTGATAAAGACATTGTGTAACATGATGGACTCTCATCTGTACCAGATGGTACAAGTCCCTGATGAATCATGTGCCAGATGTGCACAGCTGGAATACAACACATTCCAACCTTGCTTCCTCTTCCCTCTGACTCTGCACCCAGCACAACAGGGCTGCATTGACACCAGGGCATTCAAAGCAGCTCAACACATGTTGAAGGCTCTCTGATAGCACGTATATGAAAGATGGCAGCTTCCAGAGCTACAAGCTTTGTGCTCTACCTACTAGTTGCTTCCTTTCCCAAACTTAACAGGAGGGAGGAATGCAAGAACAGGCTCCATTGTGCCTATTTTGTCCTGGAGGTGGGAAGAGAAATGTTCTCCTGCGTTCAATGAATATGGTTTCTTTTACCCTTCTTTTTACACTAAACTAAAGCGTGTCATTTCAGCATCACCCCAGTGTCACCAGACTTGTTTTGCTTCATAGTATAATAATAAACCTAACTGCCTCAAGGCAGAACTGATGCCTATTTTCCTCATGTTCTTGTGTGCTTACCTAATGTAATTAGCAGTGTGGGCAGCGTGCAAGGGAGAATAAGGTTCATTCTAACACATGGTTAATTAAGATATTAGTGTCAGCTATTTGCTAGCCCCATTCAGGGGAGTAATAATAGGATATGGAGTCTTTCACCTTAAGTTCAGCTGTTCTTACCCCAAATTCCCAGGTAGTGGTCAGTGATTTATCATTAATCTTGCCACAGGATGAATCTGATTCCACTCAGGCATTTGGATGAGTTTTGAGCATGTCTATCAAGGTATCAATGTCTCTGATAACAAAATTTCTAAGTGAAAAACTCACTGCTGTGAGTGAACAGCAGAAGTTGATGCCTCACTGTGGCATTATTTTAATTCCTCTTTACTACCCCCCCTCCTACTCCAGAATCAACAAGCTATCATAAGCTATCACTATATCAGCTATCATATGCTATCACATCAGATACAGATGTTGTTTGTGAAGACTGCAAGTTGTCTGCTGCCTGCAATACAAACAAATAATAGTAATACAACCATAAAAGTTGTGAAAATGCAATAAAAAAAAAATCTAACCTAACACCTAAATTACAATGAATCAGCATGAGGGCCTCTTATTTGATGATCCTACCTGCACTGCCAAGAACCTAAAGAATCATTGATTCTTGACATCATTTTCTTGCCAAAGGGCAATTACCTCTTCTGTATGCATTGCCCTAATCATGTCGAGTTGTGTCCCATAAATTTGCATGTCTCTCAAGGAAGCTGAGTGCATTGCCAGCAGCCTGGTGGGCCAGATCAAAACAATTTCCTAATGTATGTTTACATCAGCTTTGGCTCCTGAGCTGTTTTTGCTTTCGTTGTTCTGCAAACCAAATGCTCCATCCCTAGACTGTGCTGCATCAGGGAAAGGAGGCAGAGTAAGCAGAATATGGATGGATACATTGTTCTTAACAAAACTGGGCAATACTTTCTAGATTAATGAACTACAAATAGCTGCACAAATGATACCACATGCTAGATACAAACACGGTCCTTTGAGATGGGCTTGTCACAGACAGCAAAAGGGATAGAAGGAGGGAGTGCATGGGCATGTGTGATGGGGGGGTATAATGAATGCCAGCCCCCCCTGCTCCTGACTCTCTGGGATATGTGAGGATGACAAACTCTCTGAGGAACAATTCCTTTGACTGGTTTGTTGAGGAAAGGCAACTTGTCATGCTGCCAAGAATGAAACCGCTTCTGGGCTTAGTTTTTAATTTTATGAAGCGAATAAGTGAAAAACGTATACACTTTCACTTCAGACTCAAGTCATGAATAATTAAAAGAATATATAATTGTATCCAGTTTTCCCCTCAAGCTCAACCAGAAAAGATATCTTCTGTCCATGTAACAGGGTGCTTTATGTTTTTTCCAGAAAATGTAAGAAGTGATCTGAACTAAGTCTCACTGAATTCATACTGCATGCAAATATGAATAACAGCCTGACCATTCGACAACACAGAAACACAAACTGAGAACTCAACAGTTCCACAAGAAGGAAGTTGCAAATTTTTTGATTGTGTATAAATATTTTCCTGATGTGATTCATCCCCACTTGATACTGGATTCTGACCTCAGCAAGATAAAAAATTATGAGACTAACACAGGATTGTGGTAGACATTAAGCTGATTCAGCAAATGGCAAAGATCAGGCATTTTTCACATGACAAAGTAAGATAAGAATTTTACCATGTCAAAAATACCAACGTAGAAAACACCCTTTGAAAATAGCAGTGATCTGTACTTATGTCTCCCATCTCCTTTTTCTGATAGGACAAACTAAGAAATGTGATTTGATGGTATGCAGCATTGGTTTGTCTGCAGTTCTACTGGTACACTGGAACTGTTTAATGGCAGATCTCCGATTGATTTTGTTTTTCAACATGGATTCCTCAGTTTTAAAGCAAAGTGAAATTTAGGATCAATATCTCTTTCTTGAGGGCATAATATTTATTTAGCTAACATGATATAAATAGCAATGTACCTTTCACTTTTGTATACAGAAATTTTATTTAAATTCAAATCAACAACTTCCATAAACAAGATAGTCATAATATCCCCTTTGCACACACACAGAAATGCAGACATGAAGACTCTCATGACCAGTAAGCTTGCTCTCACTTCCTCCCATAGCAGTATGGCCGTTCGTACCCAACAAAATGTGATGCCCTCTGACTGGGAAAATACATTTAAAAAACACAAAAACCACACACACAGAGGATGAATAGGTTTTCTTGTCTATGTAGGTAATAGCCATACCCTTGAAATGGTAAAGGTCTGGAGTTTGGTTTGACTGCTAAGATGCACACCCTTTGTATTTTTGCATTTGCAAACACAAGATCTCAACTTAGGACTGATTTAAAACTCAGGTTGTTTTCAGCACTGAAGCATTTGTTCAGATAGAAAAAAAGCTAAATGTCAGGGAGGGGGACCAGGAGGCATGAAGTGCAAGTCTGCTTAAGAACTAGTCTACTACAGCATCGTGGTTTATGTGTGACATAACAGAGAAAACAGACAAGGACTGTTGACTGGGTTGAGGGGCAGTTTCTGCGTAATAATTCACCCCATTATATGCAAACTGGATGCTACTGTAGAACTCAGGACAACTTCTTACAATGAAACTGAGGCAAAATCTTACACAGTTCCTACTTCCTCTTTAGATCACTGAAAGCTACTGCTCTGACATGTGTCACAGGTACCATAGGTGTCAGACAGGAACTAAACTATTTCCAAGCACTACAAATCCAGAAGTACATAACATCCCAAAGCCCTGATCATCGAAAATGACAACAGAAAGATGGAAAATACTCCAGTATTCATATTTTCATATTTTCTGTCTAGGCAAGAAGGAACTCTATAGAAATGCCATCTTTGCACAGAACCCCACAGAGACAGACATTCAAAAGAATGTTTTTAAATTCCAGTATTTCTGAGCTGTTGCATGAATCACTTGCCTGGGAAGGCACAAGCAATGTGCCCTTGTGGTCAAGAAGGCCAAATGGCATCCTGGGGTGTATCACGAGGGTTGTGGTCAGTAGGTGGAGAGAGGTTCTCCTCCCCTTCTGCTCTGCCCTGGTGAGACCACATCTGGAGTGTTGTGTCCAGTTGTGGGGCCCTCAGTTGAAGAAGGGCAGGGAACTGCTAAGGAGAGAGTTCAGCACAGAGACACAGAGATGATGAAGGGATTGGCCAAGGGAAAGGCCAAGGGAGCTGGGTCTCTTTACCTTGGAGAAGAGGAGACTGAGGCGTGACCGAAATAAATATGGAAAACATGAGTGTTAGGGGAATGGAGCCAGGTTTTTCTATGTCATATCAAATGACAGGCCTTGGGGTAATGGGTGCAAGCTGGAACAGGAGGTTCCACAGAAATATAAAACTTTTTCACAGTGATGGTTAGAGAAGAGTGGCACAGGCTGCCCAGAGAAGGTGTGAGGTCTCCTTCTCTGAAGACATTCAAACCCCACCTGGACCCCTTCGTGTGTGATCTGATCTGGGTGTTCCTGCTCCAGCAGGACTCAATGATCTTTTGAGGTCCCTTCCAATCCCTGTGATTCTGTGACTCTTTGAGGGTGGGCATTTTTAATCCAGCTGAGTTTTTTTAATGTTACTAGAATATATTTTTAATAAGTAAAATATGAAAACAATGTTATGGTATTGTTTTTTTGTTACTATTTTGTGTTAAATGCTAAAGGTGAATTATTTCAGAGATGAAATTGAGTATTAGTTGATTAGTTGACTAGTGAGGGACAAAATTCATGTGACAGATTACTTCAAGCCTCTTCTCTTTGGTAAAGCTATTATGTGAGAATCTGCTTATATTTTCAATTGTTTGATGTTTAAAAATAGATTTATTCAACATCCCATAGTAGTTGGCTTTGACCTCGTGTTTGCTTGTTTTCTAGGGTGATGCTTGGAACACTTGACAGATTCCCAGCTACACTCTGCCACCTTGTGTAAGTGATGGGAAGCTGCACAACTTTGACGACCATCATGACATGTTTAACGTTAAGTGCCCTGCCGATGTTATTTCTGCTTTTTGAAGATAGTTTTGAGTTCATCAGCAAATAAAGCCCGTTCAGAAAAGCATTACAAGTATTTAATGTTAGACTTGTTTTTTCTTAAAACACTCATTTGCAGGAAAACCTTAAACCTTTTGCATTAATAAATAATTCATGGTGTCCCTTTGGTGACTGGTTCATTAAAATACAAAGAAGATTATCTATTGGGTAATAAAATTATTTATTACCATAATTCAATCTCAATTTTATACTTTTTCTAAACCAGAACAATCCTGATTAAAAATCTGTATTATCACACTTTGCAAACAAAAGTTTCCTGATAAAATAAGGGGTGTTTAGGCACAAAACTTTAGTTTTGATCCATTTAACTGAGCAGCCCATAAAAGGGAACTTTCCTGTAAGTAATGTGGCACTCTAGAAACTACAGACATCTCTGATCCCACTTAGCTCATTCTAACTTTTCACAGATACTCCCTTTGCCATTGTCTTCAATACCTAGGAAAGTATGTTACGAACTCGCCAAAGCCACTTAATCTGCTCTTTGCTAGAAGAAAGATGAAGTGCTACAGACAGAAGAAGATTCAAAGCAGGTACACTAGTAACATTAAGGTTGCTGTGCAGCTGTGAGAAGATATAAAAATATAATGCTCTTAAGCATGGTGTATTTGGTCACAGGATGACAGAACCAAAGTGGCAGGATATATTATTTCTTCCCTTTCACTGTTTCTCCTACTAGTATTTACACCCCCTTTTTTTATACCTATCCTTGTTCTTGCTTTACATGTATAACAACTGATAAATTTATGTTACAGTGCTGCCTAAAGGCCTGAGGTAATTTGCTCTGTATGATGCTAATTGTTAATAAATTTATTTTTAATGCTGGAATTAATTTACTTTTATTAAATGAGGTTTTCCCATGTTATGTGTAGACTTCATCTTGGCTGGCTAAGGGTGTCAGTGCTTCCTTTTTGTCTTGTTTCTTTCTCATGTTTTCCTGCATTAATCCTGTGCATCCTTATTTATATCCCTTTAATTTGTTCCACACTGCTTCTCCTCAACTATTCCATTTATTCCATGTTCTTTCAGTACCTGGCAATAAAACCAAGTTTGTTATTATTGGTGTGTCATTTGCTTTTGGGTAACAGCTCAACCAAGAGTGATTCAGTATGATCAAGCCCTTAACATAAGTAGGTCACTGAGCTGTTGGAGTGGGTCCAGAGGAGGGCCACGAAGATGTTGAGAGGGCTGGAGCACCTCCCTTCTGACGACAGGTTGAAGGAGTTGGGATTGTTGAGCCTGGAGAAGCCTCTGGGGGGAACCTCAGAGTATCTTCTCAATACCTGAAGGGGGCTACAGAAAGGCAGCGGTAGAATTTTTTTAAATAGGGTATGTGATGGCAGGACTAGGAGTAATGGGTGCAAATTGGAAGAGGAGAGATCTAGGGTGGATATAAGAAAGAAGCTCTTTACTGTGAGGGTGGTGAGACAATGGAACAGGTTGCCCAGAAGTTGTGGGTGCCCCTTCAGTTCCTGGAGGTGTTTAAGGCCAGGCTGGATGAGGCATTGAGAAACCTGGTCTAGGGAGAAGTGTCTCTGCCCATGGCAGGGGCCTTGGAACTAGATGATCTTGAAGGTCCCTTCCAACCCAAATCATTCTATGATTCTAAGTTAGCAATGGCTTCTCTAAGATAAGAATATGGTAGTGGCAAGTTCTAAGCTGTAGCCAAAACCTTCCACCCGTCTTGATCTCCTCCAACTAGTAGCATTGACTACGAGACTTAGCCACGCAAAAAAGATGGAATGTACCTAATTTCCCCTGCTTCTGTTCTGCACGTGTATTATCACTGGATTACATCAGAAAGAACCGCACTTTGGATGTTCTAGTCATACAGGCCTAGGAAAGAGAGGAAGACTAGGGGAGTTTTGCTCCTTGACCGGTGTTATTCGTTCTCTTCTTCCTCACGGAGAAGCTTCTACTCTCCTTGCTGACGTTCCTCTCCTACTACTCTCTGGCCCTGAAGAGCCGCAGCGCTGTCGCCACACGCAGCACGCAGTGACTGAGCCCTCCTTTTATCATTCAGTGCTGCGTTTGCCGCGACCCCTCGCTATCGAAAGAGGAAGCCATAGGTGCCTAGAGACAGTGGCGGCACCATCCATCCCATTACCTCCGCCCGGTAACTATGAAAACCACCAAACACACCACCGTCTGCGGCGAGAGAAGCCTTATACCGCCCCATTTCCTTCAGGAGGGGCGGAACGAGCCCTGCCTCTGCGGTCCCCAGTGCGCACGCGCCAGCGGCTCGCGCAGGGGAGGGAGTTGTGGCAGGGACTTGTGCGCATGTGCCTGAGGGAGGTGGTCACGTGAGCTTGATGGCTGATGTGCTTCAGGGTGAGTCGGAGGCGCAGCCCAGCGGAGTTTATTCTGCGATGGTGGCGAGACGGGAGCTGAAGCACATCCCGTTTCCCCCTCCCCGGCTGTCCGGCCCTTTCTCTGTTCTTCGCTAGCTAAGGTCGTGAGGGGGGAGGTAACGGGAAGCTGACAGCCGCGCGGCGGGGTTGTGCGGACCCAGGGCGGGTCCGTCCGCCGGTGCGCGAGTGGCGGTGGGGCCGTGTGGAGCCTGCGAGGGCCCGCGGTCGCCTGCGCCTTGGGCATGAGAGCTATGGGCAGGCCCGGCCCCTGAGGAGCTGCAGCCCCGCTTCTGCATTGCCTGTGCCCGGCAGCAGTGAAGGGAAGAGCTTGAGGCCTAGAATCGTAGGGTTGGAAGGGCGTTCAGAGGCCGTGTGGTGCCTCCCCCTGCAGTGACAGGGACATCCTGCACTAGGTGAAGTTGCTCAGAGCTTCAGCAAGTCTGGCCTTGGATGTCTTCAGGGATCGGGCCTCCACCACCTCTCTGGGCAACCTGGGCCGGTGTCTCACCACCCTCGTGGTGAAGAACTTCTTTCTCTCGTCTAATGTTAAACGTGAAAATCATTTTCCTGACGTAGAAGGGCGGCACAACCTCAGCCATGTCTTTGCTGTTGAGTCAGGGGTTGGCCTGCGGGGATGGACACTTCCTGCTCACCCCCCTTTCTCTTCTGTGGCTGAATAAGGCAGAAGAGAGAGGAAAGGCTACTCAGAATAGCTTTTTCTCCCAGGTTTAGCAAGTGTGTAGAATCATAGAGTAATGGAATGGTTTGGGTTGGAAGGGACCTTGAAGATTATCTAGTTCCAGTCCCCCTGTCATGGGCAGGGACGCCTCCCTCTAGACCAGGTTGCTCAATGCCTCATCCAGCCTGGCCTTAAATACCTCCAGGGGTTGAGGGGGCATCCACAGCCTCTCTAGGCAGCCTGTTCCAGTGTCTCACCACCCTCACAGGAAAGAACTTCTTTCTTCTATCCAAGCTAAATCTCCCCTATTAGAATTTGCATCCATTACTCCTAGTCTTGCCACCCT
Source organism: Turnix velox (assembly GCA_013400935.1). Lineage (NCBI taxonomy): Eukaryota > Metazoa > Chordata > Aves > Charadriiformes > Turnicidae > Turnix > Turnix velox. Next base: position 73,566 of record VZTY01032595.1, read on the forward strand.
AGACCCTATTAAAAAGTCCAGCCTCAGCCTTGCTGTAGGCAAGAGCTGTCTCATGGAAGTTAAGGATTGCTTTCTACTGCCTTTTATTCCAGTCTCCCTTTATTTCCAGCTACTGCTGTAATAATGCTGAGTAGTAATGGAGTGAATTTGGTGAACTTGTATACACATTTAAATGATTTTTAAGGTCCCTTCCACCCCTAACCATTTTATATTTAAATCTTACTGAAGGATATATTCCTGCTGCAGCAGGGGGATTGGACTTGATGTTCGATCTCTCCAGGATCCTTCCAATCCCTGACATTCTGTGTCTCTGTGTTATGGATTGTATTTAAGCAAGGTATAAGTTCCTTTTGGCTGTTGTATGGCAGGTTGGCATTTACCTTTAAATGAGCCTCAGTGATAGAAAAATGCAGATTCTGCCGTTGCTCTGAATGTGGAGTTTGAAGTTGTATCCTCAGAGATGAAAGCATGAGTGTGTTCAGGTCTTCTCCTTCAGCTGAGTGATTTCTGTGTGCTTTGATGCTGAGAGGAGGGAATAAAAGCAGGTGAAGAATTGATTTATAATGAATTAATAAGTCTTTGCATGACATCATTATGTGAAGTTCAGATGTGGGATTGTGGCAAGAGAGGGCATTTTCTAAAAGCCAATGAGATCATAAAAAGCTTAAGAAATTATAGTGAGCTGCACCGTGTTGGTGTGTTTACACCCAAACAATATGTGACTAGTCCTTTTTGGCTTGCTGTTATGTCAAATCTGAAAAATGTTCTTAAATGCTCCTGTGCAATGCTGGGAAGTCACTTAATTAGTGCACACTTAATGTTTCTGTTGAGGCAGTGAAGGTGAAATGTAGAAAAAAGAGTAACCCTGCTGTTCTGTGCTGATCAGGTACATAGTTTGGGAGTGTGCTCATCATTGCAATTATCTTGTGAAATAAGCCTTAGATTTATTCTACTTCAGGTGCTGAGAAGCTGGTCAAGGACTGAAAAGTAGATCTTTGCATTGGATAGGCAGATATGACAATATAAATGCATAAATTATTTGTGTACTCTTTTGAGAACTCACGGTTAAAAATCTATGAAGCAGAGTTTGCAAGGGGTCTATCAATTCATCGTATTGAGGATCTTATGTATTGTTTTCTCTTTTTGAAGTATCTGGGACAGATTAGCATTTGCACTGCAAAATAAATTCTTAAAAAATGGCAATTTATACCAAGCTTTTGATTCCCACTATTGTATTTGATATTCCAGCATTTGCTAGCTAAGCCAGCCTAGTGTTGGTGAGATCTATGCAAATTATCTTTTTTTCCAGCAAAAAGGAGGCCACTGATGCTTGACTTATGGTATGAGCAGTAATAGTCAGGTGCAAACTGAAGTAGGGTTGACTTACTGCTCAGGGAATGAAAGTCCACTTATTAACTGTAGCAGAAGAGTAGTGGATTCTAGTGACTTGTCCCCTTGTGGTATTTGTCTTTTATAATATCATAGCTTGCTGTTTGATATACTTAGAAGTATAAAAGGCATGGTTGAGCACCAAAGTGCAGTGGTTCCTGTAAGAAAGCGGAAATGTGTCAATCCTTCATCAGGGATGTGCTGAAGTTTCTAACCTTTAGATGGCTCCCAATTCCATTTCTTTAAGCTAAGTGGAAAGTATATTTTTCAAGTTAAGCTTTTAGATCTTTGATTTGCAGCTGCATTTTAAAGAAACTTTGCCATAGTAAAAACAGAAGATGTCAGCATCTCCAACAGCAGCATTAGGAAGACTATTCTAAACTCTGCTTTAGTTCATACAAATAGAAAATAATAGAAATAGAAATAATGGACTTATTCCCCCTGCTTTTATAAAATTATTCAGTAGTTAACTTTAAAGTCAGTGCTTTTCTATTTCTCCTGAGAAGATTACCTTTCTCCGTACTTTCTTATTCTCAGTTGATAAACGATAGTGCCTTTGTATGTGATGCTTGAAGTCAAAACATCCAAAACAGCTGCTTAGTCTGCATGTTAAGCAGGGTGCTGAAAACTGAAAATCAAGCTTATCTGATGCTGAACTTGGAACTTGCTGTGTAAGTTGTTTGCAGTTGTGCTCTGCGGTATTTTTTGAATGGGTGCTTTGAAATCTAAAGTTGTGACGGAGAATTCTGTAAGTAATGTGAGAAGTGCTGTGTGAAAGCATCTTAGACTTTGACTACAGTATCAGTAACTTCTGGACTCCCTGTCTCAGTGCATCAGCTTTATCTCAGTGCAGAGAAATAGGTGCAGGTCAGAATTGCTTCTGTATTGAAATGCCTACATCTGAAATTACTAGAATTGAATAATCACCTAGGTTGGAGGGGACCTTTCAGATCATTGAGTCCAACCATTAACCCAACTCTGGTAATCCTTTTACCTGGACAGGGACTTGAACCCTTGACCCTCAGGTTAGGAATCTGAGATGTTACTGGGTGTCTGGCTTTTTTCAGAAGTGTGATGAGAATGCTCTTCAAATCCTGAAGCAAAACCCTACTTTAAATTGCCTACTGGGGCCTGTGTTGTGGACACAGCACAATGAGCTCAAGAGTAGCATCTCACAGCAACCAGCATAGCAGTGGGATTGGTTTGTGGTGGTGGTTTGGTTTTTGGGTGTTTTTTACTGTCAGTTGTCTTCATCTGCCCTGAAAGAGAGAAGTCATCAGTTTAGATTTTCTGTAAGATTTAGTGTCTGTTAGTTAGCGGTGTGTTTGGATCAGGTGGTCTGTGCTGGTTGTAAGCTCTATATTCACTTGATAGCATAGGGTATTTTATGAAACTTTTGCTTCATCCCAGGGTTCTGACACAAAATCACAGAATGTAAGGGATTGGAAGGGACCTCAAGAGACCNTGAAATTACTAGAATTGAATAATCACCTAGGTTGGAGGGGACCTTTCAGATCATTGAGTCCAACCATTAACCCAACTCTGGTAATCCTTTTACCTGGACAGGGACTTGAACCCTTGACCCTCAGGTTAGGAATCTGAGATGTTACTGGGTGTCTGGCTTTTTTCAGAAGTGTGATGAGAATGCTCTTCAAATCCTGAAGCAAAACCCTACTGGGGCCTGTGTTGTGGACACAGCACAGTGAGCTCAAGAGTAGCATCTCACAGCAACCAGCATAGCAGTGGGATTGGTTTGTGGTGGTGGTTTGGTTTTTGGGTGTTTTTTACTGTCAGTTGTCTTCATCTGCCCTGAAAGAGAGAAGTCATCAGTTTAGATTTTCTGTAAGATTTAGTGTCTGTTAGTTAGCGGTGTGTTTGGATCAGGTGGTCTGTGCTGGTTGTAAGCTCTATATTCACTTGATAGCATAGGGTATTTTATGAAACTTTTGCTTCATCCCAGGGTTCTGACACAAAATCACAGAATGTAAGGGATTGGAAGGGACCTCAAGAGACCCACTAGTCCAATCTAGTGCAACACCCAGATCAGGTCACACAGGAAAGCATCCAGGCAGGGTTTGAATGTCTCCAGAGAATGAGACCCCACACCCTCTCTGGGCAGCCTGTGCCACTGTTCTGTCACCTTTGCCCTGACAATGGTTTTTCTGTGGAACCTCTGGTGTTCCAGCTTGCACCCAATGCCCCATGTCCTGTCATTTGAGGTCACTGAGAAGAGCCTGGCTCCATCCTCCTGATGCTCACCCTTTACATATTTATAGACATGAATGAGGTCACCCTTCGGTCTCATCTTCTCCAAGCTAAAGAGACCCCAGTTCCTTCAGCCTTTCTTCAAAAGGGAGATGCTCCAGTGTTTTCATCATCTTCATGGCTCTGTGCTAAACTCAAATGCATAAAGAACTACACACATATTCACTGCTACTACTGATCACTTTATGGTGACTTAAAGACTTAAAACTCATTGTTGCAAACAGTACCCAGAAGAATCTACTTGCTGAGAATATCAACATCTTGATGAAAGAGAGGAGCTGTTTTGGGGGTAAGGTCATATGATTTGAGTATCAAATAACTACCCCAAACAGTGTGTTAGTCAAAAAGGACAAATAGAAAGAGGGGAGAGTTGGGAGGATGGTTGCAGGGGATGACTTCTTGGAGATCTTGTTCACAGGCATGTTGTGCCAGCAAGTGAACAGTGCAGGGACTGAGTGATTCAGACAAGTAGCCTGGCTCTTCCTAGGAGCCAGGTTGCTGTCTTCTAGAAATTATATTTCTGGGAGAGGGTAGCAGAGGATGCATCTTAAGAAAGCTTGAATTCTAGTCATTAGTGCTTAGTTTGGCTCTTAGTTTTACAAAAAAGTTGGTCTTTTAGTTTTTTTTTCATTAATGGGCTTGTGTAGTGTAGTTTTAAGAATTACAGGATGTTTTGAAAATCAGTTTGTGATTGTAATTAGGTCTGGAGGAGAGGAACAGGTTTGTTATGAAAGGTGATCCTGCAGAGCAGTAAGTGTAATTTGTTTCTTTGCGGCCACAGTAAAAATAAATTCTGTCTAGCTTAATTAGCAATGTGATTTCATTCAGACTTTGTACATGGTGTTCTAAATGTGATTGCTTGTTTGCATTTAAAAATATCAGCTTCCTGTTTTGATAAATGCTGATTTTCTTAACACCTTCATTGATAAATTTATCTCTTCCTGATAATCTTTAGAGCCAAAGCAGCCAAGAGCTTCAGCTGGCCTAGACTCGTGTGTCAGCAGAATGGTTTCTTCTGTTTCATTAGTGGGGATTCCTTGTTGCCGGTAATGGGTGACCCTGAAAAAACACAGCGTGACTTGCACAGAACAGGGTGAGTTCTCTGAAAACTTTCCTAAATCATAGAATAGTTCGGGTTGGAAGGGACCTCAAAGATCAAGTTCCAACCCCCCTGCCATAGGCAGGGACACCTCCCACTAGATCAGGCTGCTCAGTGCCTTGTCCAGCCTGGTCTTGAACACCTCCAGAGAGGGGGCATCCACAACCTCTGTGGGCAACCCATTCCAGTGCCTCACCACCCTCACTGTAAAGAATTTCTTTCTTATGTCAAGTCTAAATCTGCCCCCCTCCAATTTACATCCATTGTTTCTAGTCATCCCATCCGATATCATATTAAAAAAGTCCTTCCCCTGCCTTTCTGTAGGACCCCCTCAGGTACTGATAAGTTACTATAAGGTCCCCCCTGAACCTTCTCTTCTCCAGGCTGAACAACCCCAACTCCTTCAGCCTGTCTTCATAGGGCAGTTGCTCCAGCCCTTTGACCATCTTCGTGGC
>VZTY01032595.1:79573-140307 GCA_013400935.1 Turnix velox
AATATGGGGATTATGTTCCCCTTTTTCCAGTCAGTGGGAACTTCGCCAGTCTGCCATGACCTTTCAAATATGATGGCCAGTGGTTTGGCAACTTCATCTGCCAGTTCTCTAAGGACCCGTGGGTGGATCTCATCGGGTCCCATAGACTTCTGCACCTCCAAGTTTCTCAGGTGTTCACGAACCTGCTCTTCGTGAGCTCTTCTAACTTTGAAATGGTTTGTGGTTTTGGATTTAAAAAGAGTTTTTTTATGAACTAGATTGTGTTTTTGCTCTAACCATCTTGGGGCTGGAGTTCATAAAATAGACTTACTCTCCTGTAGGATTGAGAGAGTTGTCAAGTTTCTTAGTTTGGAGTGAACGGATTGTAATCCTAAGTGAAATCAAGTTGCTTAGGGTCTGGATTTTACCCTGCTTGAGCAAGACATGCAACAACATTAGATCCTTTCCAGCCAAAGGTATTGTATGATAAACCATTCCATAAGCAGTTCCATTTTGAGGGGGACAAAAAAACCCTAAAAACAAAAATCAAAAGGAATAAGCCACAAACTCTTCCTTGTTTGGTTTTTTTTTGTTTTGTTTTGTTTTTTAACTTTTCTTTTCCACGCTTACTACCTTAACTTAGTGCAAGTGTGAGAATTACAGGAGAATGGGACTGACATCTGCTGTGTTCCTGCAGCTCCTCTTTAGTCCTCTGTTCTGAAGAGAAGAGGTCCCAGCTGACCAGAAGTATCTATTAGCAATTCCAGTCGGCTGGAGAATGGAAGGTGTTGAGTTTAAGGAAGAATGGCAAGATGAGGATTTCCCAAGGTTTGTGTTTCTGTAAAGTAATTCAATTCAAATGTGTAACATCCAGCATAACCTGCCTTTTTCCTTCCTGATGAATTAATACTCAATAATTTTGACGGGATTTCTATTAATACCATAGTCTTGAGCAGCTTTTGTTGGTATCCCTTTGATAAGTAGTCCCCCGTTGAAGTTTCCAGAGTTAACAGACTGAAAATTTCTAGTCACAAAATGTTAGGGATTGGAAGGGACCTCAAGAGATCATCTAGTCCAGTCTCCCTGCCAGAGCAGGAACACCCAGATCAGGTCACACAGGAAGGCATCTGTCAAGATGGGGTTTGAATGATTCCAGAGAAAGAGATTTCACACCCTCTCTGGCAGCCTTTGCCACTCTTCTCTCACCCTCACCTTGAGAAAGTTTTTCTCCTATTTCTGTGAACCTCCTGTGTTCCAGCTTGCATCCACTGCCCTGTGTCCTGTCATTGGAGGTCACTGAGAAGAGCCTGGCTCCATCATCCTGACACTCACCCTCTACATATTTATCAACATGAATGAGGTCACCCCTCAGCCTTTCCTTAGAAGGGAGATGCTCCAATTCCTTCATCATCTCTGTATCCCTGCACTGGACTCTCTCCAGCAATTCCCTGTCATTCTTCAACTGACTGCTCCACAACTGGACACAATACTCCAGATGTGGTCTCAAGTTTGGCTTTGTTTTCTGTGGTAGTCTTTTGCAAATGCATTGTTTGCATATTATTACCAGAATCTGAAGGCCCAAACATTTCATTAAGCAACTTTTCTGAGCAAAAGTTTAACAGTTAGAATACTGCTAGTGATGCTTGGCCTTACAAGGAAACCAAAGCACCTGACTTCAGAGGCACATTATATATGGGACGGAACTACTCCTATAATCTATTTCATGCAGAATCAAAGAATGACAGGGATTGGAAGGGACCTCAAGAAATTGTCTAGTCCAATCTCCCTTCCAGAGGAAGAACACCTAGTCTGGGTCTCATAATAACTTGTCCAGATGGGTTTTGAATGTCACCAGAGAAGGAGATTCCACACCCTCTCTGGCAGTCTGTTCCAGTGTCCCACCCTAATGGCAACCAGGGCTGTGGCATTTTTCAAGTCGACAGATGGTCACTTGAATGGTGTAAGGAAATTTTCTGTTACTCTGGTCTTTTTTTAATGGAATCTTGAACACAGGCTGTAAGTGAATTTAGTTCAGTACTATCCTCCAGTGATTTTTTTTTTCTTTTTTTTAGCAATACGTGCAGGCTAAGTACTAGATACGTTGACTTCATATTAAAAATACAGAACAAATTTTATAACAATAGTTTCTTTGTGCACCAGGCCCCTGCCAGAGGACGATCCGGTTGAGTCGGATATTTTGGCTGCAGCTGGAACTGAAAGTGAAGCTGGTAAGAACTTTGCACTCAACTCGTGCTGAATGGTTCCTGCTTAGATGGCTGCTTGAGAGCTCCATTTTGGTTTTGGTTGTTTTTTGTGGCTTTTTTGTTAAGTGGGGTTGTTGTCTCGTGTGGTTGTTGTCTCTTGTGGTTGTTTTTACCTGAGGCTTGAGGAAATGGAATTTTAAAAGACTTTTTTGTGCGTGAAGGGTATTATAAACATCTTGCCTAGAAAGAAAAGGGTTTGGGAATAAAATGTGAGACTCTTCATCTTTCCCATGAACAGAAATATCCAGGTAATAATGGACAATAAAAAATTACTGCACCCACTTCCTTAAAATCTTGGCTTATTACTTGGCTTTTGTGGATCAGTTAGAGCCCAGCTTAGTCTGACTCCAAATTTCAGACATTTCTGGCCTTGTAAAAATGTTGCCTGTCTGAAAGGTCAGAAGGGAAACAAATTTTTAAAAATATTGTTTGGCTTCTTTTGTTGTTGCATTTCCTGTGCAGATTCAAACTTTTTATTCCTTGCTTTCAACTTCCATCTGAATCGCAAGTAGTTCCCTTTTGTCTCCAAATGTGTTGTATGTTCATCTAATAGTTCACCTAATAGTTTCTTTAACTTTTCGTCCTCACTGTTGTCTCTCAGCTGGTTATTTTTTTTCCTCTTACAGCTTCTTCTATTGTTTTTCATCAGATATCTACAAATACCTAACAAGGACCAAGGACAGGAATTTATTTGCTATTGCAAGACATAGTATAGCAATAGTACTGTATTAATCATACACTGTTCTCTTCTGTCTCGTTGATATCTTTATCTAAACTATGGCTTTGAAAATAAATAATTTGCATTTTTAAATACAGAAGTTAATGGAACCAAAGTAAGGAAGAAACTGGTGACTCCAGATATCGGCTTAACTTTGGATCCCAGTGGGGAATCTGTTTTGTTTGATGACTTGGATGATAAAAGAGAGATTGATTTGGACAATTTAGACACTCCTTCAGAGAACAGCAATGAGTTTGAATGGGAAGGTGAGTATATTGTTACTTTTGTCTGATCTACTAAAATATTTTTTTTATGTGCAGGTCAACAGGTTTTTTTTTTTAATTTCTCTGATGGGAAACAATTATTAATATTACTAGAGGAAAAATCATAAAGGGAATAATGACATTAGAAACAGGTAAAATTAATTTTTAAAGACTAAATCAGCTCATCATCAGCTGATTAGTAAGCAGACAACATCATAGCTATAAATCCAAATAGTCTAGGGTAGAAGTAATTAAGCATCTCTTAAGACTTGGCATTATGTATAATCTGTTATATTATTGTTTTAAGAACCAGTGTGGAGGGGAAATCAAAGATGTTTTACATGTAATAGAGGTCAGCTGTAAATAGAAATGAGCCATATAAAGGGGATAGAAATCACAGGTCAGCTAGTCTGAAATTGATAAATTGCAAGTATTTTTATTTAAGGAAGGCTGTGGGTTTTTTAAAATATTAAGTAGCACCTTACTGTGCTACTTACTGTGGTGACAGTGACAAACATTGAGTAGCCTTTAGAGTTTGTGTGTGCTTTTTGGGTTGACTGTAAGTAGCAAAAGAGCTTCTTGTGTCAGTGTGCTCTAGAGTAACTTGACAGGAGGTAAACTATAGGCACAATAGTAGTGGTATTGATTTTAAGAAATGAATAGATGTTTCATCTTATTGGCAAAACCTGGAGGTTCTGACAGATTTTTATTGGATGTAGAAAAGCTCTGTGTAAGAGGCAGAGCATGTGTTATGAACTTGCAGTTTAATTATGTTTTAAGGCCTATTTATGTAAGCCTTTATGCACGTTGTTGGTCACACAGTTGGAGTCTAACTTCTGTAAACTTCATGACTTAAGAATGTCTTTAGTAAGTAAACATATAAACTATAATTTTTTAAAAAGTTTAATCTGGGAATAAAGTTATTTTAATTCCTAAGTAAACAGGATGCTCTATTTACACTATGTGTGAAACATTGTGTTCCTCATTCTGTAACAGCTCATAAATGGTGGAGGAAACACTTCAGAATAAGGGATTTTTTTTTTTTTTTTTAAGTAGCTAAAGACATATTGCCAGTAATGGGTTTTTTTTGTAACTCAGACTGTGGTGTTACCTGTATGAAAGAATTTTCATCACGTTAGTGGAGAAGAATTGATATTTGGGATTACTTTTGCAGTGATGTGAAGGAAATGTTCCAGATGTTTGTGCCTTGTTTTTAAAAGTGGCTGAAAAGGGTTTCTGTCTTTTCTTCCTTTAATGCCGCTGCCTTCATTTTCCTGGAAGGATAGTTTCAATTAACAGCTTTGTCTTGGGAACAGACAACTAACTCGCAGTAGGTTTTTCTCGCTTTGGGTAAGGTCTATGCAACAAAGTTAAAAATCATCATTTAATTGGAGCAAATTATTTTACTGATTGCTGTCAGCACAAATTTTGTATGCACACACATGAATTAGTTCTAATTTCTACTAGATTTGCCCGCATGCCTGCTTGCAAGGTACTGGTCAATGTTGGGAATCATGCTTTTCTGTAAATCTGTGATCAAGCAACCTGCATCATTATCATTGGAGTTAACCACTTCGTTTTGCTGAGATTAAGCCATGGTCTGCATTCCAAAAGCCTGCAGTTAAATAGGCTTCCTACCTAAATGGAAAATTTTAATGTACTTTAGAATGTTACAGTCAATGGCTAACTGCCCATGCAGAATATTTGGATTAAATATGACACCCACGAGATCCTGTTTTGTAAGGGCTCGAGTCAACTTGTCTTTTGACTGGCAAAAGAATGTTAAAGTAGATGAAATAGCAAAGTGGTTAACCCAGTTTAGAATAGATTGCCAATGTCCATAGTATTCATAGTGGATCTTGAACATCTTTTGACTTTGGCAGATGATCTTCCAAAACCAAAAACTACTGATGTAATTAGGAAAGGATCACTTACTGAATACACTGCGGCGGAGGAGAAAGATGATGGACGGCGCTGGCGAATGTTTAGGATTGGAGAACAGGACCATAGGGTGGACATGAAGGCAATTGAGCCCTATAAAAAAGTTATCAGTCATGGTGGTAAGAGCTAGTGATTTACTGAGGGGAAGGGCTGAAACACCGCTTCTTTAAGCTCAATTGAGGTGGTGCAAGAGTAGCTTTGGGCGTAAAGACTTGTGATGATTCATTGATTGCAGAATGAAGGCATGTGGCTGGTTTAATATTTTTTTTCTCCTTAAGCTGAACTTGAAATATATACATGTTTTTATGAAGCTGCTAAGATACATGTATGTAATAAGATGTGCTTACCTGTTCTACTGTGTCAGTGCCGCCAGGGTGATTTTTATTTGGTTTTAATGGCATTGAAAGCATTAACTGTGGATCTGCTAAAGCATAAATTGATTTAATGACTCTTTCCAATAGTCTGTGGATTTGAGAAAGTGAAGTTGACTGCATAAAATAAGTGTACTGAGATGTTGATAGTAAGGTACACCATTTGATTTTAGAACTAGGCAAACTTGAAAAAGAAATCTTAGTTTTCTATTATTGTATGAATCAATCCATAAAGAACAGATATTTATAAAACTCTTTAAATTGTGAAAAAACTTAGTGAATGTACTTTGTGTAAATCTAGTCAAATGCCAACCTTTGTCACTACTGCTGCTCTTTGCTTTGTTTTTAGGTTATTATGGTGATGGGTTAAATGCCATTGTTGTGTTTGCTGTTTGCTTTATGCCTGAAAGCAGCCAGCCTAACTACAGATACCTAATGGACAATCTATTTAAGTAAGTTGTCTGCCTCCAAATTCTGTCTTAGCTTCAAATTGTTAAACTTAGTTACTTCTCTTTTTTTAATGAAGGTTTTTATGTTTCAGATGAGACAAAGTTAAATAAAAAAGCAACTAAGCTTTTAGGAGAAGGGGAAAAGATAGTTAGACCATAGAACGTTTTAGGTTGGAAGGGACCTTAAAGATCATTTAGTTCCAACCCCCCTGCCATGGGCATGGACACATCCCCCTAGACCAGGTCGCTCAGTGCCTCAACCTCTTTCTTCTATCCATCCTGAATCTCCCCTCTCCCAATTTGCATCCGTTATTCCTAGTCCTGCCATCCTGTACCCTATTAAACAATCCTACCCCAACCTTTCTGTAGCGCCCTTCAGGTACTGAGAAGCTAATGTGAGGTGTCCCCCCCGAGCCTTCACTTCTCCAGGCTCAACAACCCCAACTCCTTCAGCCTGCCCTCATAAGGAAGATGCTCAGCACTGTTGCCAAGCCTATGTTTTTATATATACATGGGCACTACTAGGACTTACTTTAATATCCACAAATCTTCACTTGAAAGTTTTCTTTGTTTGTCTCTGCAGGTATGTAATTGGCACCTTAGAGCTGCTGGTAGCAGAGAATTATATGATAGTTTACCTGAATGGTGCAACAACACGAAGAAAAATGCCGAGTTTAGGCTGGCTTAGGAAATGTTACCAGCAAATTGACAGAAGGTGAGGAGCTCTGCAGCCTTTTCTCACAATAATTGCATCCTTGGCAATGTAAATATTTAGGAAAAACTGTTGTTTAATGTGGTGTCTGGTACCTACTGATTTAGCTGTAATTAAGTCAATTGTTTGCTGTACTGAAAAAGCTCTTCAAAGCTAGACAATGGGGAATGATACCATAGTCATGCCTAGTTATTTTTCATTGTTTTTCTCTTTTAGTGAAAATAGTACTGGATACTGGTGCCATGTAGCCCATCCTGAAAACTTCACAGATAATTATGATAAGATATTGAGGGGGGTGCTTCATGAACCACTTCACAGAATCATGGAATATTTTGGGTTGGAAGGGACCTCAAAGATCATCTAATTCCAGCCCCTCTGCCATGGGCAGGGAAGGCTGAAAGAAAATTTTTATTTGGAGTGTGATTTCCTTGGCATTCTTGTGAAACTGAGACTACATCTTGAATTTCTACTATAGAGTTGGGGAAGGGGCTTTGTTTTCTAACAGGTGGTGAATTCTGGCAGGATGTCAGAGTACTAGATTTATGTGACAATTGTGCTTGGAAAAACATAGCTTTTGTAGGTTAAAATCTTGTTATGCTGCCTTTTTGTTGTAGTAATTCTCTCTACTGCTTGAATTCTTCAGGTTGAGGAAAAATCTGAAATCATTAATCATAGTTCATCCTTCTTGGTTCATCAGGACACTTCTGGCTATCACAAAACCCTTTATTAGGTAATTCTTTGGAAGGTTTTTTTTACTAATCCTACTGGCCACTTACTTAAAACTTCAAAAACTGTTTTAATATTGAACTACTGAAAATGTTTATATTGTAACTTTACCCTGCATTTGTTCTTCCACAGCTCAAAATTCAGCCAAAAAATAAGGTATGTCTTTACCCTGGCAGAGCTAGCTGAACTCATCCCCATGGAATACGTTGGCATCCCAGAATGCATAAAACAGTACGTTTCATTCCAAATATGTTCTGCTCTGATCATGGTTTAGAACTGTTATATGGTGTATTCAGTGGCTGGTTTGATTGTAGTGCTTTAACATATCATAAAATTTAATTCAAATCATTGCTGTTTCTAGGGGCTTTTGCATTTGACATTGAGATAAGAATGCAGTAGCTTGGGTAGTGAAAACGTTTCTGTGGAGAGATTTTCATGGGCAGTGCCTTGCCTAATTACCAACTAACTTGGTGGGTATGAATTAGTCTGCTAGAGACAAGGCCACATGCTGCATCCCTTACTGTGCCAAACTGGCCTGTGAAAGAGAAGTTCTGGGCATGTACAGGATGGTAGGACTAGGAGTAATGAATGCAAATTGGAAGAGGGGAGATTTAGGCTGGAGACAAGAAACAAGTTCTTTGTGGGGAGACACTGGGAACATGTGGATGCCCCCTCCCTGGAGGTGTTTTAAGGCCAAGCTGGATGAGGCACTGACCAACCTGGTCTAGAGGGAAGGTGTCCCTGCCCATGGCAGGGGGATTGGAACTAGTTGATCTTTAAGGTCCCTTCCAACCCAAACCATTGTAGTACTCTATGTTGATACCGTAAGTAAGTTCATGTTAAACACTGTTCATGTTAAAACATGGAGTAAGTTGAGTGGCAAGATATCCATTGGGTTGGGAGGTCATTTAAAAGAAAGGCTGTGGTGGAAAAGTGCTGAGTTCCCTTCTCCTAATGTTTCTGAAGTTACTTTAGTGATGAGGTAAAAGCAGCACTAATGTCTTTGGGGTTTTTTCTTCTTTTTTCCCCTCCAGATATAAAATAAAATATAAATATCCATTTTAACCTCAGCACAACTCTGCTGACATGCACGATGGTGATACTTTTTGTCAGTAATGGTGTAGGAACCATAAATTTATGTCTTAAAAAAATCAGATGAAAGCACCATCAATTCCGCTGATAACTGATAGGTCCAATAGTGGGTGTGAGATCCAGTATGGAATCTCATCTGTGCCAGCTGCAAGGACAGTCTCACTGTGTGGAGGGCACATTAGTGCTGGATAAATTCTCACATCCTTCCCCCCTGCAGGTGGCTGGTTATAGTAGTAAGCATCCAGCTGGCATCAGCTGCACAATTTTAACTTCTTATGAAACAGAGAAAACAGTTTTCTTGGGGTGCAGAGCTTCATCAGAGCACTAATGCACAGCAGGAGCAGAGATGTGACTGTGGTGCAGCAGCTTTGTGCTATCTTTAGGATTTTTATATATTTTTTCTATACTGGGAACTTGAAAAATGTGTTACAAATATCCAAACTGTCATACCACATCTCGAAGGACTCCTATCTATATTAACGAACCTTTAACTGCTCTGCAGAGGCTGAATTTGATTGACTTATGGAGCTAATTCTTAGATTTCTGCTGAGGATTATATTTGGCTTCAAGCTGTTACAAATACAAACTTAAGTTACAGATGTTAATAATGTACAAGGCTGTACGGTATTCATATGTCATAACTAAAAGCTTCTTGTTTAATGCTTGTAATTATTGGATGTATATAATGTATTTTTTTCTTAATTACATCAGCTTCTAATGTTGGTATGTTTCTACAAGTTACATTGAGACTGATACCAGTTTGCAACTTTTGTTGAATTTGGCCTTCATATGTTACATTTACTAAAATCAAACTTTTCTTCACCAAGGTATGAAGAAGAAAAGTTTAGAAAGAAACAGAAAAGGTATATTCATATTTTGATCAGGGTTCCGTTCTAGATAAGACAACTTGCACTGCAACTAACTCCCAGTTAATTGGCTTGCACAAAGGAATAAGCATTTGTAAATATAAACATGCACTAGTCACTAAGTTTTTAGCTGTGAAGCTCCTCTGCTCAGCAGCATCTAGAAGAACTAGCTCTGGATGTTGGAACAGGTATTTGTGAATAGCCTCTGTTACTACTTGTGAGGGGATACATGGATTCTCTGCAGAATCATCCCAGAGAAAGCAGAAGTAGTTCTTCTGTTTGAATCAGTTTAATCAAGTTTCACTGTCTAACAACAAGTGATAGCAGAAGGAAGACCAGGTTTTAGATGCTGAGAAGGTTTTAGGGGCCAAGCTGTAGCTGTGCATCAGCAGAGATGCAGCTCTGGAAAGAGGTTTGAGTCTTGTATTATGTATTCTTAGTATTCACTACCTTTTCAGTTATTAACTTGCACAGATGCAATCTTAATGAGTATTTTTAGTGCTGTTTGTATTTGCAGTGCCTTTGTTCCTTGCTAATAAACATTGGATTTTAATTTTCAGTCTTCTGCTAACTTCAAGCTCTTCCAGCAGCTGATTAAACTTTTTGAATGGATGTTACTTATTCAGTCTTGTTGCTAACAAATGCACTGTGATGTTTAGCTAATAACTTTGTTGGGGTTTTTTAATTATTCTTCCTATATGCGCATAATATTTGAGGGAGGCTTATTGTCTAAATTGGATCATGGACTGAAATAAAAAAATCTAAATTCTATTGAAAAGCTCATTCACTAGGTGAATTTAGTGACAAGTGTTGCATATTTTCTAGGAATTCGTATTAAATGCTAAGTCTTGCAGTGTGTAACCTGAGGTACTGAGCCTATCAAATTTTGAAGCCCTTTCAGTACATACCAAACAACTGCTTGATTTTTTTAAATTTTTTTTTTCCTTAGTCTGCATGACTTGACCTAATTCTATTGCAAAGCCCATTGTATTCAGGGTACAAATCTGAAACATCTAAAAGCTGTTTAAAATCTTCAATACAAGCAACTCTTTTTAGAATCCCCATTGATACCATCACTTACACTGCCATCACTTCAGTAAAAAGTAGCACGTTCCAAAATTAAACTTGTGTACAGAGGTGAGAATACAGACACTGTTTGATCCTGAGACCTTAATCAGGTTGGAATGAGTTGCTTGGATTATTTAGAAGGGGAAAAAATGTGTTGAAATTGAGTTAAGATTTATTGAGGCAGTAAGAGTTCTTTGGCTATGTGTATCAGTCACTTGGGATACACAAGTGTCCAAAAAAAGGGAAAGTAGGCTCCCTGTAGGACTAGCAAGCGCCCACTGGTTGCTACAAAGTCACATTTTGTTTGCCAGCCTGGAGGGTGATGTTGAAAGTACTCATCAGACCAGCCTACAAACAAAACATACTTAGCAGCACAGAATCATAGAATGTCAGTGATTTGGAGAAGTCTCAAGAGATCAAGTCAAACCCCCCTCTGCTGGAGCAGGAACACCCAGATCAGGTCACACAGGAAAGTGTCCAGGCAGGGTTTGAATGTCTCCAGAGAAGGACACCCCACACCCTCTCTGGGCAGCCTGTGCCACTGTTCTCTCACCCTGACAAAGTTTTTTCTCATGTTGCTATGGAACCTCCTGTGTTCCAGCTTGCACCCATTGTCACTTGTCAGTGACCTCCAGTGATAGGACAAGAGCCTGGCTCCATCCTCCTGACACTCACCCTTTCCATATTTATCAACATGAATGAGGTCACCCCTCAGTCTCCTCCAAGCTAAAGAGACCCAGCTCCCTCAGCCTTTCCTTAGGAGGGAGATGCTCCAAACCCTTCATCATCTTTGTGGCTTTGTGCTGTGGTGAATTTTTCCTGGATGATTACAAGTGTGTTAAAAATCAAAGTATTCGTTAAGAAGCTGCTTTTGTTGACTCAGCTGTAGTGCTGCTCCCTTCTTGGCTTAGCTGCTGCAGCATGAAATGTGATTCTGTGCTTTATCTGCAGTGAATTAATGACTTCATCAGAGCACTAATGCACAGCAGGAGCATACTGTTACCTGCACACTCACCTTCCTGCTTGCATTCAGTAATAAAACACAGAACCTGCTTTTTTTCTTCCATGCTAAAGCATTTGCTCTTTTCAGATGCTTCCTTTGGAATGCTCTAGTTATTTAAATGGTTTCTTAACAATTGTAATTCACTTATAGGGAAAGACATTGATTTTTTTTTTTTTCAAGTGTTGCTGTGACTGCATTCAATATAACTCTTAATGTTTATTTACTAAATTTTTTTCTACTTAAAAGCTTTGTTTTTCTGTTAAGTTTGATAGTTTTTTGCTTGATGTATGAGCTGTCAAAAAACCCTACTCTTTAACATGGCTTTAATTATGTTCTTCCTTTGCTAAGAGTTGACCAAGAGCTGCATGGAAAACAAGAGCAGAAAAGTGAACAGTGAGTGTGGAACCCAGACAGATGGAAGAACATGCAGGTGGAAGGCTGTTGGTGCTGCTCCATTTCAGTGCATTCTCTGTGTGTGTATATATTATATAGCCTGTTGTGAAAGGTGCTTCCTTTGGTTGGACCTGCACACAAGGACTGCTTACTGCTGTACTGGTTTGTCTTGACTTTAATAGCTATGTTTATGTAACCCTTTTATACTGCTAAATGTCAGAGAACCCTGCGTTTCAGAGGATATTCTTGCAGTTGTTTATTGAAATGATGCATGTTCTTCAGTACAATATTTATATACCTAAATGTTAATGGAAAGAGATAATATATATTTTTATGACTGAGCAATATATTGTGTGTACTTGCTAAAGGAATTCATGTGCAGGTAGACAAGGCCATAAGTTACTTGTTGTTACTGTATCAATCTGTTCTGCTGTAAATGGTCAAGTGCATTTCTTTGTCACAGAAGCCTTAATTTTTTGAGATGTTAACAGTCACTTAATGTAATCTTTCATAAGTGTGGTGATACTTTATGTTCACATGCCTAAAACAAGCAATCCTTGCCTCACTGCAGTGAGATTCAGCTGTGGTGTCTCTTAGTCCAGTTTCCAGAATGAAGAAGTTCAGTTCTGTGAACTTCAGTCCGTTGGCCAAAGTGTTTAAGCCCTGATAGAAGCTGAACTGTTTCAAAGAGTAGTAAAACCTCAGACTTCTCTGTATTTTAGCTGTGGATTCAGCCTCGTTTCCTGGGACAGGATCTATCTCGGCTACCTGTAGGAAATGAGGTCATTGCAGATACCGGATGTCACCAGTAGGACAGTAGAGTTACACAGATATTCAGGTCTGGGGGTACTTTTCTACCTGTGTCATCTTAGTTTGGCACATGATGCCAGCACTAATTTCACTTAAGTTAAAAATATTTGAAGGTTGAGGGGTTTTTTTTTTTATCACCACAGTGGTAGTGAATTTGTAAGATCTTGTCTTGGACACACAGCTAGTGTTTATAGGTTTTCCTGGGCAACAGTAATTCATGTTGTAAAACTTTGTACCCTCTTTTCATGTTCATGGCTATGCCCTGTTAGGACAGTTATATGCAAATAAATCCACACAGAAGCTGGGCAATATAATATAGCATCAAATATTTGAAACTTCTGGGTTTTATTGTGCTTACAGCTTTGTCTTAATGGCAAAAAACAGCAGTTCTCAATAGTACTAAAAGTTAGTGTTACACAATTTCTATATTTAAAGATGTTGTGTTCGGCCAGGTTATGCCAGATTGATAAATTGAAGTTGAGAGAGTTGTGGGTTAAAGCCTTATCACCAATTAGCAATTCACCTACTGTCTCTGGTACATGTGTAGTATCTGAGGGTGTGTTCATGTCAAATGAGGGCAAATTACCCGTGTCTCTGGGAGTTTAAGTCTCCAATTCAGAGACTTTCATCTCAGGATGTAGGTACTTTTGTTCTAGACACTTGGTGTTGCAGTTTGAGCGTGCATGATGTTGTTCTTTAGGCTGCCTTGCATCCACTTTGTCAGGTTTGGATCTTTCTCTGAAAACAGAACACAGATGTGTGCATGTCTTCGGGGATGTCTTATCTCCTGCTTGTCAAGCTTGATGCTGACCCGGGAGGTAAATGGGACAGTTTGAACCTGTTTGCTTCTGATACATTTCACAGTGCTGTGAACACATAAACATGAACAGGCTGAAGGAGTTGGGGCTGAAGGCTCAGCGGGATCCTCATAGTGGCTTCTTGATACCTGAAGGGAGCTACGGAAAGGCTGGGATAGGACTTATTAATAGGGTCTAGGATGGCAGGACTAGGAGTAATGGATGCAAATTGGAAGAGGGGAGATTTAGGCTGGAGAGGAGGAGGTTCGTTCCTGTGAGGATGGTAAGACACTGGAAGAGGCTGCCCAGAGAGTTGTTGAAGGCCAGGCTGAGGAAATGAGCAACCTGGTGTAGTGGGAAGTGCCTCCTGCCTATGGCAGGGGGGTTGGAACTAGATTATCTTTAAGGTCTCTTCCAACCCAAACTGTTCTATGATTCTGTTATTTACTAACCTGGCATGGGTCTTAAGCAATTCTGATCATCTCCCTTTGAATTTTTACTAGCATTTTTGGTAAAATCATATTTGTAGTGGAAGGCTTGTGGCTGTCCATGAACTGTGGCTTGTGTGCCTATAGAGTAGCTAGTCCTCTGCATTGGCCATATTGCCAACTGTTGTCTTGTCTGGTGGCTGAGTGATTCCACCCTTGTGTGCTACAGCAGTACAACTTCTTTTGGCAACATCTAAGCACTTCCCTAATGGTCTATTTCTGTAGTATAAGTTCTGATGAAAGAATATACAGCACAGCAGTTCTGTCCCTGAAGATAAGTAGCTTGAGAAACAGGTGTGGTAAAGATGGAGTCCCTCCTGACCTTCTGTAATTCATAATTTAATGGTGAGGTGGATGTTTATGATAAGAGGTCCCAAAGTTACATCAAGTCCTGGGGTTTTGGATTGCTTTTCAACTTTTTCTGAACCTTGAAAATAACGTAACATTAACAAACGTGAGAAGATGGAGTGTCATATTTACATTAAAGGTATTTCAAACCCTGAATCACTTTCTGATCAGATACAATATGGAGGGAATCGCCTCTCAATGGCACTTCCCTCTGAAATCAAAGCTCACATTGCTAATTTGAGCACTGTTGAGTAAATTTCATGAGTCACTAATTTGCCTCTGGAGATCTCTTTATTTTTATGTATATATGGTCATAAGTTGTTAGTCGTCTTTTGTTATTTGTAAGTGCAACTAAAGTTGGGTGTTTGGGCCAGTGGTGCTTCTGTTTTGTCAGTTGGATTTGTATGACAGGAGAAGTAATATGAAGTGGCAAAGGTATTCTGGGGAAAGTGTCCTTAAAATGTCATGTGAGCTGATCCTAGAACGTTCTTAGTGTTTTGTGTGGCAGCAGAGATGTGTTCCATTGGAAAGGAGCACAGAGGGATGTATAAGGATTTAGTGCTGAAGCAGATTGAAATCTTTGAGGTTCTGGCATATTAAAATGGAAAATTTTTGGTTCAAGAAAGCTGAGAACTTGCTGGAATATTATGTAACCCTCATAACAATGGAGGTTAGCATATTTGTTTTCCTTTTCAGTAAACGAGTGAGTAGGGGGGATCTCATAGTAGCTTATCAAGTCCTGGGGTTTTGAATAGGGTTCAGGATGGTAGGACTAGGACTAATGGAGGCAAATTGGAAAAGGGGAGATTCAGGCTGAAGACAAGAAAGAAGTTCCTTGCAGTGAGGGTGGTGGGACACTGGAAGGGGTTTGGGTGTTGTGGATGTCCCTGGTGGTGTTTAAGGCTAGGCATTGAGCAACCTGGTGTTGTGGGAGGTGTTCCTGCCCATGGCAGGGGGGTTGAAACTGGATGATCTTTAAGGTCCCTTCCAACCCAAACCACTCTATGATTCGATGTGCAGCACTTCTTTCTGTGAGGAACTTTGTCCTGCACAACAGGAGCTACATTTTGAACTGCAGACAGTGCAGATTCTGTGCTGGCAGCGTGCTGCAGAGTGCACTTCAGTGCTCTAATGCCACCTCTGAATGTGTGAGCAGCTGGTTGTCTCACAGATCAGCTACACATTGGTGTCAGTGGAATTTTTATTAAATTAGTTCAAATTGTGTCACAGGGAGGAGAATGTGGCAGTGGTGCCCCTGCTTTGTGCCAGCTTTACTTGGCACCTGCTGAAACACCTAAACAGAAAGAAAATCATAGATTGGGTTTGGGTTGGAAGAGACCTTAAAGGTAATCTAGTTCCAACCCTCCTGCCATGTTCAAAGACACCTCCCACTAGACCAGGTTGCTCAGTGCCTCATCCAGCCTGGCCTTAAACACCTCCAGAGAGGGGGCATCTACAAAAACACAAACAGAGACTTAAAAAAAAAAAAAAAACAAACCAAAAAAACATGGAACTGTATTGCCAGTGGGGACTTCGAAAAACTAAATCTCACCCAAAGAAGCAAGTTTCTTGGTGAAAAATTTCTTCCAATGTCAGATTTTTATCTGAATATTCTAGGGATTTATGCAATATTTATTAAATAGGAAAAATGGCTTCAAAGCATCTCTTACCAAATGCTGTTGTCTTTGAAGATGTCTTGAGTTTTTGAGTCATTCCAGTCTCCCTCAGGAATGCCTCAGAGGAGGAAGAGAGGGGAAAGGGAGAATAGTTTGCCTTCTCCTTGTAACCTCACCAGTCTTATACAGATCGGTTCAAATTATTATCTAGTCCTTGCGAATGCAGGTCATTCTCTAGAAGATTTCTTTCACCAGCTGGCTGTTGGAGACTCTTGAAGTGCTTTAAATATACTTTTTAAGGATACCTAGTTTTAGTCAGAGTAGCACTCTGAAATATCAGGAGTATTAAGTATTCTGAAAGACAGACTTAGCAGCTTTCCTGGGTTCAGAAGCTGAACTCCATTGTTTCCCATCTTCCCTGCATTGTGCTGTCAGGAGAAAAGGGAATTAGTAAGGAGGCTGCAGTCATGTTATGGTTTGTCACCATTCCTTTCAAGCATGACTGAGATGAGTGAAATGAAAGGCATTCTTTGCTTAAATTTCTTCTATTTTCAGTTTTGCAATCTGGAATGACCCGGTGACTCTGAAATACTGATTCTTACTTTTGTCAGTATTTACAATGATCTGAGGAGGAGCTGCTGGAGTGATTTCAGAAAGTCACATCCTTTTATCACTGTGATCCTTACTCTAGTTGCCCACCTCCTTGTTAGTATTTATGGCATGGAATTCCAGGTTCATAACCATAAAAAATTTTAATGAAAGATTTTTTTCTTTTTATTGTGTCCCTTTGGTGTCTCCTCTTCAGTCACCTGAAGACAGGCTTTTATGAATACGAGGCCAAGGTGTAGGGTGCCCTCCCAGCTGAGGACTGAGATGTCCCCTATGAGGACTGGTAGAGGTTGACATGTCTGATGTTCATGGCAAAGCCCTGGCTGAGACAACTAGCTCCTCTCTCCAGGGAATGTCCTTTGCCCCTGTGTTGCCCCAGTGCTCCTCGCCCACCTCTGAGGAAAGATCCATTACATTTACCGGACCTTGTCTTGTTCCACCACCCGCCAGAGCAATGGCACCGCCCCGTCTCGGAATGCGCTTGCCTTTAATACTTACGGGAAACTTTTTCATTAGGAAAACAAAAATAAACCAGATATGCAATAACAGCCTCTGGAAACGCTTTGAATGTTTTCTTTTCCTGCTTAGGAATACGCTCACCAGCTGGGGAGCCCGCTGTGGGAGCGGGAATTGGCTCCCCGGAAGGGAAACGGGCTCTGCCCCGGAGGCGGGACGGAGCGAGGCCTCGCCAGCCGCCGTCCTCTTCCGCTTCCGGGCCGCCCCGTCTGGCAAGAGGCTAAATCTGTTTCGGCGGCCGCCGGCGGGTGAGGACGTGGTCCGGAGGCGGCCGTCCCCAGCGGGAGGGAGCTTCGGGGTTACCGGTGGGTTTTGAGGCGGCGGAGACCGTTACCTCCCTCCTTGTGCGCCGGGCGCTGCCGCGGGGACGGTTTGGAGACCGAGCGGCGGATTCCTTCCTTCGGTAACTGCTGCTTTGTGCTGCCGTCGTGTCGCTCCGGGTCTGGGGGTGGTTTTCTTTAAACCGTTCTTGCCTCTGCTACGCGTTGTGCGCTAAGGGCAGTGTGCTGATGTTTACTTAATTTTTATTTATTTAATTTTTTTTTACGGAAAACGGGAGACGGCCGGCGAGCAGCGCGGGGCGGGGCGGAGCGGGCGAGTGCCCAGCCATGGCGTACCAGCTGTACAGGAACACCACGCTGGGAAACAGCCTGCAGGAGAGCCTGGATGAGCTCATACAGGTGTCTCTGGGCCTGGGGGGGTTGTGGGGAAAACGGGCTTGTGGCTGCCGTGGCCACAGAGGTTTTCCTCCTCCTCTGCTCTGCCCTGCTGAGCACAGCTGGAGTATTGTGTCCAGTTTTGGAGACCTCAGTTGAAGAAGGACAGGGAACTGCTGGAGAGAGTCCAGTACAGAAACAAAGAAATGATGAAGGGATTGGAGCTTCTCCCTTCTAAGGAAAGGCTGAGGGAGCTGGGTCTCTAGCTTGGAGGAGACTGAGGGGTGATCTCCTTAATGTCTATAAATATTTACAAGGGTGAGTGTCAGGAGGATGGAGCCAGGCTCTTCTCAGTGACCTCCAATGATAGGACAAGGGGCAGTGGGTACAAGCTGGAACACAGGAGGTTCCACAGAAATAGGAGAAAAAACTTTGTCAGAATGAGGGTGAGAGAACAGTGGCTCAAGGCTGCCCAGAGAGGGTGTGGGGTCTCCTTCTCTGGAGACATTCAGACCCCACCTGGACGCTTTCCTGTGTGATCTGGTGTAGGTGTTCCCGCTCTGGCAGGGGGATTGGACTCGATGATCTCTTGAGGTCCCTTCCAATCCCGGACATTCTGTGATTCTTTGTATCCTGCTAATTATGGACAACTATATTGATATTCCTAGTGGAAGTCCTTTTGTTAACCTTCTAGAGGAAGGAAAATATTTTCTGATTGCCGTAGTCAGATTCCCTTGTTTCAAGGCCTGGAACAGCTTGTTTCCTCCCAAATGTTTGCATTGATATCCTGCTCTTTTATTGTTTCCAGTGAGCATTTTTCAGAAGAAATATGAAAAAAAATTATGTTAGAACATTGCTTTTTTTCTTTGGAGTTAGATAGGAAAAAAGAAGTAAACATTAGCCCAGAATACTTCTGCAACTTGTCTTCTGGAGATATCCTTCACGTCAACGTTGTTTTGACATTTAAAATGCATTTTAGCGTTTACTTTAGAACAGTGCTCAGATAGGTTGTGGATACCCCCTCCCTGGAGTACTGAGCAGCCTGCTGTAGTGGGACTTGTCCCTGCTCATGGCAGGGGGGTTGGAACTAGACAGTCTTCAAAGTCCCTTCCAAACCATAGTATGATTCTGATTCTAACGCAAAACTCTCTTCTTTTTTTGTAACAACTTTAGTCACAACAAATCACCCCTCAGCTGGCCCTGCAAGTGCTGCTGCAGTTTGACAAAGCTATCAATTCTGCACTGGCACAACGGGTGAGGAACAGAGTGAATTTCAGGGTAAGAGAACAGCATATACATGGGTTTGCAGTAGATATTGATGCAGAAATGGCTCTCAGACCCGTGTGCTCTGAGCAAAACACTTGCACAGGTTCCATTTTGACTCTGAAGTAGTGACTATGTGCATGTTCTGTGTGCAGCTGTAAGGCTCCTTTTGGATCATTTGAAGGAATGCAAAAATCAGAAAGGGATGTGGTGAGTGGATGAAACCAGGGGAAGAGGGAAATGCTGAGATAGCAGCATTGTCATCCTCGGGGTCTCCTGGCTGGGGAAGGAGACTTTTACTCAGTTGTTCCCATCAGAAGAGAGGTGAGGCCGTATTTTCAGACACATCTGTAACATGAAGAGAGATTAGAGGAGTGTAGATCTACTCCTCTGTAAGTCACTGGATCATTTTGTAGCTGTTTTCTGTAGGTGTAATGAAAAAATTTTCATCAAGTTAGAGGTTTTTACCCTAGAGTGCCACCCTAATTTATATCAGGTAGGCAGCATATTGATAAATACCAGCTTGACTTTTGTCAGCTGTAATTTTGAGGGGAAAAACAAAAACCAGTTCCTTGGAAACTCATTTATTTCCTGTACAGTCTATGCAGAATGCATCAGTGAATTGAGCTGTTGAGATTTTAGATTTTTAAACCATATAGATTTATTAAGAAGAGCATAACTTGATTTCTTTAACACACACATCTTACTTCGCATGTGTAACACAACATAAAAAACTGTTCAGTGTGTGTTTAAGTGGATAAGTTTAAAAAATGTTACTTGGAGCTTAACTTGGAAGCATATCAGCTTAAAATATGTGAAGATGAAGGCCGAAAAGTTTCTACATGTGTCCTAATACATCAAACATGAGGGATTTCCCTTTATGTCACATAGATGAGTGTTTCATTGTGATGTTTTATTTAAACAATTAGAGAATTCACATTTTGTGATCACTGCAACAGTGGATTTTTCTTATGTTTTAAGGCAACTTTTCTGATACTGATGTTTTGTACATGTTATAAAACTTATAAAACTTCCTAGCACTCCTGTAGAAGAAGCCTCCCCAGCACAGGCTGCAATATCACTTTGTGGTCTTGAAAATTCTAGCCACTGGAGGGCACTTAAAGTGCAGTTGTGTGAGAACTGGTTGCGGGCTTAGTTGGGGTGTGAGCAGGTTCACAGCTGGCTTTCTGGCAAATCTGGTTCTAGAATGTGCATAGATCAGTAGATTCCAGACATCAGATATCATCTTACTTTTGGGATGCATCTTGTAGAAAATGTCTCTTGTCTTTTTAAAGGGATCTCTGAATACGTACCGTTTCTGTGACAACGTGTGGACATTTGTACTGAATGATGTTGAATTTAGGGAAGTGACTGAACTTGTGAAAGTGGATAAAGTGAAAATCGTAGCATGTGATGGAAAAAGTAAGTATGGAATTGTGATATATATAAGCTTGAGACACAAGACTTGATCATTTGTAAAAAATGTCTAGAAAAGGTGTGGAGTTTCCTTCTCTGGATACATTCAGGCACCAAGTGGATGCTTTCCTGTATGATCTGGGTGTTCTGGGGATGAGACTTGATGATCTCTTGAGGTCCCTTCCAATCCCTGATATTCTGTGCTTCTGTCTGACTAAAGCAGGCTGACTGCTTAGTCAGGGCTCTGCACTGCCTCATGCTTATGATGAGAAATGAGACAAAGCAAGCTGTGTGCTTACCTAGCTCAGAAGCACAGAAACAGGAAGGTGTTAAGAGGCTGTTGTACGCCTGTTGTTTGCAAGCACAACAGGAGCAATTAGAAAGCCAGAAGTGATTTTCATTTGATTTCTATGTGGTGATTTTTCTGGTTTTAGCCTGTTTATTTAAAGCATGCCATGTTTTATTGAATTCCAGGAGTGCTTCAGCAGTCTGAACAAGCAGCTGTGTGAGAAAACTAACTGTCTGAGCAATGCTTTGCTGCATTTGTTAGCAGGGGACCCCAGCATGTGAAAAGCTTATGCCAGGATTTGTAAATTGTGTTATGTCTATGTAGCTCAACAGGCCCACTGTATATAGGTTGTGGATGACCCTTCCCTGGAGGTGTTTTGAGGCCAGGCTGGATGAGGCATTGAGTAACCAGTGGGAGATGTCCCTGTCTATGGCAGGGGGGGGTTGGAACTAGATGGTCCACAAGGTCCTTTCCAACCCTAACTATTCTATGATTCTGTATGATTCTGTGTTCCAGTTCTGCTTGACTGGATTCCTTTTGTCACTGCTCCTTGAAATCATTTACCAGCAAAAATCATTTAGTGACTTTTGTGTCAGGCGAATTTGTAACTTTGAAAACTACTAATGTGACAGAATATCACTAAGGATGTGTGAAATGGTGCTGCTTTTTTCGTCCCCAAGGAATGATACTAAAAGGAAGAGTGGTTGAGGATTCTTCCTCCCTGGAAGTGTTTAAGGCCAGGCTGGATAGCTGTTGGTGCAGGTCCAGAGGAGGGCCATGAAGATTATGAGGGCTGGAGCACCTCCCTTCTGCGGACAGGCTGAAGGAGTTGGGGTTGTTGAGCCTGGAGAAGAGAGGGCTCAGAGGGGACCTCACAGCAGCTTCTCAATACCTGAAGGAGGCTACAGAAAGGCTGGGGTAGGACTTTTGAATAGGGTCCAGGATGGCAAGACTAGGAATAATGGATGCAAATTGGAAGAGAGGAGATTTAGGCTGGATATCAGAAAGAAGTTCTTTCCCGTGGGGTGGTGAGACACTGGAACAGGTTGCCCATAGAGGTTGTGGATGCCCTCTCAATACCTGAAGGTGTTTAAGGCCAGGCTGGATGAGGCATTGAGCAACCTGGTCTAGGGGGAAATGTCCCTGCTCATGGCAGGGGAGGTTGGAGCTAGATGGTCTTTGAGGTCCCTTCCAACCCAAACCACTCCATGATTCTATGACTGAGAATGGAAAAAACTTTATTTAAATACACCCTAGACCTCTGAAGCAGATTTTTTATGGCTTCCTGATCCTGGCAAGATCGCAGCAGTCACTTCGAGTCATAATTATAGTCGACAGAATTTATTGTTTGCTCAACTTGCAGTAGTAGCCAAGCTTGCTCCATTTATTTTTTGTGTGCTTATTATAGCTTGTGGAGCAAACCTTACTTTCTAAGTGTTAATTGTTTTCACTCATGATAAAGTATACAGATAAGATTTAAAGAACTGGGTCATTTGAACCTGCTATTAACATTACAGCCTTTTTATCCCACAAGAACTTGGCTCACTAAAGGAATGAATGTATTAAATTCTGACTTCTCCATAGACAAGCAATGTATTTTTTCCATTGCTCCAAGAACAAGAAAGCAGTAATACCAGAAACTGCGCTGGTGTTATAGTTGGTGCTTCTTATAAAAGTTCAGAACAGAGAATTGCTCTTACTCATTTTATAAAGGTTGTGGTCATTCTTGCATCTATTTCAAAATGCACAATAAATTATAGCCCACACTACACAGCAGTCTGTGCAAAGCCCTGGGTTGATTTAGCCAGACTGCAGTAAAGGATACGTGTATCACTACAAGTCAGAGCAAAGCTTCTTAGATTTTTAATGCCTTAAAAAGGAAATTATGTGTGTGCAGAACCTTGCACTTTTGTGCCATTTTCAGTGTTGCAAACTGAAGTGAAAGAGCTTAAGTAGTTTATGAATCACATTGGTTGCAGGGACAGAATCTGTTCTGAAATGCTCGGGGAATTCTTTCAAGGTTAGGGAAGGTATTAAAGAGTTGTAACAATTCTCTTTCTACTCGGCTGTGGTGGGGGTGTTGTATTACTCACGCTTTCTGTTCTCTTTCCTAGACACTGGTTCCAACACTGCCGAGTGATCAGAACAGTGGTGTGTCTGCGATGGTGTCTATCAATGTGCAGACTTTCTGGACAGAAGCACGGAAAGGACTGTGTTCATATTTCATTCTTGTGGTGCAGATGTGACCTAATGCATACTAGAAAGCCTCACAGAAGGACATCAGAAGAAGTAACTGTAGCATTTCTTCAGTTCACCTTATGGGACATGAATATGACGTTACTTTTTTTTAACTACAGCAGATGCTGTTGCCTTTTTTGTTCAAATTAATTTCTTTAATAAACCTTAATTTAAAAACTTGTGAGAAAGTTGTTTAAAACAATCTTTAATATCATGCATTCTCCTAATGTTGTTAATGTGTGTTTAGCCTAATGTGGCCTAATGCAAAACTCTTGAGCTAGAGAGCCCTGACTGTGGTTGCACTGATCAGTACTGCAGAACATGGCTGTTTCAGAATTCAGAAGTAAATTATTAAATTAAGATGGACTTGAAAGAGTTTTGGAGCAACTGGTACAGCCATGGACAGAAAGCAGTGGACAGAAAGTCCACAGTGATGATGAAAGGACTCTGCTGAGGGAATCTCTTGTTTAGGTTGTATGAAAGGCAGGAAAGCATGCACGAATGGGTGGTAAGGAAACATTCTGGGGGCAGATGGGTGCAATCCAGACATTGTTCTCCCCTCTCTAAGCCTCTTTCAATCAAAAGAAAAGGAAGAGAGAACTTACCAAACAGAAATGGAAGGCAGACAGGTTGGAAAATCTGAACCTTTTCTATTGCTGCTGCCTGGCTAATTATTGGTGTTATTTTTATCTTGCATCTGGTTAATGTTTTAATAACACTGTTTAAAATTTTCTGGTTATGGTAAATGTATTAAGCAGCTTTTTTTCCATTCTCGGGCAGAATCTTTCTTGTTTTTTCCGTACTCCATTTTTAATTTGCAAAATAGGTATTTTGTTACAAGTTTGCTTGTAGCTCCTAAAATTAGTTTACATACATATCTTCCATCTAGTTCATGACAATGCAGTGTTAGGCAATGCAAATGCCTGATGTTTTTGTATCTGTGCAATATTTTAAGATGTTGAATTAAAATCTAGATGGATATAAACTCCTGAGTTTACCTAGGCACACAATGAACACTTGAACTGATGTTAGACCACAGTTGGAATATTGTGTCCAGTTCTGGGGCCTTCAGTTGAAGGACAGGGAACTGCTGAAGAGAATCCAGTGCAGAGACACAGAGATGATTAAGGGATTGGAGCATCTCCCTTCTGAAGAAAGGCTGAGGGAGCTGGGTCTCTTTAGCTTCGAGAAGAGGAGACTGAAGGGCGACCTCATTCATGTTTATAAAGATATAAAGGGTGAGTGTCAGGAGGATGGATCCAGGCTCTTGTCAGTGACATCCAGTGACAGAACATAGGGCAATGTGTGCAAGCTGGAACACAGGAGGTTCCACAGAAATAGGAGAGAAGACTTTGTCAGGGTGATGGTAAGGGAAGAACAGCACAGGATGCCCAGAGAGGGTGTGGGGTCTCCTTCTCTGAGACATTCAAACCCCACCTTTTCTGTGTGACCTGATCTGGGTGTTCCTGCTCTGGCAGTCAGGGATGGGGTCTAATCCCCGACATTCTGTGATTCTGTGATCAATGCTTTTATTTGCTCCAGGTACCATTTCTTCAGTGTTTGTTGCCAGTGGAATCTGCCAAAATTACTGTTGGATTTGTCTATGTGAAGAAACAACATGAATAAGGGTTTTTAATACTTTACAGTAAACATTGCAACCTTTCCTGGTGTTTTTCAGCTTACCTCCAGTCTCTCTTTTTTTTTTTTTTGTTGCTGTTTCTGAACTTTCCCTTTTTCTTAAACATCCCAGTGTAAGGTATTTACCCTGTTAACTGTTGTCTCTTCACGAAACAGCTCTCCAGGTGTAAGGTGAGGTATAAATAATTCTTGGAAATAATCTGATGTATAAAACTGGTACAGTAATGCCTCAGAGAGTGACTGCCTGTGGGATGAAGGCTGCTGTCTGCTCACTCAGCTTGCCTATGCTTCTGGAGAAATTAATTTCTCCAAGCTTCACGGATGTCAGCATGAGTTGTGACACTAGATTGGCATCACATGTTCTTTTTTGGCTGTAACCATCTTTCTGTGATGGTGTTTGTCCAGGCCCTTTATCTGCTACTTCTGTGGAGGCTGTTTCAGCTCCCTGAAGGAGAAAGGAGCAAAGAGGGGGAAGGGGGCTTAGTGCTAAATTCTCCCTGCTTTTTAACTGCTTTACATTACTTTCTTGCTACTATTTGTGCTTGCATTTCAGCTGTTTCCTCGAAGTTCATTTTGCTTTGTGGTCTTGAAATATTTGTTGAACTTACATCTAGGAATATTAACTGCACTTTTTTTTTTACACAAAGCTATTTTAATACCAGCAGAAGACAAACCATCTCACTTGTCACAGCAACAGCAGAGTTGCCTCTGCCTATATTTGGCTCTTCCTTGCCTACAGTGCTACAGAATGATTTATTTCTTTTTTGTTGGTTTTGATTTTCTTCAGAAAGCTTACTGTTGCTTCAACTTACCAATAGCAGAGAGAAAGTAATAGATACCTTTGCACCTTGACTTTGAGCTGGATTGCATGCTTCTATTTAGAAAATGAATTAACTAGAAGAAATTAAAGGAAAGAGTAACCACCAATATATAGGTGGCTGTGGGTGAGTGCCTGTGTTTAAAAATGGCTTCCACGATAAAAAGATTTTATGAGTTCCCTAAGTGTGCAAAACAGGATGTCATGTGAAGTCAGGTGTTTGCTCACTCAGGGATGTCAACACCTGACTTTAAACATTATCAGAGAGACTCAAGTTAAAGGAAGGTGCAGAGCCAGAAGAAGTGATGATGAATTCCCAGAAGACAAGCTTAATCCAAGATCATGATGTCAAATACACAATGACTAGATTCAGTGAGGTAGATGAGCATTACTCAAAGCACAGATACTTGCTTTTAAGGATCCCAGCTGCTTTGGAGGTAGTATTTCAGTTACTAGTACTAACAGTGCTGAACTAGTACTCCAGTTACTAGTGACCTTTTCTGTACTCTAAAAGTTCTTGGGAGTGGGAACAAAAGAAGGAATGTTGTAAAAAAGCATTTAAACCTTTTTAGGACTTACTGGGAGAAGCAGACTTTTCCATCACTGCAACTTAAAGAGTGTACTTTATTAGGAAGATAACTTAGAGCAAAGATAAATTTTACTGTACAAACTAGCCATTATGGCTTAGTAGGTAGAAAGTCACAGATACACAAACATTTTGTTTTTCACCTTGTGCTAAAAGAGCTTGTGCTGTCTAAGGAAGTAGAGAATAGTTAACTGAGAGTCTAGTTAATGTTTCATGGTTGCTGCTGTTGCAGACAGAAGAAAAACAACACCCTAAACCTGTTCCCCGAACCAGTTTTACTCATGACTGCAAATGCTTAACTGATATTTTGTATCTATAGGTCATGTTTGCATCTAATTTATTTTGAATCTGTTTCCTGGTTTCCTTTGAATTTATTTCAGTTGACCTATCGCTTTATTATAGGGCAATTCGGAGGTGATCATACAGAGTGAAAGAAGTGCCATGCAAGAAGGAAACAGACCCTCCTAACTGGTCTAAGAGCTGTTCGTGGATGCACTTTGCAAATATATACAATGAAAGTTTCAATTTGCATCAGGTTGTTCTTGTAAAAATAAAGTGAAAACCACTCGGAAACAAAAAACAAAGCCAGATTTGTTTAAGAAAAAATCTTTTACTAGATTCCAGAATTTCTGTTTCACTTTTCTCCTGTGTGTATGTGGAAAGGCACGTGGCAATTTGCCTTTAAATGACTGGTGGTTTATTTAAAGTTCAGGTTGTTATTTAACAAGTGGTTGAAGACAGAATTGTCAGAAGTAGATTTTCTTCCTCTCACTAGACAATGTTAACACTAATATTTCTGATATGACTGTATTTCCAATTTGGACAACCCAAAGATTTACTGGTGAAGCTCTTAATGAGTTTGATCTGTCTTTTGGAGATAATCCTGTTTTCTGATATGCCAGCACCACATTGTGCAAGAGCTTGTCCTGCTCTATTTGAAGTTTATGCTTTTTTAAGTTCTTCAGCTATCTCTAGTGAGTTAACTCCTTTCTTTGTGCCCTACTGGTGCATGCTAACTAGCTTATTTCTAAGATATTTCGAGATCTCTAGAACACTACATTCTGTTTTAGAATCGAGTAATATTTTTTATTGTTATTTGTAATGGTAAGGAGACATAATTGTTTTTTCCTTTTGTATCACTGCTTTGATATGTGACTACACTCACAAAAATGACATTTCTATCTTCGGAAGAGTATGTGCAGAGAACATTCCTTTGTAAGAATATTTCTCTCTTAGTTCACCTCCTGAACTTGGGAGCTGTCTCATTCTTTCAGATAAGTTAAGTCAATGCTAAAAGGAGAGAGTTAGTTGAAAATAAATTTGCACAAGATGTGCCTTTGTTTTTGAGACCAAATCATCTGAGATAAAGTGTAGGTAGTAGTATCAACATAAACTGAGAAATTTCTTTGAATCAAAAGTGGATGTTTACAAGTTGCTTATATCTCCAAAATAATAATGCCAAAATGGTTGTTTTCATGCAAATTAGCGATGTCTCTGAACAGGAAAGCCTGTTTATGTTGTTAGGTAACTCCTGTCCCTCTTGATAGGTCACTAAGTTGGTTTCTTTGCGATGAGGTTTCTCTTGGGGCCTTTGGTTTTCTATAGGCAAGCTCTTTCAAATGTGAATACTTAAATTCTATCTTGAGGATTAATTGGGAAGAGTATATATTGCAACAAGTAACATTAACAGGAAAACTATTTTGTATTTGCTAAAAGACTTACTGTGAGCAGTTCTGAAGGTGTGCTTTGCCCCCTCTCAATCTAGAGTATTTGTCTCCATCTCTCCTTCTGTAACACCTATTGTCAGGGCAGCATCTGCCAATGAGAGATGAAACACAGTTAATTAAATTATGTGGACAAGTAATACCTCCATTTTTGTGAGAAGAAACGACTGAAAAAGTTAAAGTATTTACAGAGGCAAGGAGATAAAAAACTGTCACAAGTCTGTTACAAATCTGCAAATATGTATCTCTCTTTACAGATACATTTGCAAAATAACAGAGGTCCCCCTTTGCAAACCTTTCTTTGTTTCAGACCAGGGTTGCTTCTGCCTCCTCCTTTTTTTCTCACTTTTTGCAAGTGCTCAGAAGCTTCTTCAAGAAATAAACTATTTTACTTCTCTTACAGACATCTGTTTCATGGATGGTTTGGGTTAGAATAGAGAAGTACAGAATTCTTTTTCTCTTTTCTTTTTTTCTCCTTTTTTCCAAGGTGAAAGACACCTTACCACAATCCAAAGCACCAACCCTCTCTGGCTGATTTGAATGTATCCCAGGCTCCCAGTCCACCTCTGGGAGTTCTTTAATACACAGTAGCCCAAAACAGTAATTTAAAGCAATTGAAAGAGCAAAATCAGGTTTGATAGCAGTGGTTAGACCTGTCTTTCATATTGGGAGACATCATTTCTCACCCTGAGTCAGCATAGGACTTTAGTTTGTTCTCCAGGAGTACGCTAGACATGGAGATAGTTGCTATGTAATGTTGAATTTGCTGCTGAAACCATGCCTACATTTTCTCTGTTGCTATCAGTTTAGCATGTAAAGCCTTCATCTCTGTTGTAGCAAATGTCTGTTTATGTAAGTTCAAAAGCTTCCCACTGGGACCAGCAATCCTAGTACTTTTACTTAATATTATTTAGTTCTTCTTGAAGAAACAAACAACCACTGATACATTGGGTATTTGAGAGCTTTTCTTGCCATCGTTGGGGGTGGGTTGCCTGTAATGTTTGTAATAATTGCTGTGAAATCACCGTAGCATTTTAAGAATCATAAGAATCAGCATTTTACAGCCAAGGTAATTTTAGAACATCTTAACAAAATCAGGATAATGTGCATTTTCAAATCAGTTATTTAATTTTCTGTTTATCCTGTTTAAATCAATGTTTTCAAAGATCTGTGTGATTGCAGACAACTTCATCTAAATGGAGCCTGGTGGTATGGAAATGCTTCAGATTATTTTTTTTTTTCCTAAATGCTAATCCTCTGAGATCTTTGGTTTAGAAAGGCAAGAGTATTTACTGATTGTATGGATATAAAGGTAAAAGTATTTACTGATCTTACAAAAATCATCTCTTTTTCTAGGTAGAGGAAGATGCTGTGAAAATATGTTTCCACACTGTGACATGAGCATCCCTCATGACAGAGAAGTAGGGTGTAGAGGGGTTAATTGGTTTAATGGGAGCATAACCATAGATACAGAATACTACAGAGCCATCTCTTACAGTGTATTTTATTTTTTTGAAGATTTTTTTTAATTGGCTTTTAACAGATAGTAAATTTTAGACAGATGCAGAATCAGCAGCCAGATGTTAAGCTGAGCAGGGCAGCAGGTGACAGGAGCTAGTGGCCTGCTAGGTGCTTTGTAGAAAAGTTACAAAATCACAGAATGTCAGGGATTGGAAGGGACCTCAAGAGATCATCTAGTCCCATCCCCCTGCTGGAGAAGGAACGCCCAGATCAGGTCACACAGGAAAGCGTCCAGGTGGGGTTTGAATGTCTCCAGAGAAGGAGACCCCCCACCCTCTCTGGGCAACCTGAGCCACTGTTCTCTCACCCTCATTCTGACAAAGTTTTTTCTCCTATTTCTGTTGAACCTCCTGTGGAAGGCTTGCACCCATTGCCCCTTGTCCTATCGTTCGAAGTTACTGAGAAGAGCCTGACTCCATCCTCCTGACACTCACCCTTGTAAATATTTATAGACATTAAGGAGATCACCTCTCAGTCTCCTCCAAGCTCAAGAGACCCAGCTCCCTCAGCCTTTCCTTAGAAGGGAGAAGCTCCAATCCCTTCATCATTTCTGTGTTTCTGTACTGGACTCTCTCCAGCAGTTCCCTGTCCTTCAACTGAGGGTCCCACAACTAGACACACTATTCCAGCTGTGGTCTCAGCAGGGCAGTGCAGAGGGTGGGGAGAACCTCTGTGGCCACCGCAGCCACAAATTTCTCCCTTGCTTTAGCAGGTCACGAAGTCACTGCGACCCATGTTCTGGCCTTGCCTCTCCAACAACAAAGGAGAACGGAAAAAACCACCCTACCCCCCCGGCTCTTCAAGAGGCTCCGCGAGTGAACTGTCCGAGGTGGGCGGGGGTGTTCATGAGGGGAGGAGGCAGGGTGCTCAACAGCGGACATTCCCTGAGGCGAACCCCGCCGTTAGTCCCCGTTTCCCCTAGGGGGCCGTTCAGTCACTGCTTCCCTTCGGGGGGGCCGTTGCGGCCGTTAGTCCCTGCTTCGCCTCAGGGGGCTCGCGCGGCGCCTTTCCCGCCCGAGGCCGCGGGTGTGCGGCCCGTCCCTGCCACCACCTCCCCTTAGAGCCCCCGGCCGTAGAGGGCGCTGTGGCGCAGGTGCTCCTCCAGGCACTGGATGGCGGCGTCATCTACCATAGGGTCGAACTTGTTGGCCAAGAGGTGGTGCTGCTGGAGCATCCAGGGCAGGTCGCCCGCCCCGTAGATGCAGACTGAACGCTGGTGCTTGCCGGTGCAGGGCGGGTAGGGCGCTCCTTTGGTGATGTCGCCCTCCAGGTACTGCCACTTGACCAGGCGGGGCAGGGCGTTCATGTCCGACAGCTGGTACTTGTCGTTCTGGGGCATGGCGCCCGGCACGCCGGGCACGCGGTTGAGGGTGGCCCAGATGTGCTCGTCGGGGCTGTAGGTGTCCTTGGACCACTCGAGGAACTGCTGAGCCAGGGGATTGTCGAAGATGTGCTGCACGAAGGCCCGTGTGGCCGCGAAGTAGGCGTTGCCCGTGAACATGGGAGAGCTGAGCGGGGGCGGCAGCTTCTGCTGGGCTGTCCGGGAGATGGCCGTCCCAACCTGGTGGTGGTACTTCCAGCGCTCCCGTTTGTAGGCCGAAGGTTTCTCCGACTCCATGCTGTTCCGCCCCTGCAGCACCTTCAGGGCACGGACGATCTCGGCGTTGGTTTTGATGGGGAAATCGGTGCCGCAGGTATTCAGGACGTAGCGCCATAGCACGGGGCTGTGCAGCAGGTCCCGCATGCAGTTGAGGTCAGCCTGTACCCGGGACCAGGAAGCATAGACCACGCTTTCCAGGTGACTGGCCACAAAGACGTTGGACAAGCAGGCTGCAATGGCCCGCACGGCCTCCTGGAAATCAGAGGGCGACTTGGCATCGATGTGGACGCAGTAGACGTTCTGAGGGGCGTAGATGGATCGCAGGAGCCGCTCAAACATCTCGATTTTGTTGTGGATGACCATGGAGTAGGCGATGGGGAACTCGGCCTCCTCCTGACTCAGCGGGAACTCTATGAACCGCCGGGTGGCCCTGAAGTCGCCGCAGTCCTTCGTCATGTTCAGGTAATCCCTGGGCGTCAGGGGAACCCTTTTGTTGGCCACCTCCAGGCTGCTGAGCTGGGCTTGCTGAATGGCTTTCTCATCCCCGCGGACGATCCCTGAGCAGTTGATCCCCCGGCCGGGGGAGAGCTCTAGCGCCCGGTAGAGGCGCTGGCGGCAGTGGGGTTCGCGGGGAGCGTCGGAGACGGGGCCGTCGGGGCAGGTCAGGCTGGCGCTGCGGAAGGACAAGGCGGCCACCAGCAGCACGGCGGCCACCAGTAGGGCTCCGCGCCGCCGGGCCGCCCAGAGGCTCCGGTCGCACAGACGCATCCCACACACCGCCCCGAGGCTGGCGACAGCGCCCGCCACCGGCACCAGCGGCCTCGCGCCCCGCGCCGCCACGTGGCGCCGCCGGTCTGGTGGCGAAGCACTGACCGTTCCCTTCCCCGCCCCGCGACCACCACCCCCCACCCCGCTCGGCTTTCCCTCGGTGGGGCTGCTCTTGCCTGTCCGGAGGGTGCTGGATCCGGCGGCGCGCAGGGACCGAGTGACCCGGGAACCCGCTTCCTGGGTAGCGACCGGGAGAGCTCAGCGTAAGCGGCAGGTGAATAATAAAGTGAATAAAAGTCCCCTCCCTTCCCGAGGCGTGTCTGCCTTCGGTTTTATCAGAGCTGGAGCTGTTTAAATTTGGAAAAAAAAAAAAAGGTGTTTTAGTTTCCTCCTGTCCAGTATGTCACGCAAGTAAAATCCCTCGACCTCACGTAACACACTTTAAAAAAAAGACTTTGTTGGTTGACTTAGGGATCTAACCTGCTTTTCCAGTGTTTGGATCGTTCCAGCTCACAGGTCAAGGGAGTGACAGCAGCAGCGCCGTAGCCTAGAAGCATGTCTTCAGCAAGATTTCTGCTGGCTTGGAGTATTTTGAGCTTTTGTGAAGGATTATTGCAAAAGATAACTGGGCAAAGTGCGATCTCTGCTTTTACAGTGGAAGCAGAGGTGAAGGCGGAGGCCGTGGTTTATAAATAATTTGCCACGGTGTCTGTTTAAAGGAAGGAGTAAGAGAATATTGGTGGAGAGTTTCAGGAGCTCCTCTGTGCACCTACATGCACATCCTGGCTAAGTATCACTTAATAGAAGAGGAGGGATAACTGTGACTAAAATATGCCTTGGGCTGTGATGAGCAAAATCATGTCCCTTAGGCTTTGCAGTTTGTAGTTTGAAACAAATGGGGGATATGGTACCACATTTGTAAAAAAGTTTGCAAAGAGAGGTTGTGGATGCCCCCTCCCTGGAAGAGTATAAGGCCAGACTGGGTGTGGCATTGAGCAACCTGGTCTAGTAGGCGATGTCCCTGCCCACGGCAGGGGGGTTGGAGCTAGATGATCGTTAAGGTCCCTTTCAACCCAACCCATTCTATGGTTTTATGATTCTGTAGTCTGGGGATTTTTTTCTTCTAAAGTACATAAATGCAAGAAAAAAACTTCATGGTGAGGGTGACAGAACAGTGGCACAGGCTGCCCATAGAGGGTATAGGTTCTCCTTTTCTGGAGACATTCAAACCCCACCTGGACACCTTCCTGTGTGATCTGATCTAGGTATTCCTGCTCTGGCAGGAGGATTGGACTAGATGATCTTTTGAGATCCCTTCCAATCCCTGATATTCTGTGATTCTGAATATTTTTATGTTGTTCTGGTACTGTTTCATTATGCAGATATCCTTTCTTGCAAGCACTGCTTGTGGACTGGGAAAAAAAGAGCATGTTTATTTCTGCTAAAGGTTCTAGCATATGCCTTGTAAGACACAGATTCTGAATCCCACAGGAAGTGCTGAAAACATGATGACTCTGCATAAGAGCTTTTAAATGGGCTGCAGTTTTTCCCAGTTACAAGCATTTTGAGTAACTTTTCAGAAATTACAGTGATGTAATTCAGAAATGCAATGGTGCTCTTCCCAAAGGAAACCATAATTCTTTTATTAAGAGTCAACAGTTGCTAAGTCCAACCTGAGACTTGAAGAGGAATGTAATTTTCAAGTATACTCTTAAGGCCAACTATGTAGTTGGTTTCTAAACAGTGTCAAAAGCCAAAAAATACCCTAGACCCACTCTGAAGTGGCGTGTAAAATGGCAGCAAATTGCTGATGGTTTTCATTTCATACTGGCCAGTGGTTTAAGTAACATTCATGGCAAGATAGTAGGTTGTAGGCATGATACATTGCTTGAAAATGCTGTCATATGCATGGATGAATAGCAGCCACATGGATGTTATTTTTGGAAGAGTTATCTTTGTTGATAACTGTATCTGACAGCAAATGTTTTTTTAGGGAAAGTCCAATGCTGAGTAAGGAAAATAAATATTTTGGATCAATTCTGTAAATTTAGTCGCATGTCAATATGAAACTTCCTTGGAAAAAGTTTGTCACTTAGCATTAGCTTCTTGAATTTCTTCAGTGCCAGAAACTGGAAACTTTTGAAGGTTTCTGTGCAGCAGGGCTGAAGGACCACACATCATCTGCTCTGCAATATGTAGCTCTTTATCTGTAGGGATTTATTTCAAGCTAAGAAAAGTACAGTAAACCCAAATTGTCTGAAGTGCTTATGCTTCTACTGACTGAAGTCTTCCTTGCCTGCTCTCATGGTAAAGTTTTAAAACTGTTTCCTTTAGAAAGCATGACACATAAATGTCCAGCTAAGCAATTACCTGAAAAGCCTCCATTATCAGTTGATCACATTCTATATATATATTGGCCAATCCTCTCTGAAATACTTTAATGGTGTGGCATGCCACTTTTCTCTCTGTTATTCTTTATGCATTCTCCTAATAGTAAGTAGTGATCCACAGGCAGACATTTACTTTATTCTCTTCTGCAATCATGGAAGATGAGTTATGGTTTATGATGATAAATTTCACAATTTGTGTGAGGCTTTGTATCTAACTTGTATGATATAAATAGTGTGGGTTATGGATGAGATAAATGTATCTAAAAAAACTTCATGAAAATTGATTTTGTGTCCTTAGGGATGGTTTATATAGTTGCTATTCTGTTACAGATGCTACATCTCACTATACAGTTGGCTTTTTCCCCATTGCAAATACCTGATGAAATAACTTAATCCTTGAAGACACATGAAATCAGAATTAAATACAGCATGGTTAACAGCATGCTTTCTGCAGAGCTGCTTTTTTCTATGAGAAAAGTATTAGCTTATACAAAATACTGTTTTATTTGCTATGTCCAAGACTTGAGAACTTGGCTTTGTACATAATAGGGATTAAAAACTCTTTAATGTTGATATTATTATGTGTAACTCTAACTTTCAAAATGCTTCACTTTAACCTGTGAGATAAAAGCATCACTTTTGACTTAGTGTAATCATGATCATGTGTGAGTAAATACAAACAAAAATGAGTGCAAAGCAACCCTCCTATGGTAAGGATGCTGTACAGCAAGCACTGAATGTAGAGTAACCATAAAGAAATCAATAACCTGGAGCTATGACAGTGAATGACAACGGAAGAAGAGGATGATTCAGTCCCATTTAGATAATAATCTTTCAGAACGCAGTTACTTAATGTAAGATTCTTGTGGCATGCTTTTTGTGGAAACATACTACAGGTTGTTACCCTCTCAAGTTGTTTGTATTTGAAATGATGAAGGAATGGTGTAGAGTTCAGGTGCCTGGCAGTTTGGCTCTGGCTTGAAGTCCCCTGTGCTGTCATAAGACCAGAAACACTCTGATCACTTCCAGAAGAGTTAAAAGGAGTCATCACAAGGTGACGCGGTGCCTACTTGCCCGATTGCACAATTTTTAGGTTATGGTTCAGATAAATGCATGGGGAAGTGAAGAAGAAGCATGTGTTCTACTTGTTTCACCAAGAAAAAAAAAAAAAAAGCTATGTGATTGTTTGCTGATGGTGCCACACCTGGTGAAGCACCTGGTAGAAATGTAGGTAGAAATGTAGATTGTGGTGGTGAGGCTCATGGTCTCAGCTGAACACAGTTAGCTTGTAGTAGGACTAGGCTTTTCCCTAGGAAAGCAGCATTAATAAGGAGGGACACATTTGGAAGAGTCAGCCTGAAGTGATGGTTACAAATACAGAAAGCATTTTTATATGTGTAGATCCACTGTCAGTTTCTTTAGTGTAACTTTAAAAAAATATATGGAGTAGTGAGTTTTGTAAACCTTATCCAATAGACATCTGCAGCTTGGCTTGTACTTGTTACAAAAAAATATTGTGTGTTGTATTTCATTGCTCAGGTGAGCTTAGAACTTTGCTTTTTAGCTTCCTTTTCACAAATGTTTGGGTTTTTTTTAAAGTAAGAACCTGTGCAGTCTGTTACAGACTAGCAGATGGGAACTTCACCTCTAGGCTATAATACTGTGTTCAGAATATTAGAATCATAGAATAGTTTGGGTCGGAAGGAACCTTGAAGATCATCTAGTTCTAACCCTCCTGCCTTGGGCAGGGGCACCTCCCACTAGACCAAGTTGCTCAATGTCTCTTCCAGCCTGGCCTTTAAACACCTCCAGAGAGGGGGCATCCACAACCTCTCTGGGCAGCCTACTCCAGCGTTTCACTAACCTCACCTAGGGCATCATTATCTTTATTATTCTGCTGCTTTTGTATTTTATGTCCCCTCAGCTTTCAGGAATGAGCCTTATTTCCTGCTGATTTGGTTCGAGGCATTGTGTGCACTGTGGTGTGGTTTCTCCAGTGTTGGCCAACTGCTCTGTGGACATTGTTGGCTCTCAGCTCACTTCTGTGCTCTCCAGGATGTTTGTGTCAACAGGACAAATCTTATATTCACATAGTGATGACGCTCATTTAAACTTTGATTTAACAGTTGTTGGTTTTTTATGTGTCATATAGATAATGAAGAGTTAAAAGAAGGAAGTACAAACATGAGATGCAATTGTAATAAGAAAGCAGTGTACTTTCCTGTGCAAACTGTTCCAGCCTAGGTCCCCTTTGCAAGCTACAGTCCTTCAGGATAAACCTACCCCAATGTGAATCCTTCACAGGCAGCAATTTTTGTCAGAAAATCCACTTCTATGCGGGCTTATCCTCCCTGCACCTTCTTTCAGAGTGTGAACCCCACTCCTCTTCCTCCACCTTCTTCGCTGGCCACGGGGTCTGCAAGGTTGTTTCTCAGACCACTTTCTTCACCAACTGCTGAGCTGCAGCAGTTTTGGGGGCTTTTTTTTGGTTTTTTTTTTTTTTTTTTTGGGGGGGGGTCCGTTTTGGGTTTGTTTTTTTTCCCAAAAAAACCCCAACCCTTGTGTGAAATGTGTTTTCACTGAGGCACTGCCAGATTCTCTCACCAGCTCAGGCTGCCTCTGCTTCCTTACCACGTTAACCTGGCAGTTGAACCTTTGTTCCTTGTACACCCATGGCAGTGAATTGTGCAGAGAGGAGTAATAAGTTTGCGAGTTAAATAAGGAAAGGTATAAATGATTATTTTTTCTTAATTTTGTCTTTCCTTCATTCCTTCTCTCTTCCTCAGCTGATTTACATACTTGCATAGAGAGGCTGATGTCTGTAGTCTTCTCAGTGTCCACTAGTACAGGTACAAGATGATTTGGGACACAGTTAACATGTTGACAACACATACGTGATCATCCAGGTTTGCAGATAACAAGTAATGTAAGCTATGGAGAATGAGCTTACTGGTTCTTTCTGAAGTTACATAGGATGTGTGAGAAATACCCACCTGCCTGAGGCCTGTCAAGTTATTTTGCAGGCACACACCTAGAAATACTCAGGCTTTCCTTTGATCTTCCTGTAGTTTTTGGTTAATTAATAAAGTATCATGAAACAAAATTAGTGGTACTCTGGATGCTTAAGCAAAGCTAGTTCTAAATATACTCCATAGATAGTTACTGTTAAGTACACCCCTTGTGTTGTGTAGAGCTGCATTCCACTTTTCTTGGTCTATTCACTTTTTCTTATTTGTGTCAAGTAGAAATAAATACTTTCCAAAGGAACTGGCTTTTTTTTTTTTTTTAATTAATACTTTTGAATTATCCTTGCAATAAATAAGGTTTCTGACTTCTTGGCTGTTTGGATTTTCTTTCTTTACTGACTCTGGTATAGTAATATCTGTCTTCCAAATTGTAGAATACTATCTAGCTTATAATATTAAGATTTATAGTTTTAAAATCACTGACAAACATTTCAAAAACATTATGGCAACCTTCCTATTGTATGTCTTCAGGGACTAAAAAAAATTCAATGGTGTTCTTGTTCAGAGTCTTTGGCACATCTTGCTTATGCTGGAGCAGGTGGAGAATGAACAAGGAAGTTGTGAGGTTCCAGAGTAAATATAATAAACCTTTTGCAAATACATATGAATTTTATATGTGCACTTTATCTGCAAAGCTTCAAAATGCTGTGTCCTTCAAAATGTGTGGTCCTGCACACATTTTACTTTTTGAAATTGTAAACTGTGTCATTATAGACTTCAGGTTTGGTTTTCTTTCTGTGCAATTTCAACTGAGTTGTGTGGCTTAGTCCTGGACCCTTTAACAGCCCAACCTGTGTCTTTACAAGCTAATAACACTGTATCCACATCAGCATCATCTTCAGTTATTTGACTTAATCTCTAATCTGTGAGAAAATTTTTGGATGTCAGCTTTGGCTTCAGACTTTGACTTCATTGCCAGTTTGTGACAAGTGCTTTGAAAGCATTATATGCAGAATGTCTGCCTCTGCCACTACATGGACATAATTCAAAAACAATATGAAAAGGCATCATACAATATGTACAAAATCAAAATACAGTGGTTTTTGTAACATGTGTAATAGTTCCTCTTTCCTAACTGAGCACTGCTTGATGCTAAACCACCTTATGGTTGCAGGCTCTTTGCTCTGTGGTGGAAATCTCACCAGAGCAGAGAAATATTTCTGTTTTCATTCACAGCTAAACAGCTTGACTGCATGGATTAACAGTGATCATGGCTTTGAATAAAGCTTAAGCACACAGTCATAACTGACATTTAGACAGCAGAATATTATTTATTATCTGGTGTTTTACATGGAAGCTGAACTCTGCCTATAAGTTATAATTATAATTTAGGAATCACGTTTTGGATAGTACAGCAAAATAGGGGGATAAGGCATTACTCACCTTAAGCAGCTTGCTGAAGAGGTAGGCAAGTAAGAGGGATGAGTTGATAAAGGTGGTTTTTTGTTTTTTTTTTTTAAAAATCCTTTAAAACAATCTTAAAAGTGCCACTGTTTCTGTCTCTGGTATCCAACACTGGAAAGTGGACTGTGTCTTGGAGGAAGAAAACAGCCTGATTTTTCTTGAAGGATGTAACACAAAGAAAACATGGTAACACTGGGGATAATAAATACATTAGCTCATGCTTCATTGTTTCTAAAAAAGGATTGCTTCACACAACATGGGAAATACAAACAGAACAGCAAGCAAAACTCTTTAGATAGATGATAGAGACACAATTGAGAGTTCAGTGTCCCCACTAATTTTAATGTGTTTCTTGCAATGAAGATCCCTTGATAATTGGCCTATTGAAGACATTGTTTCTTAGCAGATAAAGGACTTCTCAAAGTAGATG
This sequence comes from Turnix velox, assembly GCA_013400935.1. Classification (NCBI taxonomy): domain Eukaryota; kingdom Metazoa; phylum Chordata; class Aves; order Charadriiformes; family Turnicidae; genus Turnix; species Turnix velox. The sequence continues at coordinate 118,369 of VZTY01032595.1, forward strand.
GAAGTATTATGAGAGAGTTTTTGTCTGAACCAAAAATAACTATGAGAGCATGTTAGCTTTTGTTTCCTGACTTGTTGGCAACTGTCTAAATAGTGTTTCTCTTCTGTGGCAGAACTGTGTTAATTTACCAATGTTTTATGAAGTTTACTTTGATTGTAAAGGGTAACACATAGATTTTGTCCAAAACTTCAATGTAATGTGTTTCTTTCATATATCTGTGGCTGCCCACAATATCATCTGACTGTGTTTAGAGTTACAGTCAATCTGATTTCCTTCAGATGTCATAAACCTGGATAAGAATACTTTGGGCAGGGAGTTTCCAGTTGCTGAATAGGTGTGTCCTGGCCTTAGTAAATCCACTAGATTTTCCTTCTGTGCCTGTAGGATTCATGCTTGGAGGACTCAGCAAAGGAAGGGCAATTGTTACTCTAGTATTGTTGCTGTGAGCTGTTCAGTTCCATCTGTGGTCCCTGCAGATGGTGGTGCTAGTTATCAGCATTTCCTAACCCATAAATCAAAGAACAGCACTTGCATTTTTTCTTAGTAAGCTTATTTAAAAAAAAATAAAACCCAACAACCAGCAACTTCTAATATTCTAACTTTTATTTTCTGCTTAGAAGAAAATGCTGCCTTTGTGATTTTAGTACTTGATTGAGGTCAATAGTTAGCCCTGCAGGAGCACCAAACTGTAGGCCTATGGGAAGTATCTTAATTGCAAGTTCAGGGACGTGGGGGTGCTGAGCAGTAAAGGTACAATGCTGGGATGCCCCACTATTTATGTTACTTCCAGTTGTAAACTTAAATGAAATTTATTTTGCTGCTTTTCTGTTCAGCAGCAATGGTGTTAGAGTCCAATATAAAAAACAGTGGCAATATATCTGAACTGAGGTATGTGAACCTAAGTTCATGTCTCTCTTGAAGCGAGGCAGAGAGGGAAGAACAGAGAACCTGATTCATGTATTAGCAGGGATAACTTCAGTGGTTTATACCTGAAACTCTTAGATCTAGCTTGCTCAGGGATTAGTTAGCTCAAAAGCATGCAGTGTCCAAATTTTTCCTGTTGAAATAGTCCATATCCCTGAATGAGAGAGAATTTGAGTGAATAGCCATTTCTACTGTTTTCTAGATGATGTTAATATTGGCTAATGCTAGCAAAGAACAGAATTTCCAGGCCATTTCACCCACCTGTTTAAAACAATTGTGCTGTTCATGAGTGTTCACTAATTGCTATTAATCACTTTATCTGTAGACCATGTCATGGCAGCTGAGAGTTACAGAGCCAGCATCTTTGAGGTTGTAAAAATATATACTCAAGTAGGTGTTTTCATCTCTAGTTATTAGACAGCTTGCAGAAGCATGAAGGGGTAAAATAAAATATAACTTCAGCCAAAAATCAATTCACAGGACTTCAATGAGCTAATTTTTAGGGCTGTTTTCTTAATCAGAGCTGAAATTAAATTTTTCAGGTTGTTTCAAAGAAGAGTTGCTGGAATTGTCACTAAAACCATACAACCCCACCTCCCTCTTCTCCAGCAAGATTTCTGAGGTACATGTGTAAAAAAGTTTAGACTAGAAAGGTTTTGCTGTGTGTAAGCAGATCAAAGATGAGAACATTTGGAAAAGATGTTGTAATTAGTAATCATAGAGCAATTCTTGAGCAGCAAAGGCTGAGTTCATTCAAGGTGGTGAGTCTGAACTGTTCTTTCTCTTTCCCAGTTAGGCTTAGAAAAAAAACAACAATAAAGCTCCCACATTTTGCAAGGGTATGTTTTTGCCAACAATAGATTACGTATCAAAACAATGTGTTCTTTAAGAGTACTAATGTTCCCTTATTGCAGGAAGGTTATGGTTCATGATCTTCTGAAACTACTTGAAAATAATACAGCAAAAAGTTCTCGAGTGTTCTGCATTTAAACTGGTGAGATCCTAGGGCTGATGTATAGATAGTGACTGGTGCCATGGCCTGGTGACCTCTGCCATGCCACTGCTGGCATTGTCCCTCTGCTGCTCACAGTGTTAGCTGTTATTGCTAGAGCAAATATACAGGAGGAAATGAAGGTCAGTTATAGTCAATAGTTTGATGTTTTACTTCTTGTTCTGTTGAGGATTTTTATTGGTAGTTTTATTTTAGTTGATTTGTGGTTTGTTTTTTTTTAATACACCTTTGAATTGTTTCTCACAAGAGTGTTGGCCTCACTGAAACCTTAACTCTAGTGATACTCTTACAGTTTTACTGCTGAGATTTGGCAGGTGTATTTGTACTTCTTGCCATGTGTATCTAGCACATAGCAAAAAAACTGGATCAGTAAATGTGATGTTTGTGATTGTGTTCATTGGGACAAAAATGCAGTCTAAACTCTCTCCACCAAAGAAGAGAAAAAACTTTTACATCATGAGAATATGAGCTATGTTTTTTGCATCTGGGTAGTTTTTTCATTACTTTTTGCCCTTACCTCTAAGAGGGACTAAAAGAACAGTGTTTTTATCAGTCAGTGAGTGCTGACTCTCCTGGTTTTTGACGTATCAAAAGTGACCAAATGTAATGTCAAAGCAAACACTTGACAATGTCTGAGATAAAAATGCAGTAAAAACACACACAGGGTTTGGAACAGGTTTTGTGTGCCTGAATCACAGAATGAAAAGGATTCAAAGGAACCTCAAGTGATCATCTAGCACAATCCCACTGCCGGTGCAGGAACACCCAGATCAGGTAACACAGCCCCTTGTCCTATCATTGGAGGTCACTGAGAAGAGCCTGGCTCTATCCTTCTGACACTCACCCTTTCCATATTTATAGACATAAAGGAGGTCACCCCTCAGTCTCCTCTTCCCCAAGATAAAGAGACCCAGCTCTCTCAGCCTTTCCTCGTAAGGGAGATGCTCCAATCTCTTCATCATCTCTGTCTCTGTGCTGGACTCTCTCCAGCAGTACCCTGTCCTTCTTCAACTCAGGACCCCAGAACTGGACACAATACTCCAGATGTGGTCTCAGCAGGGCACAGTAGAGGGGGAGGAGAAACTCTCCACCTACTGACCTTTATCCTTCTGATAAACCCCAGGATGACATTGTCCTTCTTGGCCACAAGGGCACATTGCTAGCTCATGGTCACCCTGCTGTCCACCAGGACACCCAGGTCCCTTTCTCCTCCACTGCTCTCTAGCAAATGAGAGAAATTTCAGCTAGAAAATGATTGTGCCTACTTCTAGGCACTAAGGAATTGCATGTTTTTGATATGTATTTTCTCACCTCAGGTTAGTAGAGAACAATAGGTGTCAGTGATGCACTTTCTCATTTGTGATTGCTGTGCTTATGCTATTTTTAGAGTTTTGAATGTTGGGAATGTGTGAGGGAGTGGACCACAGAAGATGGCTGGGCTTGTGTGCAGTGTTTCACAGCTGAGCCTATGATGGACACTTGAGGCCATACTCTGTCTCTAGACTAGTTGGAACCAGGAAGACTCATTAACAGCTGCGGGAAAACACCAAAAGGGTACAGGCAATATGCAACAAACAATTCAGGTTTTGAGAAGGGAATACTCTTTGACTCAGAGTGAGTCCTCTCCTGAGGAAAGTAGTGCTATGAATCAGTAAAGCTACTTTATTGAGCTACAGTGAGGTTTTTATAGCAGCAAGCAGTTATTTTTCATCTTGGAGCAAACTGATAAAACATCCCCATTATCTTATACAAATTCCAGCTGTCCTTCTTATTTCTGTTAGATCTTGTTTCCAGCCCAGTTTGCTGCTCTCATGGCTTCATTCCAACAAGTACTGCCATATCTTTCTCTCAAGGTCAGTCCTCACCTGCAGAGTTCAACAGTTCTGCTCTCTGCCTCCCAACACTCTTCCAGTTGCCTAATCTTGTCCAGCTTCCCTTTCACACAGTTTCTGGGGTTAAAATATATTTTTTGAATAACTGAGAGTCTCTGACCTGCAAGTGAGAAGCTCAATAGGCCTGCACACTCTTCTCTTTAACTTCTAGTCTGTCAGTAACAGTGTCAGGCATGAGAATTCTTAGTGCAAGATGAATAAAGCTGAAGAGAGGATACAAGTCTTACAAAAAAACCCCTCAACTTTTTGTTTTGGGTCCCCCAGGGGTTTGAAGTGTCCTTGTCATACTCAGAAGTTGCTCGTTAACAGGTACTTGAGCCATATTAACATTGTTTGCTTTTCCTTTCAACTTGAGGAAGCATGAAAACTTGGCAGAGTTCCAGGACTGGGGGAGGTATCTCTGTAACCCTCAGCACCATGTGAACGGACTAAATACTGGGACTAAATTAGACATAGATACAACTAAAGTAGATGTAGCATTTCCAGTTTACTCACTGTGTCATCAAGAGCTGCTGTCTGCCAGCTGTATCAGGGGAATCTGTCAAATCTAGTCTTTATTGCAGGATCTGACTCTTAATACTGTTCCCCCATCAGCCCATATTTCTAACTAAACTAAGTTAATTTACAACTCAGCAAACTGGCTGCATTCCCTGGACTAGCCCTGTTCCACAAGTGTAGGTGAAGGGTTCAAATGTAGTTGAAATTCTTCTATTGTTTCCAGCAGATGATTCAAATAATGAGCGTGAGACATTCTGACAGTTTCTTATTCCGAATTTCAATTAAATAATTTTTATATTGTGTACATGTAAATATACTTAACAGAAAGTTAAACTGCCTCTTCTGAACAATGTTGGATGGTAGTCAATAGTACTATATTCTTCTGGTAAAAAAGCTGTGTTCATGTTACTAGTTAGTAGAAATGAAATCTAGTTTTTCCCCATGTTCCTTTGCAATATGCTACTTAGTACCATCAATGCAAAAGTTTTATAAGAGAGGTTGTTTGTCCATTGTCAGACAGTTGCTCTGTCTCTCAGAATCACAGAATATCAGGGATTGGAAGGAACCTCAAGAGATCAACAAGTTCCATCCCTCTGCCAGAGCAGGAACAACCAGATCAGGTCACACAGGCAGGCATCCGTCCAGGTAGGGTTCGAATGTATCCAGAGAAGGAGACCCCACACCCTCTCTGGGCAGCCTGTGCCACTCTTCTCTCACCCTCACCCTGACAAAGTTCTTTCTCAGATCCCTGTGGAACCTCCTGTGTTCCAACTTGTACCCATTGTGCTTACCCTATCACTGGAGTTGACTAAGAAGAGTCTGGCTCCCTCCTCTGACACTCACCTTTTCCCTATTTATAGGTGTGAATGAGGTCACCTCTCAGTCTCCTTCAGGCTAAAGAGACCCAGCTCCTTCAGCCTTTCCTCATAAGGGAGATGCTCCAATCCCTTCATCATCTCTGTGTCTCTCTGCTGGACTCTCTCCAGCAGTTCCCTGTCCTTTTTCAGCTGAGAACCCCACAACTGGACACAATACTCCAGATATGGTCTCACCAGAGCAGAGTGGAGGGAAGGAGAGCCTCTTTCCACCTGCTGACTACACCCCTTCTAATACATGCCAGAATGCCATTAACCTTCTTGGCTACAAGGGCACATTGCTGCCCACCAGGACCCACAGGTCCCTTTCCCCTCCACTGTCCCTAGCACTGCAGTTACAAACAGCACGTTGACTGTTAACTTTTTTATTCCCTTGCTCTTCCTCGGCTGAGTAGAGCTTTGCCCTAGTGAGTCATGGGACTTCAGGTTCTTTTCAGGATAGGGTAATTTCTGAGTTTATGAGTTGGACTAGAAACAAAGGTCAAAGGAAGTTATTTCCTTCAAGGGAGGAAAATTAAATAATCCCTCACTAAGTTAATCACCAAGACCAGTACTGCTGGTTAGAAAGGAGGAACAACTTTGTGTCAGAACTCCTCTCAAACATTGCATACTGATGTATTTGCTTTGGGCAGTAGTTTTTTTGGATTGAATCACACAATCATTCTGACTGACTTTTTAAAGTTAAATACTGTTGTTGGCTGTATACATGTGCTTTAGGCAAAACCAGGTGTGTTTTCTCTTATAGATTTGAAATTCAATCTGTGAAAATAGTAGAGCAAAGTTAATTTATATTTATTACCGTGCAGAATTATAAATTACTATAGAGCAAATCTTGTGTTTCCAAAATATGTGAATACAATGTTCTTGGGCAAGTGCCTGCTTAGTAATGCAAGAATAAATGTCTCTCTTTTCTTTTTATTTTTCCTATTCTTTCCCCTTAAAGAATGGCGTGAATTTTACCATAGCATTTAAGATAGATTAAATAAGTCTACTCACTGGTTTAAAGGAATTGGGTAGATCTGCTCTTTCCATGTTGTCTTGTCCATGCTAGCACTGGAAAGGATGACTGTAATGATGACACTGAAACCAGAAAAGGAGTCAAGATTTCAACTGGATGAAGAATCCAGGCAGCACCTGTAGCCTATATTCTGTATTTATCTTTACCAGAGTATTTCAGTGATCTAGAAGTCAGTGGTGAAGGGAAAGAGACAGGACACACATGGCCAGAGATGACAGATTGTTCTCTGCTTTCTACATGCTTTCTCTCACAAGTATCTAATGGAACTCCTGAAAGGTATAAACTGGAAATGCTTTCTTTTGTATGTGCTCATCAGTTCATGCCTCTGCTTACTTAGAAAATTTTTCCTTCACTGTTATTAGAATAACTAAAATAAAGGTCTTTTTTTGCATAGATTGCACTTTCCTTCCATTCTTTCCATCTTTTCTTATACTTTTTGGTGCTTTCTAATAGAAAACAGAATACTTCTAGGTTAGATTAAAAAAAAAAAAAAACAACAACAACAAAAAAAAAGCCAGATAGGGAAAGCTTTTCACTTACTAACTTTAATGTATACTTAGATAACAGTTAAAAGTCCATGGTTTTGGCCAGTAAAATACAAGTGTCCACATACATTTGGCTAACGCCTGAAAGTTATATTTTTTTCAGTTCATCCCAAATTGTATTAGAAGGGATGTGGTCAGTAGGTGGAGAGAAGTTCTCCTCTCCCCCTGCTCTGCCCTGGTGAGACCACATCTGGAGTATTGTGTCCAGTTCTGGGCCCTCAGCTGAAGAAGGACAGGGGACTGGTGGAGAGAATCCAGCAGAGACACAGAGATGATGAAGGAATTGGAGCATCTCCCTTCTGTGGAAAGGCTGAGGGATCTGGATCTCTTTAGCTTGGAGAAGAGGAGACTGAGGGGTGACATAATTAATGTCTTTAAATACGTAAAGGGTGAGTGTCAGGAGGATGGAGCCAGGATCTTCCCAGTGCAATGCATGCACAGGAGGTTCTACAGAAATATGAAAGAAATCTTTGTCAGGGTGGGGGTGAGGGTGAGAGAAGAGTGGCACAGGCTGCCCAGAGAAGGTGTGGGGTCACCTTCTCTGGAGACATTCAAACCTTATATGGATGCCTTCCTGTGATCTGGGTGTTTCTGCTGCAGCAGGGTTTTGGGACTAGATGATCTCCTGAGGTCCCTCCCAATCCCTGACATTCTGTGATTGATTCTTCCATAGCCATTACTCTCTCTAACAATAAAGAAAACCCCAAACCAAACAAATTTAAAAACCAAACAACCACAAACAAACAAAAAAATAAAGGAGATAATTTTGGCCTCAGAGAAGTCCAGGAAGTCCAGAATGCTAACTTCAGACATTGGAGAGGAATTTTCAATTTCATGCTAATTTATTTTTTTAGTCATTAATTTCTATACTCCTTTCATGGTACTGGTCTTCCCACGTCTCACAGGGCTCTTTTAAGTCGAGTCTCTTTTAAGGTATGAGGTGCTGTTTGAGTACATAAGCCTTCATTGTAATCTTTCTCATTTAGATTGGCATTTTGGCTCAAAATGGTTTTGTGGGTGCACAGACGGATCAGATCTGTAAGTGTTAGGACATGTGCTGTAAAAATGTATCTTCCCTGGCTAGGATCTATGAACTTTATTAACCAGGACAGCAGCTATATGGTACAGGTTTTCAAATTCTTTCTCTCCTTCACAGTCTGTGGTGGTCTCTTTGACTCCATTCTTTGCAGTTTTATCCAAAACACAGGCTTCCATGATAATTTGATCTCATCTCATCCTCTTGTTTGCTGTTTCTTGATTTCCCAAGTGCAGCTCATGTAAAATGAAGCTGAAAAGCACTTTTCCTGCTATTCTGTTTGTGCTGTGAGAATGGGGTGTCCAGCAGAGACTCAAGTGCCAGTCTCAGATCTCTGTTTGTTCAGATGTGCTGTGTGTAATTCCTTGTGAGTTAATCTGGCGTGCAGGCCATGAAATACTTTCTGGCACAGCTTCTCTTTAGCTGCAAGACTAGGTCACATCTGCATCCTTGCTACTGCACAGAATGGTGTCATCCTGCCTGTGGTAGGACAATTAAGCTAAAGTTTTGTCATCTGGAGACTGATCTTGAAAGCAACAGCCTGGCCTCAGAAGTGAACTGCTCTTAGTTATGATCATGGGACAACAAAGATGGCTTTCCCACAGCAGATGTAGGGGTTAGCTGCGGCTGGGATTCTTAGTGGTCTGGAGTCCCCTGTTCCTTCATTCTCTGGTCCCTTACTCTGTGCAGTTGCCTTGCTACAGTAAGGATATGTAGCTGTATGCTGCAGCATTAGAGCAAAGAGGATGGAAGCCAAATTCACAACCAAGTAGCCTTGTTAGGAAGGGAAAAAGGACAAAGTAGAACAGGATTCTCATCCAATTTTTATGTTAAGACTCTTACAAAGGACAGATCTTACTGAAATGTCTTCATCCTGTGTCTCAGAGGAATTGAAGTGTACTGAGCTAGGGAGGTGCCCTACCAGTGCTTTCGCATGAAGATACTGAAGGTGGTGCTTCATTGACTGTAGTGAGTAGTAGTTGCATTGGTGTGCAAGTTTAGGCTTGGTTTGGAAAAATCCCCATAATAACAAACACCGCAGTGTAAACACCATTTTGCCAGCATGGAAGGATGCAATTAGATCAGCTGTCTTTTTGTTACCTAAGGAGGTAGCATAATAGATACTTTCAGGATAAACTGCCTCCCAGTCCAAGAACTGACCAACAGTTATTCTGGTATAGAGATCCAGGCTGGTCTTCATATAGCACTAGTGACATAGGTCACTTGCTATGCTAGTAAAGGCATTTTCATATAGATGTGCCCTCAGTGTTTTTTGGTATTGTATTTTGGTTATCCTTAAATGAAAAGGGATTCTCTTCTGCTTCCTACAGAAACAGTAACAACTAAAAGAGGTTACATTACTATTTCTGAACTTTATACAGCAAGCTATTTACTATCTATATAGCTACATATCTCTATTATATAAAGAATTAATATTGTGTGTGAAGAAGGAATTTAATTGAATTATTATACATTTTCCCTCCTGAATAATCAAGATTCAGGGTTATTGTTTAACTTCCATTCTACCTCTTTGCAGCTACTTTTATGTCTGTTGTCTGTTCTGTTGATTATTACACTCTTCTGCAGTACAGGGGAAAAGGGCGTATTTGCTACCCCTTTTGTGCAGTTTAATTCCTCATGATTCCTGTGGTCCCTTTCTGAGGTTACTAATTCTGTTTCCTTTTGACAAGCTGGCAAAGAGTTACAGACTTGATTACTGATTTATTTATTTTTTTAAAGGAGAGTAAATTGTGGTCAGAGGAGTTAAAAAACTTAATAGCCTAATGTATAATTTATAACCAAGAAATATCCTTTCCTCCGTTGAAAAACTCAAGCTGGAATCTTTTTCATCCTGCATGAGGATCCTGATGATACTGCCACTGAAGTTTTATCTGAACTTAAGGGAGGTTCTGTCATCTCCTGGAGGAAATGACATCTCCTGCATTCAGAATTAGAAGAATCTTCTCAGTTTGAGTTTTGGGTCTAGATCTTAGATTTAAAAAGGAAAGTAGACTGTGCCTGTCTTCTAATTTGCTATTCTTATGTTCTTAAGGTTGTACGTGCTGTAGGGGATTTCTCATAGTTCCTGTAGCAGTTGCTGGTACATGTAACTCAGCATTTTGTTGTTTTTTTTTTTTTCCTGCTACGGCTGGGTGGAGGTTTCTTCCTGTGCAGTGAAGGTGTGTACTTTCTATGTGTTATCTCGCATACCTGATTAATTAAATATTCCATTTGATGACTACTGGCAGATAGAAAATTTACCTTGTCTGCGTGGCTTCCAGTGTTACCTACCTACACTTTCTTTTTGGTTTCAACACACATTACACATAACTTTGATTATAATCTGTTTACTGATGATAATTAAAAAGATGTATTTTGGAATAACATCCATTTCAGGCTTCTGGTTCTGATGGTTGTGAACAAAGTAAGCTCAGAATTTACTATGCTGTACATCTAAAACTGGATAAGACATTTTATTTATTGGTTTAATTTAATTTGCAATAAATGGTCACTGACACTCTTAATAAATGTTTAAATAAAATTATTAAAATTAAAATCCAGCCATAACCATGAGGATAGAACTAACCTTTCTAGTTGCGTAGTACTACATTTGACCCACTGGCCTGTCTTCAAAATCCAGGCTTTCAGGAGATGAAATATTAGGCTGTACAAGAAGAGGTTAGAGGTCAGTAGAAACATTTCCAAAGTTACTTTGTTAACTTATCTGCAGTAGCTGATAAGAATCTTCTGAATGTCATCATAGCTCATTTTAAAACTAATCAAAATGCACCTCTTTGAGTACTATAGGCCAAGGGAAAGTGACTGCCAAAGCTGTTAAGTGCCTTTCAATCCTATGTTGAAATGCTTAACAGTTCTGGAATTTGGAATGATTTTAAAATGTATTTGTCCTTTCAGCATCTATCTAAAGTTGAAAGTAACAAACAGTCAACTCCATACTTTTTACTTCCCACTGCTTTTGGGTTTGTTGATTTACTCTTTTCAGAAGAGGGATCTGAATTTGTGGTTCTCAAGGCCAAGAACAGACTGGACTCCCTGATCTGCAGGGAATGGTCACTCCCCTCCTCCTGTAGCTTTCAATCAGAAAGCCAGAGGGAATCATAACCATTTCATTACTGGCCAGTTATTCACACAGACTCACAGAGCGTCAGGAATTGGAAGGGACCTGGAGAGATCATCTAGGCCAATCCTGCTGCTGGGGCAGGAACACTCAGATGATTCTTCAGATGCACAACTGTTGATTGCTCCTTTTTTAAAGAAATTGCAAAGAAGGGAGTGAATTTTTTATGTCTAGCGGAAAGCTTGTTTTGACTGCTACTTTGAGAAACTCGAATTACAAAAGGTAAATTTGCTTCCCAGACTTGTGTTTTCTCCTGCTCTTTAGTGGGGTCAAACGAAGATCTCGGGCAAGCGCAGTGGAGTTGTGAATTACTTAACCTGTTGCACCATCTAGTGGTAGCTTTTTAAAAAAGCTACATAACTATATGGTCAGATAACTTTCTCACTTTCTCTTCCAAATTCCAACTGCACGTCTAGATAAAAGCAAGGAGCTATGTTAAAGCAAATGTAAAAGCATCACCTTTTCCCTAAGGAACCTGATCCTTCTTAGCATTTATTTACACCTTGCTTAGAGATAAAGTAACTCATAGTTTTATCTTCAGGCCCTCACAGTGAGGGCGAAAGAAGAGTGGCACAGGCTGCCCAGAGAGGGTTGTGGGTCTCCTTCTCTGGAGACATTCAAATCCCACCTGGATGCCTTCCTATGTGACCTGATCCGGGTGTTCCTGCTCTGGCAGGGGGATTGGACTAGATGATCCCTTGACAGGGAGTGTCCAATCCCTGACACTCCTTGATTCTCACACAAGATGCTCTAAGTTGCAGAAGTTAACTTTTCAGAAGAGCAAAAGAGAATTTTATCTTGTGGCAAACTAAAAATAGTCTGTGAATGGCATAATATTCATAGTTCACAAGGTCAAGTGTTCATTTTAAAAGTACCTCCATAAGAGAAGCTGGATGAAAATCCCAAAGTGTCAGAATAGCCACTGCATAAAAAGAACAGTGAAAGTGGCATTGCAGTTTTTCCATGCAAAACTGTAAGCTTGGATTTGCCTTACATCTGACCTGGAAAGAATCCAGTGGACAGTCAGCTCTGAAGAGTCAAGGAATTACCTATTTCCCGCTGCTTTAAGGAATCAGCTTAGAAATAACTCATGTTTTTTAAAGCAAAACCCACCTGGAATTGCTAGTATTCTTTCTAGTTTTCAAGCCGTAGGCTGCCCTGGCTTCACACTTTCAAACTATTCTCAGGATGCAGGGGAATGGAAATCTCTTCTTTTAAAATTACTGCTAAAACTCTGGGGCATGATTCAGCAGCAGAGGCTCTAAGAAAAGCAGTAAAACTAGTGAGACTCATGATAAAATTGCAAGAGCAGGAAGTGTTGGCTCTGAGAGGAGTAGGGGGGAATCTCAATTTCTATGCATTCATTAACTTGGCTTCTGAAGTTCAACTTCTTCTAGGGGCCTGATTCTTTCAGTGCTGAAAGAATCATAAATACTGTTTAAAAGCCAGTTCCTGTTTGACTGTTCTGAACTTGCTATTTACAATTCATTATTGCAGATCTATCATATAATCTAGAGTATCTCTAATTTCCTTTGTAGCTTTGTTTTTGCAGGTAGGCTGAAGCTGTTTGCATGCTCAGTTTTTAAGATAAAATATTGTGGGTGCTAATTTGTGGTTAGTGATAATGATCTGGAGCATGATGGAAAGATCTCTGCATGCTAGGAGCAAATTAATTGTGCTGCTTGGTCTTCTGTGGCTTAAAAAGGTGTTACAGTCCTGGGCTGCATGAAGAGAAGTGTGAGCAGCAGGTTAAGGGAGGTGATTCTGCCCCTCTGCTGGGCTCTGGTGAGACCCCAACAGGAGTTACTGTGTCCAGTTCCAGAGCCCTCAACATCAGAAGGACATTGAGCTGTTGGAGCGAGTCCAGAGGAGGGTCATGAAGATGATCAGGGGAATAAGCACCTCCCTTCTGAGGACAGGCTGAAGGAGTTGGGGTTGTTGAGCCTGGAGAAGAGAGAGGGGGGACCTCATAGTAGCTTCTCAATATCTGAAGGGGGCTACAGAAAGGCTGTAGCCTAAAGGCTAGGACTTTTTAATAGAATTTTACTGTCCTTTATATGTGCTGCTTTTAGAGTCAAATGTGTGCTTCTACTGCATATACTTATGATAAGAATCCCATAGCGACCCCATCTGTTTGTTCAAAGGATGTTTTTCTCATAGGAGAAGTAGCTTTATGATTTGTTCTGTGCCTCTCTAGTTTACACACCAAGAGATGGCCTATCTCTCTGATCATGTGGAATGGACTAAGTTCTGAGTTGGTGTTTCTTCCCTATCTTGAATTTTAAAGATCACAGAATCATAGAATGGTTTGTGTTGGAAGGGACCTTAAAGATCATCTAGTTCCAACCCCACCCTGCCATGGGCAGGGACACCTTCCACCAGACCAGACATATAACATGACACTTAGCTGGTCTGCTACACTACAGAACAATAATCATAGAATAAAAGCTGGAAGGGGCTTTCAAAAAGTAAATCACCAGCATAAGAAACCCACACTATTTTCATAAAAGTAACATTTATCACATGTACAGGGCACATCTGAGTTGTCTGATGCAGTAACATTGAGTCACATGGATACATATCTAAATGATCCTTTTTTTTTTTCAACTGGACTTTTTCTTCTGTACAGTTCTAGCAAAATTATTACCTTTGGTTTAACAGTAGGTAGGTTTAACAGTAGGTTAGTGTGTGTTTTTAGCAGTTATGTGGATTAAAGAGGTTTTTTTTCTATTTGAATCTTCACCACAGTAAAAAAGAAAGCAATTGGAGCACGTTAAGGCTTAATGCTACCTCAATAGTTTTTAGCAGTTCACAGAGTGTAAAGGTGGAAATGCTTGTCTTCCCACGACTTCACTGGGAAGCTGTGATTAAAAATACAAAAATAATGTAAATAGCTGCCATAAATTATTTATCAGGATCTATTTCATATTGAAATAGTGATAAATAGAGCCATTATAAAAAGTTTACCCTTTCATGATTAACTGCAGGAAACAAATTCCCCATAGGGATATCACAGCACTGCTGGTTTAAGGGCATGAGTTACAGAGAGAATGGAAGTGTCTTATAGGAACTCACAGGGGATCTGCTAGGGATAATTAGTGCATCTGTTTTCTCTTCCCAAGTACATCTGTGGTACAAAACTAGTTAATGATTCTGTTTTGCTTGAATGTTTGAAGTGAAGTAGGTTATTTGACTAATGCAAAACCTCAGTCTTGTTCAGTCAGAAAGGTAAATGCATGTTAAGTAAAGAAATGTAATTTAGATAGCAGGAAATGGATCGCTATAAAATATTATTGCTTCCTAATGCTTTGCTTGAATGAAGGCTTATAAGATGTGTGAGATGGAGCTAGCAGAGATGATCCCTGTGGGTGCAGAGGGATGTTTCTGGGAACCAGTGCAGCTGCAATACGTGGAATGTTGCAACTTTTTGAGATGATGAGCTATAATAGGTGAATACTGTTTCACTGACACTTTAAAAGCTTAATTTGATGAGTCAGCATAAATTCTGTGTCAGTCAGATTTCTCTCTTGCTCTTCTACTAACTGAGAATGGGGAGGAGGAACACATCTTATAAAATACCTTTGCTTTGAGAGTAGAATTTCAGGTCAGTTGCATAAAAACTCCATCAAAAGTGAGAGTGAAATGTACAGTTTTGACCTTTACAGTTGTCTGTGTTTTACTGCCATTCCAATTTATCTGTTCTTTTCAGTATCATTAAATGGTGGAGAATGAAGTCTGGTCAATTCAGTTTTGTCTGCTAAATAAGTTAAATTATAGGTTTTGAAAAAATGTTGAAGTTTTAATCATGCATTTCAGGTCAAATCTATTAGCAGGACTGGGAGAATTCATAGCTCCCTCTCAAAAAAATATATTCTTTAAGCTGCTCTTCCTTTAGAAAGTATTCCCCTAGATGCCTATGATAAACTACTACTCCTTGCAAATAATACCTGGGTTTGCTTCTATATTGATCACTGAAAGTGAGTATCGTTTAGTTTGTAAGGTTCTCATTGCCACCTGTTTTCAATGAAACAACTTGAAAACCCTTTGGTAATTTTCTAGTCCATTACTTCTTGGCAACATTCTGACATGAAGCGAAGGGTAAAATCAAGCATTTGGCTCTCTATCTAGATTAGTTTCTAGAATTTTCAGGCAAAAAAACCAAGGTGAAGCATCTGACATAACAAAGGCTGAAGTCAGTGGTGCATCCGTGAGCATAGTTTCAGCTTCCTAATATTTGTTGGAGACTGAGGTTACTTCAAGTAAGAACCTGCAGCTGTCAGTGGGGCATGTTTTGGATGGGGAAGGAAGGGAGAAGTACATATGCCTATTCCTCACCGCTAAAGTTGTTACCTTCTAAACTTATCATCATCCTGATCTCTCTGGAGGTGTTTAAGACCAGGCTGGATGAGGCATTGAGCAACCTGATCTAGTGGGAGGTGTCCCTGCCAGTGGCAGGGGGGCTGGAACTAGATGGTCTTTAAGGTCCTTTCCAACCCAAACCATTCTATGATTCTTTGAAACTGCTAACAATGAAACATCTCACTTCATGGTTCTGCAAAACAAATGAGAAGCATGAGTGTGCACACACACTTTAGTTGCCCTAAATTGTCTGGTAAATTTATCATAAAATAAAGCTACGTTATGGTAACTTTAAAATTAGACCATCTTTGATCAGTAAACTGGACTAGCCAACTGCCTTCCAGTCTAAATTTGTCTCCGATTTCTGGAACACTGTCTATGAGTCAGCATGAGAAAAATGGACTAAGGATGATAGAGGGAGTTATCTGGATTTATATCCAGTTATGTGTTTAATGTCACAGTTTTAGGTAAAGAATGCGGTTGTGAAATTGCTGTTAGAAGGGCCAGTGCTTATCTGACGCTTCTTAGAATCATAGAATGGTTTGGGTTGGAAGGGACCTTAAAGATCATCTAGTTCCAACACCCCTGCCACGGGCAGGGACACCTCCCACCAGACCAGGTTGCTCAGTGCCTCATCCAGCCTGGCCTTAAACACCTCCAGGGATTGAGAGGGCATCCACAACCTCTCTGGGCAACCTGTTCCAGTGTCTCACCACCCTCATTGTAAGGAATTTCTTTCTTCTATCCAGCCCAAATCTCCCCTCTTCCAATTTCCATCCATTACGCCTAGTCCTGTCATTCTGTACACTATACTTTCTGTAGCCCCCTTCAGGTACTGAAAAGCTACTCTGACATTCCCCCCGAGCCTTCTCTTCTCCAGGCTCAACAACCCCACCTCCTTCGGCCTGTCCTCACAAGGGAGCTGCTCCAGTTCCCTGATCATCTGGACCCTCTCCAACAACTCAATGTCCTTCTTATGTTGACAGCTCCAGAACTGGACACAGTAACTCCTATTGGGGTCTCACCAGAGCTCAGTAGAGGGGCAAAATCACCTCCCTTGACCTGCTGGTCACAAGGATAATACCCTCTCAAAGAAAGCTGAACTGACCCACACCGTTAGATCTATTTTCCATGTCTCGAATTCACAGTTCCAGGTGAATTGTCTGTCATATAGACAATTATCTTCTTCCAAAAATTCTAAATTTCGTGCTGAAAGACCTTTCTCTGTTCATTGAGATCACATGGATTAGGAAGGTTTGCCTTGGCACTTACTCTGCTAATCAGACACCAGTTTAAATGTCAGCCAAAGGTATTGTCACTGTTGAAAAGCAAAACTACTCTCTAGGAACCCTGAGTATTTTAAACTTGGAGACACTTACCATGTCTCCTAGATATAATAGTGCTGACTCTTTGCCATTCAAGTTGGTTTAAAAAAAGTAAGAAGTCCTGTTGTTGCCTCTGACACAAGCAATTTTCAGACCCTCTATACATGCTAGCAGGGTTATTTGGATGTGGGATATTTTCCTCCATTTTCCCTTCCAACCCAAACCATTCTATGATTTTACAGCTCTGTGTATAGAGATCTAAAAGTGAAAAACATGTGAAACTATATCAATAGCACTCTGTGCTTAATTATAGATGTTGGCTTTTCATCAGCAGTGTATATCTTTGCAATATTCCATAATCTCCTTAATGCCAAGAGCATTTTGTTAGTGAAGCAGAGCTATAAGATATCCCAAGTCAGATATCCTATGGGATATGTGAAGTGATTCTTTCTCTCACCAGGAAGCAGCAGAGGCATTGCAGATTTGCTGGAGAGAACTGTCACACCTTAGTGCATTAGTGATTCTCTTCTGTGCCAGATTTTGCTGCAGAATTAACTCCAAAACATCTGTAGGACAATCTTGTTGCTTTCTCTGTAAAATATGTGTTGCTAATTGTGTGGGTGGCATTTCTCAGTCTGCTTGGGAGTGCCAGGAACCATATTGTATTATTTTTAAAGCCTCTGAAGGCTGATAACTATCTGTCTGTAGCTGTAAAATAATCATCTGAAGTAATGACAGGAGAAACAAACTTCCCAGCTGACTTGATAGAAAAGCATGTTTCTTGTTGAGCAGTTACTTCCAGAGCTAATAAGTAATAAAATCAATTGGCTGACAAGAAATGCTGCTAATTTCGGTGGCATTTGATAAAAAAAGCTTTAAAATTCACATTACTTAGGAAAGAGATAATCTCCTGGGTCCTGGTCTCACAGGTCAGAAAGAGAAGGAGGTGCCCAGCCTGAGTTCATCCCCCCTACTGTTCTGTCTTGGCCAGCATCTTGCCTGCTTCAAACAGCCTCAAGGTAAGCCCTGAAAAATGCTGATCTGTATAAAAAAAGGGGAAAAACAACAAATCCCAGAAGTCCTGATTTTTAGATTTTTTAATTACTTAATTTTAATAATTACTCAAAATACTTCAAAAATAAAAGTTATTTCCTCTCATTTATATTCCAAGTTAAATTTTCGGAGGTATTCATAACTGAACTATCTCCTTCTTGCCTATTCAGCAGGGTTCTGTGCGTGTGTGGTTTTATTTATTTCTTTTAAACTTTCACTTACATCTAGAGTTCAAGAAAATTCTCCTAGGCCTTAGAGGAAGTATTTTTAGTGGATACTATAGGTTAAATTGCTTTATCTGTCACAATCTCTTCACACCGAGAATGAAAAAGCTTTGGAATTCATAGGATTTTGGTACATCAGTCTTTTCACTGCTCATTAACTATATCAAGTTCTTGTGTCCCTCATGACCTTTCTAAGGCTAACCTGCACTGCAAATTGTCTTGCAGAGTTTATTTACTGTCAAATGTAGCTGCCTCCTACAAGCTTTCCTTGATAGAGCTTTGAGGACCATACTGAGGTTTGGAAACTTTAGATATCTCTGCAAATTCCCATAAATTCCCAGCTTCCATAAAATCCCAATAAAAACCCTATCAAAAAAACCCAATCTGACACCCTTCTGTAAAGTCTCATAGAAGAGAAATTTCTGCATTTTTATTGTATGGGAGAGAGAAATTATAATGATTTTTTTCTGACAGTGTTGTTTATCTAGCACCCATTAAAAAGTCCAGAGGGATAAAACCTAATGTTCTTTGGGGGAATATAACTGCCAGCTTAACTTTACTTTCCCTAAGCTTGCGATCCCCAATGGGCATTATAGGGCTCTGTGGGATACATTCTCTGTACATATGGTTGCTGTTACTGCTGCAGTGCTGTGGAAGCACAAAATGCTGCATTTTCCAGAATCCCTGCTGAGAAAGAGCAACTTGGAAGCTTATTCAGTGGTGTCCTATAAGGGGAAACAAACATCTCTTCCTCTCTGTGGAGCTCTGCACTTTGAGAGACAAAGATATCTAGCTAAGGTGAAATGACTCCTCCTTGAACAAGGGTGTGTAGCAAGGCAAGAGAATCTGGAGCTAATCTATAAAATTAACTTTTTTTGAACATCTGGGATTTCAGCCCTATTTCTAATCTAAATGCACCCCTGATTCTTCCTTCTCTTTAAGCATATGTGTAATTCCCAAGTAAGTATTAATTTTTTTGTTCCCAAACTTCTTCTTGTTTTCTTGAGTAGTGGAGGTAAAAGCAGTACTGTTGCTGTCCATATATAAAATTTAATTTCAGGGTATATATGTAAAAGTACGTATATTATAAAAAGAAAAATGGCAAACTTAGAAAAAGTGAAAAATATAGGTCATAATCTATGTTGATTATTTTATGACAGCAGCGTACTTCATAATAAAATCAAGTCTTTGAATTGGAATATATAAAACATAAAATGATTTTCAATGATTAATGTCAACATGTTTGTGTAGTAAAAATTCCTATTATATAGAGGATACTCCTTTTAAACTGTTTCTCCTTCAGTTATTTGGTTATCTCAGTGTGTGTATGCCTATTAGAAATAAAATTTGTTATATCACTTTTAATGATTAAAAAAATCTCTTTAGCGATAATTTTGATGAATGGTAAATACATGCCATTATTGAACTGTAAACTTGCTTTATTATCCCATAATGCTGAGGACTATGAAATTGAAAAGTAAATTTAATGTGCAATGCAAATATTATTTCCAGGAAAAAAAACCAGAGTTTTCCTGCCTCAACCTTAATGGAAATGGTATCCATGTGTGGTCACAGAAAAACTAATGATAGATTGTGCAGGGAATGTCAGTCACTTCCATGCTGCCCTTCTCTAAAAGCATGGAAATTTCTCTGACTTTGTGATCACTGAGTTCCTGATCTTTGTGGAGCATGGCTGCTTTCTATTTCTAGGGGAGAGTGTGTTCAGATGAGAAATTGTGGTATCTCTTAAAGAGAGAATCTGGGTTCTTTATTATGACTGCTGTTAGTGGAGGTACCACTTCCATGGAGGCAGAACTTAATATCCCCAAAGTATGAAAACACTTTAGCTAGATCCAGCCTCTCTGCATTTTCACAGTTCACCTGGAACTTTGACTGTTTGCTTTTTTATCATTATACATAAAAGAAAAAAGAAGAGCAAGAGAAGATGAAGAATGAAGAAACTTCAGGCCTCAATAGGAGAGTCTTCCCCTGCACAGCTCCAGGCACCCTTTACCTTTGCTGAGCCCTTCAGATGTTTTGAAGATTTCTAGCTATATCTTCCAGTGCTTCTTTGGCAGCAGCCTGTTGCGTGCAGGAAGATGCGGACAATCAATATGATTGATAATAAGCAAGCTTCTATTTATTGGGGTTTTCACACTCTTATATACAGTCCACTCATTAGTAAAACACACTAGGCAATATCTTATTGGTTGGCAAGTAAAAGTTACATTTGCTCATCCTGTCCCCTCTGCAATTACTGCTGTATCTAATTGTAGCCCCTTGTTATTGTAACACAGCTGGATTCAAGGACGTGTTATCTTTGCCTTTCCCATGAGAACCTTAGTTAAATCAGCATAGCTCCTTCATGTCTACTTTGTCACGTAGCCATTCTCCCACAGCAGCCATCTAAGTGTATCTCTGCCCTGTATAACCAGCTGGTGAATTGGAGCACTCTGATCATCCCAAGCTTGTATCCGAGGGCCAGTATACCTTTCATGAGAAGTTTCAGAACATCTTCAGTGCTAAAAGTTCTGGGGTAGCCACCTGAGGGACTTGCATTCACAGATACATTTCCTTCACAAGGCAAATAGACAAGAGCTCTTTTGGCAAAACTGCCAGACTGATCTGTCCTTTTCCAGAGCTCCCACTCTGAGAATCATAGAATGGTTTGGATTGGAAGGGATCTTAAAGATCATCTAGCTCCCACCCCTCTGCCATGGGCAGGGACACCTTCCACTAGACCAGGTTGCTCAGTGCCTCATCCAGCCTGGCCTTAAACACCTCCAGGGATTGAGGGGGCATCCACAACCACTCTGGGAAACCTCTTCCAGTGTCTCACCACCCTCACAGCAATTAAATTCTTTCTTATCTCCAGCCTAAATCTCCCCTCTTACAATTTGCATCCATTATCCTAGTCCCGCCTAGTCCTACCTCAGCCTTTCTGTAGGCCCCCTTCAGGTACTGAGAAGCTACTCTGACGTTCCCCCTGAGCCTTCTCTTCTCCAGGCTGAACAACTCCAATTCCTTCAGTCTGTCCTCAGAAGGGAGGTGCTCCAGCCCTCTCTTCATCTTCACATCATTTCACAATTCTGTACTTCAAGAATGCCTGGCTTTGCACTGGTGAGGAAACCAAGCAACTGTTCTGCTCGGGACTCATCTTGCTTTTTGGAGGAGTGTGAGAGCAGAGCAGAGCACTCTGGTCAAAAAATCTTTACTTGGGAGCTTAAATAATTTCTCAAAGGAGAACAGAGGATAGGAGAGGCAAACAGTGAGAGTTCATTTTTTGGAGGCCTAGAACAGTGTGGGACAAAGCTGCTGTGGTTTTTCTCATCATGGTTTGCCTTCCACAGTCAGTAGCTCCTTGTATTTGCAGCAAGGAACAGCCAGGAACTTCTTACAGTGTTTTCTGCCCTCCTCATTAGCTGCAAAAGGAAATATTTTTTCAAAGGTAAGGAAAGATTCTTTTGAGTTTTCCAACAATATTCTAAACTGATATTTGGGTTCTAGCAGCAAGCTTGAATGTAATAGACTGATCTGGTTTTATTCCCTCATCATCAGACATCACTTGCTTATGATTTGAAAATGCATCTCTGCAAAACCGCCTTCACCCCTCACCTGCCACGCCGTGTTGGTGCAAAAAGTGTTTTAAGTCATTTTGTTTGCACAAAACCTTTGTTTGTTGCTGTGTCCGTCCCTGGCGGGAGGCAGGTGGATATTTCTGGACAAGGAGGCAGGCAGCTTTTCCTGCTCAAGTTCTGCTGCAGCCTGTGAGGATTTTTCTCCTTGTATCGCACGTTTTTGCCTACTTCACGACCTTAAGCCTTCCTATTTCCGTCCCTGGCAAGCCACAAAGGGCGAGCGCTTAATTGTGGAGGTATCCCTATCCCTCGATGCCAGGCCGGGCCGGGCCATGGGGGGCGGGCGGAGCGCTGCGGGCAGCCGGGGGTGGGCCCTGCGGTCGGTGACTTTACGGGCGGGCGGTGGTGTGTCGGTCTGTTTGTCTGTCTGCCGGTGCCGGCCGCCAGGCGAGGCCGGGGGG
>VZTY01032595.1:140466-153233 GCA_013400935.1 Turnix velox
CCGCCGGCCTGTACGGCGGCTCGGTCGGTGCCGTCCGGCCGCCGGTTCGCCGGGAGGGCCCGGCGGCAGCGCTGTCCTTGCCCCATCCGTCCGGCGGCGGGGGACGGGCGCCGCAAGCGAGGCTAGGCGGCGGGGATGCGGGCAGGGCCGTTGGGCTGCCCCCGCCCGCCGGGCTTCGGGAAGGGCTCTGCATTGCGGGCCATCGCTACGCTCCCTTCCGCGGCCGCGGAGGAGCGATGGCCGGAGTGGGGTTCGCTCGGGAGAGGGGCCGCGCTTTGGGCAGCGGGATACCCCCCGCGTCCCTCCGCCCTAGCGCGGCTCTCCCGGTGGGGGGCTGGGGAACTGACCTCATTCCGAGCAATGTTAGATGTGTGCGCGTCCGCGGAGTGTTTGTTCTTGTCGGAGAGCGGGATGGCCGGACACTGTGTGTGATTAAGGACGGTGTGTAGCCGGTACAGCGCGCCGAGCTATATCGTGACCAACATAATGCAGTGAGGCACGCGACCTTACATAAGCTCAATTTAAAAAGCTCCAAAACCTTCCCTGGGAGGCTGTGGGAGTGCATCCAGAATAAGCTCTTTCTGGAGGCTCATTAAGTATCTCTGAGATGCAGGTGCAGAGCCCTTGGTGAGCTGGTGGTGGTAATAAAAGAAAAAATTGAATAAATTGTTGACTACTTTTGCTGTAGTTGTGTCCCAGTGAGTTCCTCAACCCTGGTCAACCCTGCAAATGCACAGTGATGCTTGTGGCTACCTGGCCTTATGTAGCTCCATGCTTTGAGCTCCACACTGGTCTCTTACGCTGGTTCTTGGACGTGCCTTTAAATTGATTGAGCTGTAACCACATCGCATTTTAATGAGCTCTTGAGGTTTATCTCCGTGGGCCCGAGTAGTGTTGCAGTTTCTAGCATATAGGTACAAATTTAGTGTAAACAGGAAGAAATGTTTCTCACTTTGCATTTGACCTTCAGCATCTCAAATACCTGGAACTGCTGTTCAGGACAAATATTTTGCATTGGACTGGTTTAAAATATGTTGCTGGATACAACATGTAAAACTCAAATCATATCTAGGGAGATACACAGTGTTCTGAGCTCTGTATCCAAAGGAAACTAATGTCTGATAAATTTGGCCCACATTTTCTTCTATCTCAGTCCTTACAGATGACATTGACTTTAAAAAAGGTTGCCGTGGCACAGATTTAAAGCAAAGTATATTAATCTTCTGGAATTGAAAGTGCTGTTGGTACAAGTGTTGTTTCGTTACCTATAATCTGTTATTAAAATTGGAATGTGATAGCTGTTGAGGCTGGATCTGGCTTGGTGAGAACTGACTAAACGATTTCCCTTCTGTGGATGAAAGCTGAATTTTGCCTGGATGTATGTGCTGCTTGCACAGGGACAAGCCTGAGTCTCCCAGTTTGACTCTGGAATGCACCTGAATATTAGTGCCTGCTTTTGTCTGTGATGCTTTTCTGTAGGCTTTTGATAAAACTGGATTATAATTGTGTGGATTATAGAATCAACGTGGGCTGCATAGGCCCACTCCGCAGAAATGATGGTATGACATGGAATAGAAATGACGTTTTTGTGAACCTTGCTCTTTTGTGATGTTTCATTTTTCTGTTTGTAGCCTACAAGAGGCTCAGTCATCTCCAGGACAGCTTAATCCGTGTATAATGTAACAACAGTTAGGAGCATGAGGTTGGGCAGGAATCGGATCTGATAGACTATATCATGTGCTATATGTGTAGTGCAAAAATAACCCTGCATTTGGTTAATCTCAATGTAATGATTTTTTGAAAAAGGTAGCTTTTTTGAATGCGAGATCTAGAAGGTTTTGGTCATGGTTTACCATTATAAATTCAAATAAGAATGATAATAACTGGATGTCACAGACTTGAAATAAGGATGAAATGGGTAGGTGGGAAGGTTCTAGGTCCTTCAACAGTGTCTGCCCCTCCACTTCTCCTTTCCCCTGGCATGTATCCCTTATCCTTACTTTAATAGGAGAAAACAGGCCACAGACTGGAGAGATTTTGAGTGAAGGGTCCACCAGCCACATTAGGAGTTCTGTAGAACTGTATGCATACAGCTGTATGAGCACTGACCAGTTCAACCAGTGTGCTCATCATGGTTGTAGCTGCCCTTCATGTTACTTATTAACAATTCAGGGAATTTGTTTTAGTAAGAAAAAATCCTACATGAACATAGAATAGTTTGGGTTGGAAGAGACCTTAAAGATAATCCAGTTCCAACCCCCCTGCATGGGGAGGGACACCTCCAATATCTAATTTCAAATTTATAGTATATGTTTTGAATTAATCATTGTGAAGTTTTCATGACATTTAGAGTCTTGTGTAAGTTCATTGTTATCAGTGTTATTGTGGAAAAAACAGTATTTCATTAGGTTTTGTGTTTTTATTGCATAAACACATAAGAACTTGATATCATCTTGTTGTCGCATACTGTTATTTATCTTATTATTGCCTTTAGACACAGTAACTACTGTGTTCTTAATAGGAAAAGAACAACCCTGGCAAAGTATTCCCGTATTGCTGGACTGCAAGTTGGGGTTGAAAGAGGGAAAGGATTAAGGAAACCAGGAGAATATTTATTGAGAGATAATCTTGATCTTAGATCTTAGTTCTGACTTCCCAAAACATCATGAAATCTGAATCTCCTCTTTGACTTTCATGAATATTTTGGGACTCATGTTAAGCAAAAATTAAACAAGCTTTTAATTAAGCAAATGGCAAGCCCTCTGAATATCAAGTACAACTGTTACTAGATTGGGGACTGAATGAAATACGAAATAGCTTTTTTGTTGTTGTGGGAGACTGCAGCCTGCTGATTCATTTCACACAATCACAGAATGTCAGGGATTGGATGGGACCACAAGAGATCATCTAGTCCTGCCAGACCAGGAACACCCAGACCAGGTCATGCAAGAAGGTGTCCAGGCGTCCATTGAATGTCTCCAGTGGAAACCTCATACCCTCTCTGGGCAGCCTGTGTTCTGTCACCAGCTTGAGCTTTCAGGTCTCAATTAGAGTTGGTAGGCCCTGCACAACTATGCAAATGCTTTCATAGCTAAATAGACCAAAGCATGGGGCTAAATGGTCTGTGTGCCTTCTGAAAAAATTATTTGGTAGGAGATTAACCTGCCTGTTTATATAGTCTGATGATTCAGCAACAGAAGAACTTTACCAGTTCTAGTGCAATATAAATGTTGCATAGATGTTGCACAGCATCTTCCTGTGTTTCTTTATTCTTGGTTTCCTGAGACAAAGTATGACACAAACTCGAGGAAGTTGAGAGTCCCCTGATATGATGACAAAACTGCCCTCAAATCCTTGATAGTAAGTAATTGCTTTTATTTTAGACGCAAATTGTTTAGTGTGTATGTAACAACACAACCAGTTTACCATCAAATATTTTTCTAGCCTTTTGGTTTAGCTGCCCTTCCCCAATTACTGATTAAAGAAGGAAAAATTGGAGATTAAAAGCATAGAGATACTGGAGGTATGGGGCTGTTCAGCCTGGAGAAGAGAAGGCGCAGAGGGGACCTCATAGTAGCTTCTCAGTATCTGAAGGGGGCTACAGAAAGGCTGAGGTAGGGCTTTAATAGGATATGTGTTGACAGAACTAGGAGTAACAGATGTGAGTTGGAGGAGGGGAGATTCAGGCTGGAGATAAGAAAGATATTCTTTCCTGTGAGGTGGTGAGACACTGGAACAGGTTGCTTTGAGAGGCTGTGGATGCCCCCTCCCTGGAAGCGTTTAAGGCCAGGCTAGATGAGGCATTGAGCAACCTGGTGTGGGAGGTGTCCCTGGCCATGGCATGGGAGTTGGTACTAGATGATCATTAAGGTTCCTTCCAACCCAAACTATTCTATGATTCTATGACTTGATTTATTTACAGTGTTGCTTTTATATTGCTCCAGTAGTATAACTCATTCTGGGGTGTATTTTTCTGATTTTAATTAGTTTGAAGAGACAAAGCTAATTGTGATCCATTTCAAGGCTCATTTTCAGTTCACTTCAGATTTTTGTTGTTTTCTATTTGAGATATGGCTATACCAGTGATTTTTAGCCATAGTGTTTTGTTGTAGTGTTTCACTGCAGCATGTTATTGACATTATCTTTGCTTACCTTATTTATTGTCTCATGGAT
Source organism: Turnix velox (assembly GCA_013400935.1). Lineage (NCBI taxonomy): Eukaryota > Metazoa > Chordata > Aves > Charadriiformes > Turnicidae > Turnix > Turnix velox. The sequence goes on from VZTY01032595.1 coordinate 144,640, forward strand.
AGACCCTTGGCAAAGCTTTAGGCTCAAAATAAGGAGAATGTTGAACTTCCTTATTAGCTTTTATTTAAAGGCTTTATAAATTCATTTAGTGTTTCTGAGACTCTCAGCCTTTTGAAATACACTTTTAAGAAAAAATAACAATGATAAAAAAATCCTGGATAAGACTATTAATTTTTTCAGAATAATTTTAAAATATAATTTAAAGGTTTAATTTATGGAAGAAATGGAAGATTGAGGTTCCTGAAAGTATTTTTGAATACTACCATGCTTTTTCTTCAGTATTAGCATGTCTCCAAATACTTCATGATACATTTAGAACATTGTGTTTTGGAAATTTCCTCAATCAGGGTACTTAGTTGTGCTCTCTCATCATGACTGCAGTCTTGTATGCGATGCTTTGAATCCATTTAATCTGTGAGGAGAACAAAGTATGCTTTTTATCAATGCAAGAGTAAAGTAGCCCTTTTCATCTGTCAGTGTTTTGCAGATAGCCAGTGCTCTACAGTGAATTTTTTCCACTTGCACATTTTCCTAGGATCTGCTGAGTAATGGTATGCATGGATGAGTTAATCAAAGAAGGGGCAAAACCCCTATAGAAACTGAGCCAACTGTGAAAGAATTTTGATTCTCATTTTGGTCACAATGGTTTTATTTCCGCTGTTGTTTGCAGAATTAGAGTAAGGAACACTGAGAACTTGCTCTTTAATTAGAGGCTTGAAATATCACATTTCTAATCCTGATGTCTGCTGCTGCTATTAGTGACCTCTGTCATATGGAAATTTTCCAAGTTGTTCCTGCTGCATATGGCCAGGAGATGTAATATATTTCTAAACTATTGCTCTGATGTTATCAGAAACATGTTCTATTGCCTGTGATTAAAATGGCCAGCTGCCATGGTGATAGTTCCATAGAAACTCATGAAATAATCATTGTCATTTAGGAAATCTGAATAATATTTTTAAAAAAAAATCTCCATTTTTCTGTCTTTGTTTCATCACCTTAGCAGGAATGAAACTTGGCTGATACCTTCCCAATGGGAAAAAAATTGAGCAAACTCCTTTGCTCTTTGTTACATGGCAGAAGTACTGGTTTCTGCTGAAATGTTGAATGTGCAAGCATCTGGTAGCTCAGTCCTTCCACAGATTGTTTCTAGGCATAGGAACAAGGGCATTGGAGTAGAGGCTCTCCTACGGCATAGGTCTTTGCTAGCTCACTTTACTCACTTCTGCTGTTATTACTTTCTAAACAGCACAGTGAGTATCATGTTCTTCAAAAGCTGTGTCCTGCAGGCAGTGGCTGCATAGAAACTTGGAGCACAGAACTTTAATCTGGGAGCCTCACTTTGTAAAGTCTCAAAATATGCAAATTGTGAACAGAGGAATGCCAAATAAGATATTGCAGGTAGCATCTACTTGATTAGATTTTCCTGTCAATTTTGAGATGTTTTCCTACAAGAAATGGTGTGAGAGAACAGTCCTCAACTTGGTTTGCTTTGTCTCTTGGTTAGGAGTCAGGTGCTTACACCTAGCTGTAAATGGCTAAGCAAGGACACGGAGGGAATCATCCCAACAAGTACCTTCCAGGCATATGCTCATTACATTTCTGGGCAAACACTTGTATTGCCTTCAGAATTTCTGAGATACTGCAAATGAGCTTTTGTCCTGTTGAATACTTTCCCCTTTCAGCACCAAGATCAGTGTAAAGGACAGATTCTGGTGGTAAATTTGAGTTTATTAGTTAGATTCAGTGTGTGCTAAGCAGCAAACAGTTAAAGTAAATGCAGGGTGCCAGACTATGCTTAGATAGAGATATGGTGGTGCCCTCACTCTAATGGGGGAGACAGAGTTGCCTGAGAACAGAATCCCAACCAAAGTGTTGCAGGTGGTTATGTCAGGTAATCTCGGTCTCACTCTCCCTTACCAGAAGCTCGCCCATCTCTTGCCTGAGGATATTTAATATCCTGGTAGCTTCTATGCAAGTCTTAAAGCTGTTGCATTGTTAATCGCAGAGAAAAGGAGGACACGCTTACGGTGGCCTCTCAGTACCTGAAGGGGCTTCAGGAAAGCTGGGGACGGACTGTTTGCCAGGGCATGGAGTGACAGGATGATGGGTAATGGTCTGAAACTAGAGCAGGGCAGGGTTAGATGAAACATCAGAAAAAGTTCTTCCCCATGAGAGTGATGAGACACTGGCCCAGGTTGTCCAGAGAGGTGATGGAGGCCCCATCTCTGGAGACATTAAAGGCTAGGCTCTAAGCAACCCGATCTAGTGCAGGATTTTCCTGTCACTGCAGGGGGTTGGACAAGATGGCTCCCTTCCAACCTTATGATTTTGTGATACCAATGCATTAAATAACATTGTGGGAGGATATTATTTTAGTGTAAAGTAAGCATTGATTTAGCAAAGTACAATTAAAGTGTGAAGCAATTAAGTTGCCTCTAAATAACTCTTTTTATCTTGGGAGATATATGTGTGTGAAAGGAAAGGTAGAGCATAAAGGGAAGGTGGATTTATGGAATTCTAACATAAATAGCAGCAGATTATACAAATGGTTTGAGTTGGTAGGGGCCTTAAAGAGCTAGTTCCAACCCCCCTGCCATGGGCAGGGAAACCTCCCACTACACCAGGTTGCTCAGTGCCTCATCCAGCCAGACCTTAAACACCTCCAGGGATTGAGGGGGGGATCCACAACCTCTCTGCGCAACCTCTTCGAGTGTCTCACCACCCTCACTGTAAGGAATTTATTTCTTCTCTCCAGCCTGAATATCCCCTCGTCCAGTTTGCATCCATTACTCCTTGTCCTGCCATCACATATCCTATTAAAAAGTCCTACCCCAGCCTTTCTGTAGCCCCCATCAGGTATTGATAAGTTAGTATGAGGTTCCCCAAACCTTCTCTTCTCCAGGCTGAACAACCCCACGTCTTTCAGCCTGTAAATAAAGTTCAAATGTTGGAAATAGAGAGTATCACGAGTCTGCCAGTCTGCAAGTCTACTGTCCTCAAGTACAGCTAAGCAGGGGCTGGAGTGAAACTTTCTTTCACCTCAAGTGAGCAGAAGTAACATACGATGTCTCTGAGAGAAGGCACTGGGATAATATTAAATAAAATCAGGTTGATTCAATGCCTGCAATTTGATAAGTTGAGGCTGTTTGCTGTTAAGACTTTACCATTGAAAGGCAGTAACCTTTTCATTCACCATGAATATTCAGATGCCTGAGCATTTACAAGCAGAGGATTAAATTCAGGTTGTGCTGCCGACTTGAAAAGTTGGAATTTAAAACAAAAATCACAACAACTGAAGTGCTTTATACCAACTTCAGTTTTTCTCATTAGGTGCTTCATGTTTGGTTTTTCAATAACCATGTAAGCTAGACTTGAAACAGAACTGTGTGAAGGCATGTCAGTGTCAAGTCGTTTAGGGGAAGCTGCAGATCTGAGTGTTTTCCACAAGTCCTATGCATTGTCTTCTCTTACCATGTGTGGTTTTGGTACCCTGGGAGGTGGGGAGAAATCAGGTATTCTTATACTGGGCTTCATACATTTTCTCTGTTAAAAGACCAGTGTGAAACAGTGAGTTATGATCTGTGTAGTTGGGAGTGACTTTTAGTTGATGAGGAACACTTGGAATGACAGGTTCAGTGGATCTTAGCAACAGACTTTTTGTTCCCTCTGGCTTCTTCCCTCAGGACCTCAAAAATACATAACTCACATTTGCCTTTGTCTAATTGAAGTTTTCTTTCATGTTTCCTGTTGTGTCTGTCTGTTACTGGGAAAAAATATTTCACTAGAAGGGCTGTCAAACATGGGAATATGCTGTGCAGGATGGTGGTAGATTCACCATTTCCTAGAGGAATTTAAGAAGTGGATCGATGTGGTGGTGAGGTACATTCAGGTTCGTGGTTGGGCTTGAGGCTTTGAAAGGTGTCTTCTAACTTAGACCTCAGTGCTTTGGCCTTTAAGGTGACACTAATGGGTTTAAGGGTGACATTGCGTGGTGGTATGTCATAGCATCTTGCTCTCCTGCAGCCATGATGATGCAAGAGCTGTACTGGAAGAGAGTAGCAGAACAAGGAATGGTATCTTCATGCCATTTTGGGCTGGGAAGGTTAAGGGAGGACTTAGAAAGATACAGCCCAGGGCTGTTGGTGGGTTTGTTTATACACCTTCACCACCTTCCATTGATCTGTGGAGGTTCCTCCTGTTTTGTTAGGGCTTGCAGAGACTCAGCTGGGTTCACTGAACCTGCTTCCTTTGGTCACAGTGTGCACAAGCAGCTTGGTAGTGCTCCATCTTCCTCATCTTGCTGGGGTAGGACTTCTTAATAGGGTCTAGAGTGGCAGGACTTGGAGGAATGGATGCAGATTGGAAGAGGGGACATTCAGGCTCGAGATAAGAAAGAATTCTTTTCCTGTGATAGTGGTGAGACACCGGAAGAGGTTGTGGATGCCCCCTCAGTCCATGGAGGTGTTTAAGGCCAGGCTGGAAGAGGCACTGAGCAACCTGGTCTAGTGGGAGGTGTCCCTGCGCATGGCAAGGGGGCTGGAACTTTGGGGTCCCTTCCAACCCAAGCCATTCTATGACTCTATGTTTGCATTATGGCAGAGGTTAACTGTTCTCTTCCTTGCTAAATACGTATAGACAGAGTTTAAAATAAGCTTAGAGAAGTCATCCATGTTCCTATAAATAGTCCTTTTCTGAGTGGTATCCAGAAGTGCTCAAGTATGATTTTGTTCTCTCATATTCTCTATCTATAGGCATAGTTGTGTCTCTTAACATTCCAGCCTGAGGATGCTCAATGAATAAGATCTGCATAACAGTTTTGGTTAGGAAATAAAAAGTTAGGTAGAATCACCACAGGGATGGAACATCTCTCTGCACTGGCACTGGCCACAACCTGGGCCAGTGTCTTACTACACTCAGTGTAGGAAATTTTTATTATTTTTAGTCTAAATCTTCCCTTTTCTGGGTTAAAGGGTCTACCCCTTTTCCTATTGCAACAAGCCCTGCTAATAATGACTTTGTCTCCTTTTTTCTTGTAGGCCCCTTTAGGTGCTGAAAGGAGCTAAAAGGTCTCCTTGGAGCCTCCTCTTCTCCAGATATAACAATCGCATCTGTCTCAGCCTGTCCTCATCATTGAGATGCTCACATCCTCTGATCATTTTTGTTTCTTCAGCTGGGCACACTCCAACATCTCCATGTCTTTCCTGTGATTAGGACCCTATTTTCCATTGCTTAATCCATCCCAAATACTGTTTTCAGTTCCTTTAGCCTTCAAAGGGAGGGTTGGAAATAGATGATTTTTAAGGTCCCTTCCAACCCAAACTATTCTATGATTCTATTCCTGCAATTGGCAGAGGAGGATGGGTCAGAGACCAATAGGTTGGAAATTGAACCTCAAGACTGAGCACTGGGAGAATGAACAAGTTTGCAATGAGATCTAGGTCTGAGTTTGTTCGAACTGGCTTTGCTTGTGATTACAAACACATGCTACAAACTGTCCATCACTTAACGCAAGCCTTGGTGAGCTGCTGGATGGGCTGCCTGCAGGTCTGGTAGCCCTGTGACCATGCAGAAGGAGCCATAGGCAGGTGGGCTACAAAACCTGCTGTATGTTGCCAGTCTGGCTGCTCTCCCTCACTGCTAACTCATGTCAGGTGCTTGAGAGAAGCTCTGAGGAGTGCCACATGTTGCTCTAGTGAGGTGGAGACACCAATTAACATGGAAATATAAATCATGGACTTTTGCTACCACAGGAGATGAATATTCATGCTTGAGCAGCTTGATTGTAAGTATCTGGAGTTGAGGACGTGGTTGCATCTAGCTGATAATCTCTCTGACTTTGTTTTGGTGCTGAATTGGAGCAGGTCCAGAGGAGGGCCATAAAGATGATGAGGGCGCTGGAGAAACACCCTTCTGAGGACAGGCTGAAGGAGTTGGGGTTGTTGAGCCTGGAGGAGAGAATGCTCAGCAGGGACCTCAAAGTAGCTTCTCAATACCTGAAAGGGGGCCTACAGAAAGGCTGGGGTAGGACTTTTTAATAGGGTCCAGGATGGCAGGACTAGGAGTAATGGATGCAAATTGGAAGAAGGGAGATTCATGTTGGATAGAAGAAAGAAGTTATTTGCTGTGAGGTTGGAGGGACTCTGGAAGAGGTTGCTCAGAGGGGTTGTGGATACCTCCTCAATCCCTGGAGGTGTTTAAGGCCAGGCTGGAAGAGGCACTGAGCAGCCGGGTGTAGTGGGAGGTAGCCCTGCCCATGGGAGGAGGGTTGGAACTAGTTGATCTTGAAGGTCCCTTCCAATCCAAACCATTCTATGATTCTTTGAATTTGATAAACAGAGCTGTTATGATTTTCTTTCCTCCAATTTTGTCTCTAAAGTATGTTTTGCATTAAAATGTGAGAAATGGTTTCTTCAAGAGCTATTCAGTTGTTAGCTTTCATTCTATATACCTCTCATATTTAAAATATTTTCCTCTCCTGTGTAGAGGGATGTTTACTCATGAGAGGAGATTGTTTGCCCTTAAATGTTATCAAAGAAAAATATGAAATGCCCTTATTTGGATTTCCTGATAAAGTTTATGTCCATAAAAAGCTGCTTTTATTTGAGAGTAAAAGATTGGAAGAGCACATAATCTTACTCTGCATGCTGTAGAAGTAGCTGTATGAGTGCTTTTACCCAATTATTATCTTATAGAAGTTATAATGTCTGCATGCTTATGTTTTCTGTGATACTTTTTTCTTCTACAAATCTGGAACTTCCAATTGATAAAGAAAAATATTCTTCCTGGAACAAATTCCTTGAGAATCACCTTACCATGGTCCTTGGGAACTGGAGGACAAAAATGTCTAGAGTTTTAAAAATGCAAAACCGAACAATCCACCTCTCCCAAACTGTAGAAATGAGCCTTCTTTCCTAGTAAAATAATACCAGAAAATATCCTTCTGAGTCTCTTTTGTCAGAAGATGGCCTTAGATGGAATAGGTGTGACAGTAAAATACACTTTAAGCTGAAATACTGAAGCAGTGAGTGGCCAACAAGTGGGTTTAGCTCACTGCTGTCACTCTGTTCACACCTGGAAAACACAGTCTTTTGCTGCTGAAAAGCTTCAGACTATATCCCAGGTGTTTAGCACAATTCTCATGACTGGTGTCTATGAAAAAAAAACCCAAAAATCTTATTTTGTGCTGCTTGAATTGAATGGCTTTTAAAGGGGGAGAAACCCTAACTAGACGAAATAGGAGTGATTTCTTAGTGATGTTTTATCCACAAGCCCTAGCTTTCTTGGAATTAAAAAACACATCGCTTAGAGAGAGAAAAAAGACTGTATTTTCAGGAAACCTGCACTCTCTCAGTATTGTAGAGTATATTTCGTAGTCTTGAGAGGAGGTAATTTTATAACTAATTTTATCCTCTATAGTAAAATCATCATGCTATGAGAAATTTAATGTAGTGTTAATTATAATTGTATAATTTGCAATCGGGGCCCTGCACGCAATCCAGTTTATTTTTTGTCTTTTAAATGCAACAATGAGAACAAGCTATGATAGTGTTATGAAGGGAAAAATAGCAAGCCTTCACTTTATGGGTTTTTATGCAAAATATGACCTTTTATTTGATCTTCCAGTTTAAGTTACAGAGCAAACAAAGTGTGGCAGCTGTATATCAACACCTATATATATGTAAACCTACGTATATATATTCTTAAAATGATATACATATTATTATAAAGTGCTATCAGTGTTTTTGAAAGAAAAGGAAAGGTTCTTAGAAATGTAGCTTAAGATTTAGAGGAATGAGTTATCAACAAATAGCAAAAATACTTATTTAAAATCCTCTAGAAACCTTTAAACCCCATACGATTATTTTTATGTAGGGAAGTAGTTAATTCTATGCTATTTTGCCAAGAAAGTTGCCCTTTTTAAAGCAAAATTAATTTATAAATTGAGGTAAGCAAGGTTGGATAAAAGGTTTTTGTCCATTTAATAAAATATCTGGCTGGAGAGGGTTGCTAATAACATGCAGCATTCCTTCTGTGGTGCTGCTGCATGTTCCCACTGTTGGTTTGCCTGCAGTGTAGTGATGTGATATATATTTCTGGATCTTCTTTTCTTCAAGCCTTGCACTGTTAAATTGGGTCACTGCATATAATGCATGTTAAGTAAGATAGGATGGGTTTTTTGTATTTACAGAGAAAGTCAGTAGCAGGATTTCACAATATAACAGGAAGCATACATTCCAGTTCAGAAAAAACAAATTTCCTTTGAGTACATTCCTAGTAGTTCCCAAAGTAATGTGTTGTCCTGGCACAGATCTGCCTATGTGTGTAAATTTAATGAAGTTGACCAAATAAAGATTATGACCCAACTCCCTCAGCCTTTCCTCATAGTGGAGATGCTCCAGTCTCTTCAGTCATCTTTGTGGCTCTGTGCTGGACTCTCTCCAGCAGTTCCCTGTCCTTCTTCAACTGAGGGCCCCACAACTGGACACAATGCTCCAGATGTGGTCTCACCAGGGCAGAGTAGAAGGGAAGGAGAACCTCTCTCCACCCACTGACAATGCCCCTTCTACCGCACCCCAGGATGCCATTGGCCT
>VZTY01032596.1:0-12827 GCA_013400935.1 Turnix velox
AAAATCACCTCCCTCAACCTGCTCTGAAGCCACTGGGAGGTTTTCTGTGGTTGTTTGATTGCAATCAAGTTGTCAAAAGCAACTGCAGCTCTCCCAGAAAGAGAAAATTTCCTTGTGGCTGCAGATGTAACATGTTCTCCACAGCTGTAAAAATTTCCCCTTCCAGGGAGGGGGCATCCAAAACCTCTCTTTTTGAGAAAGTCAGGATAACTCTGGCTGCCTGAGACCATCTGGGGACAAACCAAGAGAAAGGCACTGAATTTTTGAACCTGATTAGCTCCAACCCAGCCACCAAACTCCTCAGAGCCAAGCAGATTCAGGAGGAGGTTTGTTCATTATGTATGCAAAGAAATAGCAAGGGGAGAGAATCCATAGTATGTGCCGTAACATGATATAGAATTAATCCCCTTAGGTCACAAAATTTCTCATAAATGGCAAATGGGACAGTATCTACTGTATTATATTTTATCACACTGTCAAAACATCCCCTGCAGGGAGCCTTTCTGATGACACCATCCACCAGCAGAGTCTTATTTAGGGAGGGGAGGGGGGAAAGTTTGAACTAAACAGCAGCAAACTATCAATATGTTCCTTGTGAGACTTCTGGAGATAGAAAAACCCTTCCAGCAGCGTTAGTGGGGCCTTATTTGATGCAGCTCTCCCTTAACTAACACCATCTTTTAGTTCTGCTCAGCCTCATGGATGCTATTTGGTTTTATTAATAGCAACCACAAGCTGGCTGTCGTGCTTCAACATGCCCAAGGGACTGCAAAACACTTTGGAAAAGCACCTGATGAGGAAAACTTTGCCATCCCCCAGGTGATATGAGGTAAGAAAGGGACTTGGGGATGTGGGGACATGGCAGCTGGGCTCCTCCATCCCCAGCTTTCCATGGCCACCCCTCCATGAGGCAGCTGAGTGCTTCCACTTCATTGGGTTCCCCACTTTTGTGAGGCACTCCAGCCTTTTTGGCAGGCACTGAACTGGAAGGAAAAGGGCCTGATTATCTCCTCCACCACCTCAGTGGTGACCCAGCCCACTGACCCCTTTCCTGTCACTCTCCATTTGCTCTGGATGTTTTACGGCAGGAAGGGGCAAAACCTTCATGCTTGATCCAGGCTTCCTCCATGGGCTCTGTCTCCTACACATGGAATGGAAGGGAGATGTTTTGTTGTGTAGTTTTCATTCCAGAGCTGGAGATCCACGTGTTTATGATAGAGAAGACATACAGGAGACAGTATAGAATTCATAGAAACTATGTGTCATGGATCCAAGAATGGTCTTGGTTGGAAGGGACCTTTCAGATCCCAACCACCAACCCCATTCTGCCAAAAATCATTCCTAAACCTTACCTCTGACCTCTGTATGTGCCTACCTCTAGGGTTGGTGCCTCAATCTCTGCCCTGGAAATCCTCTTCCAAAGACTGATAACCCTTTCAGTCTATATATTTTTCCTAATATCCATCCTAACCCTTCCATGGCACAACTTGAGGCCATTTTCTCTTCTCCTTTTGTACATTACTTAGGAGAAAGGACTAAATCCTCCTCTCTACAACCTCGTCCTGGCTCAGGCTTGAGAGTTCTCATCTAAAGAAATGCCTCTTTGCTACCACTGCCTAAAATACAGATAGAAAATGTACTGTTTTTTTTTTTCACTGCCATCCTCAAAAATCTTTAAGTGCACCCAGAGTTTTTGAGATAGCAAATTGGAAGAGGGGAGATTTAAGCAGAGATAAGAAAGAAGTTCTTTGGTGTGAGGGTGGTGAGACACTGGAAGAGGCTGCCCAGAGAGGCTGTGGATGCCCCCTCAATCCCTGGAGGGGTTTAAAGCCAGGCTGGATGAGGCACTGAGCAACCTGGTGTAGTGGGAGGTGTCCCTGCCCATGGCAGGAGGGTTGGAACCAGATGATCTTGAAGGTCCCTTCCAACCCAAACCATTCTATGATTCTGTGTAAGACTTGAGATGTCCCAGAGCATGGTGGGAGAGGAGAGGAGCATGAGGACCACCTCCTCCTCCCACAGCAGCTGCCTAAAATCCTTACTCCTGGCACATGATGATCTCTAACTTCACAGTTTCATTGCAGACAACAACATGCATCTTTTGTCTGTGCATTTGTCCTGACCTGCTGACAGCAGCTTTGTCACTTCAACAGGAGTGTCCCTGAGTTGGGGACATCGATCAAAGGCAACTGCCCATCAATCAGCTGGCACTAACCAGCCCTGACAGGACACTCAGGAGGATGCTCCCCCTGCACCACGACAAGCCTTAATTATTTACATCTCCACGACTCTTTCAATTACCTCTTTGGTGAGGAGGGAACACGCATTGTTCTGCAGAGGGCACTGATTACACAGGGGAACAGCAGGGGACAAGGGGGAGGTGGGAGGTGGCAGTAGCCCAGAGCACAGGACACACTCTTATTGGAAAAATAAAAGCATCTTGATCATTTGAAGGGATAGTTATTGGAGACCCCTGCTGTGTTGTGCTGTTCTTCCAAGGGAACATCATCAAGAGCACCCACAGCATGAGGAGAGCCATGGATGGCACCAACCTACACATCCCTCTCAGGGCAATGTCTGTGTGTAAGGCAGAGACACTGGGAGCAGGTTAGACTCATAGAATGCTTTGGGTTGGAAGGGATCTTCAAGATCATCTGGTTCCAACCCCCCTGGCATGGGCAAGGACACCTCCCACTACACCAGGTTGCTCAATGCCTCATCCAGCCTGGCCTTAAACACCTCCAGGGATTGNCTCCAGGCTCAACAACCCCAACTCCTTCAGCCTGTCCTCAGAAGGGAGGTGCTCCAGCCCTCTCATCATCTTTGTGGCTTCCTCTGGACCTGCTCCAACAGCTCAATGTCCTTCCTATGTTGAGGGATGCAGAACTGGACACAGTAACTCCAGTACTTCTCTTCAAGCCAAGCCCACAGTGAGCAGATTGTGTGAAAAATGAAAATTAGGCATCTGGATTCCTGCAGTGGGGACAGCCAGGGAAGTTTCTGGAAAAGGCACCTGTCTGTGGGAATCTGCAGAAACATCCCCACCAGTGCCAGAGGAGCACAGGGGACATACAGAGCAGTGGATTGTGATACAAAGCCTTTGCCCATGAAACCACTGGCTCCAATCCAGTCCAGACTGGAAGATGCTGCTGCTCTGACAGTGGTTTGGCAGCTGAGGCCATTTTGGGATGAGTTCACATTTCAGCCACGAGTCAAGGACAGAAGTCTCTCATCAGGGATGGGAGAAGGACCATGACAACATCCCCCCTGCAGCAGGAAAGGAGTCAGAGAGCTACGACCTTGTAACCCAGCTCCAGCAACCCCCTCTCTGCACCCTCGGGGAAGTCACTGCCCTCCTTTTCCAGCTGTAAAGTGGACATGAAGTTTTCTCTTCATTTTCAATCCCAGCCTATGCTCTTTGGGGCTGTGCAGAGGGAACAGCCAGAAGAGGAAGGGTGGAGGGATTTGCTCAGTATTACTGCAGTATAAATAAATAATACACTGCTCCCTGCTGATATCTGAGCAAAAAGCTTGAGCAGAAGAAAGCAAAAGGAGGTGTGAAAGAGGAGCTTCTGCAGGTGCTCTTTATGCTCTGGCAAAACCATAGTTCCTTGTACTGAATGCATTTTTAAAGTTAAGTAGCTCTGGTCAGACCCTGATCTTTATTCCAAGAAGATGTGGAGCAGATGGGAGATGCAGGGAGAAATCTGCACCTTTAAAGCCAACAAAAGGAATTGGGGTTGTTCAGCCTAGAGAAGAAAAGGCTCAAGGGGGACCTCAGAGTGACTTATCAGCATCTGAAGGGGGCCTCCAGAAAGCCTGGGGTAGGTTTAATAGGGTCCAGGATGGCAGAACTACAGGTAATGGATGCATATTGGAATGGTTTGGGGTTGAAGGGACCTTCATGATTATCTAATTCCAACCCCCTGCCATGAGCAGGGACACTTCCCACTACACCAGGTTGCTCAATGTCTCATCCAGCCTGGCCTTAAACATCTCCAGGCACCTTATAATCTTCCCCAGCCTCTCTGGGCAACCTCNCTGGGCAACCTCTTCCACTGTCTCACCACCCTCACAGCAAAGAACTTCTTTCTTATCTCCAGTCTAAATCTTCCTTCTTCCAATTTGCATCCATTCCTCCCAGTCCTGCCGTCCTGGACCCTTTTCAAAAGTCCTCCCCCAGCCTTTCTGTAGCCCCCTTCAGGTATTGAGAAGCTCCTATTGCTGTACATGGTGATGGCACAGGAGACCAGGACCCACCAAGAGGTGCTGACAGAGTGAGAGAGGATCCAATCCTTCTTTAATAAATTCATCAAAGTATTTTTAAATGAACTCCAGCCCAGTCTCTGTCACCTGCACTCACACTCCCCAGAGCAGCTCCAACAGACCTGGGCTCTGCTCTATAATTAATACCAGCACATGCATCCTGCACCCTCAGTCTCTATTTGCTTGTGTTAATTGGGATGTGAGGTAAAGCGTCTCACAGCACAATCCCACGTGCTCCTTCCCCTTAAAGATTTAGGCAGTCAAACCCCATCTGTCCACACTCCACCATTCCTTTTTTCCTCCCCTCCCAAAAAAAGATGCTGCCTGGCATTTTGTTTCACCACCTCCTGCTCAAATTAACTCCCCTCTGACGGAGCTCCAGCATCTCCAACATCCCCATTTCACAACCCCCCTCTTCTCTTGGGAACATCTTTCCTGCAGAAACCCACCCCCATGTCTCTCCCTCACTGGCTTTGAACCATCTCCCACTGCCCCCCCCATCTTTAGTGGTGGGGAGCACTGGGAAGAGCACGCTCTATCCTTGCACACATTCACCTACTGGGTATGATAGGTGCAATTTTGAGCAATTTCCTTGTCATCTCATGTAATCTTTCCCCCCCTCCAAAGGGATCAGAGATCCCACAGTGCCTTTGCTTGGCCATAAAGAATGCAAATTGCATCCCCCTTCATGCTTGTGAATAATTCAGAAGGGAAGAGCCAGCAAATTTAGGAAGGTGGGGTGTCTGCTGCCTCCTTCTTAGCTCATGGCTCTGGTTGTTCCAGCTCTGAGATACAACAGAGGTGCACAAGGAGCTTCTGGGCAAAGGAAATCATTTGTTCAGCTTATCCAAACTGCCAGCATCCTGCAGGTCTCATGTTTAAAGCCACTGGGGACCTGTCAGAAGGTGCCCTGTGGGATTTTGTTATTCAAAATAGTCTCACCTCTCTTATGAAGACAGGATGAAGGAGTTGGGGTTGTTCAGCCTGGAAAAGAAGGCTCAGGGGGCCCTCATAGTGGCTTCTCAATTCCTGAAGAGGGCTACAGAAAGGCTGGGATAGGACTTTTGAATAGGGTCCAGGATGGCAGGACTAGGAGTAATGGATGGGGAGTGTGAGTGCAGGCAACAGAGACTGGGCTGGAGTTNGTGGTGAGACACTGGAAGAGGTTGCCCAGAGAGGCTGTGGATGCTCCCTCAATCCCTGGGGATGTTTAAGGCCAGGCTGGATGAGGACCTGAGCAACCTGGTGTAGTGGGAGGTGTCCCTGCCCATGGCAGGGGGGTTGGGGGGTTGGAACTAGATGATCTTGAAGGTCCCTTCCAACCCAAACCATTGTATGACTCAGCAGAACCAAGGATCATGTCTCTGTATCTGATCTGTGTCTTCATGCATGATCTACACTAGCACAGGAAAACAGCACTTGGCAAGTTTGAGGTTGTCCCCTCAGGATCTGGCCACCAAGGCTCCAAGGGATGTGCACTAAGGATGGGCAACATGGACTGAGGGTTCCTCAGGCTGCATCTCACCTGTAGGATGCTCCCAACCAGCCACACTTGTGGCTTACACCTACATTTATCTGTGTGCATCAGAGCCTGCAGCTCAATGTACAGTTCTGGGGGGTGAAGGTGCCCAAAACAGGTTGCCCAGAGAGGCTGTGGATGCCCCCTCAATCCCTGGAGGTGTTTAAGGCCAGGCTGGATGAGGCATTGAGCAACCTGGTGTAGTGGGAGGTGTCCCTGCCCATGGCAGGGGGGTTGGAACTAGATGATCTTGAAGGTCCCTTCCAACACAAACAATTCTATGATTCTATGAATAGTAAAACCACAGGCTCTTTTTCTCCTACCAGACACCAGCTGGAATCCAGCACAGCAAGGCCATGCATTAAAAATATCCTTTCCTCATAACACAAACCACAGCTATTTAACAGTCCAGTTGGCAATTTCACAGCAGCATCACAGCTCAGATGCTCCTCAGCTCTTGATTTAAGGTGGAGATGAAGTTTGTGGTGATGGCAGATGCACCTGAATGCTTCCATCACTCCCATCCTCACCTTGGACCTGCTTGCTGGGTCATGGAGCTGAACCCACCACTGAAACCCTCATTCCAAACCTCATCACTTACTGTGGGAAAAGCAGCAAGCCATGGAAAAGGCAAAGGAAATAAGGAGGAAGCAACCAGCAAAATATTTCACTTTATTATTACAAATGGCACCTGAATGGGGACAGAGTTCCCAAAGGCACACAAAATCTCCTCTAAAATCATCTGCCCTTTTGGAAACTATGCTCAAAATGCTTCAGATTAAACAGAGATTTGCTCATTGTGGGGTTTTCCTGAAATCCAAACCACAATTCCCTGATAAGCTTTTGCCACATTTGTGAATTGATGCATCCCAGGTGCTGGGGCTGCCAGAAAAAGCTGCAAACCAGCTCCTCTTGGGATTGGTGGCCAATTCCCAGAGCTGTCAATCTCCTTTTCATTGACAAAACCAGTAGAAAAGGCACAACCAGGTAAGAACACGACAGCCTTGGGGTAACTTGTCACCTACTGGAGCAAGTATGAAGGATTTATCTCCCTGGGCTGGTGGGAACCCCCTGTGACACAGCCATGAGCTCACACAACCCCACCAGCAGGTGGGGATGATGGAAAGGAGGATGATGAGAGCAGAGGAGCTGCAAACTTCAGCAATTTCTCCTCATCAAAGCAGCAAGCTCTTCCTCTCTCTAATTTACTAATTATATTTGGAAATTAATTTCTTTAGAGTCTATGCATTCAATCACCTTTAAACCCTCCATTCACTGGAGCAACACTGGAGTATAAAGCCTTCATCTTCTTGAAAACACCTCCCCATGAGGAATTTCCAGACCAGAGAGGTGCAGGGCAACTCCTGCAAGCACCAATCCTTGGATTTGACTCCACTGTAGAGGGGATCCAAGTGGCACCAAGGAGATGTTTGGCTCAGACTCATCACACACCACCTATACACAACTCCTCTGAGGTGCCCCCTGAGCCTTCTCTTCTCCAGGCTCCACAATCCCAACTCCTTCAGCCTGTCCTCAGAAGGGAGCTGCTCCAGCCCTCTCATCATCTTCATGGCCTTCCTCTGTACCTGCTCCAACAGCTCAATGTCCTTCTTCTGCTGAGGACTCCAGAATTGGGCACAGTAACTCCAGTAATTCACTTCTTGCTGAGCCCAGAGTGAGCAGAGTGTGTGAAAAATGAAAATTAGGCATCTGGATCTTAAGGATCATCTAGTTACAACCCCCCTGCCATAGGCAGGGACATCTCCCATTAGACCAGGTTGCTCAGTGCCTCATCCAGCCTGGCCTTAAACACCTCTAGGGACTGAGGGGACATCCACAACCTCTTCCAGTGTCTCACCACCATCACAGTAAAGAAATTCTTTCTTATCTCCAACCTAAATCTCCCCTCTTCCACTTTACATCTGTTATTCCTAGTCCTGGCATCACATATCCTATTAAAAAGTCCTACCCCAGCCTTACTGTAGCCCCCTCCAGGTATTGATAGCACATGAGGGTCCTCCTGGGCAACAACGTACAGCCCTACTTGTAGTGAAGGCAGCCAAGGAGAAACTAATATTTAATCAAAATCTATCAATATCAGTGGAAGGGCTGATTGCAAAGTGCTCTTGCTGTGTACAAAGGAGTAGCAGTGAGCACATCCCTCTGATCTCCTCAAGCCATCAGTTTGGCTCCTTGTCTGAGCCCTGCAGTGTGTGACATCCCTGCTGTCCCATGCCAACAGGTAAATTGTCCTCAGATTTGCCCCAAATGGCAGCCAGAGCCTGAGAAAAACCCTCTCTTTGACAGCCAGCACCCCTACCCTCAGCTCCATGCAGCAAGCACTTCTTCAGTGCCTCTTTTCTTCCCCTTAAAGGAACAAACCACAGACTTTTGCTTTCTAACAGCAGCCTCAGGAAAGCACAAAGAGAACTTTAAACAAATGCTGACACGTCTTGAAACAATTATTGCCTGTCTAGGGGGAGAAGGGAGGGCTGGCAAGAGATTATATTTAGAGATTAGGTCGAAGAGTGACTGACAAACTGATAGGCAACAGCCTTTGTTTTTAATCTGAAACAGGTTTTGGGATAGAATTTTTTTGAAAAAAAATAAAATAAATAACAAAGGCAAAAAAAACACTCAGCCACCCACCAACAAGGGCTTCAGGGAGGCAGGGAAGATGCAGCCAGCAATATTAATGTGTTTCTCAGTTACCAGCCACCTTCTTCTCCTTCAGAGCACCCTCAAACATGCTGCTCTTCCCATTATCAGTGTGGGAATGTGTCCCCCACCTCCCCAGGGGCAGTGGGGGCAAAGTGGACCTGCTCAGGGGGCATCAGCTCAGGACACCTCCAGCTCCTTGGTCATAGAATTGTGCTTGGGATGTCAGCTGAGACACAGAAGCTCAGTAAGGAGTGGCCAGAACAGAAAGGAGAAGGAATAGAACATGTAGAAAGTACAAAAAAAATCCTAATCATAGAATGGTTTGGGTTGGAAGGGACCTTAAAGATCATCCAGTTCCAACCGCCCTGCCATGGGCAGGGACACCACCCACTACACCAGGTTGCTCAGTGCCTCATCCAGCCTGGTCTTAAACACATCCAGGGACTGAGGTGTCACCTCATCCCTTGGCAGATCTGTCACTGAGCCCCTCTGGACATCACTGCAGCATTACCAGAGGAGACCAGTCTTAACTAAGTCCCCACTGCTGGAAAAACAAGAAGAAAACCACACATTGCCAGGCAGTGCTGGGAGAAAGAGGGCAAATTTGGAATGGTCCACTCCATCTGGTGAGAACCCAAATGGAGTTACTGTGTCTAGTTCTAGAGGAAGGACATTGAGCTGTTGGAGCAGATCCAGAGGAGGCCACAAAGATGATGAGAGGGCTGGAGCACCTCCCTTCTGAGGACAGGCTGAAGGAGTTGGGGTTGTTGAGCCTGGACAAGAGAAGGCTCAGGAGGAGCGTCTCATTATCCGAAGGGAGCTACAGAAAGGCTGGGGTAGGACTTTTTAGTGGGGTATGATGTTCCAGGAGCTGGAATAATGGATGGGAATTGAAAGAGGGGAGATTTAGGGTAGATAAAAGAAAGAAATTCTTTGCTGTGAGGGTGGTGAGACACTGGAAGAGGTTGCCCAGAGAGGCTGTGGATGCCCTCTCAATGCCTGGAGGTGTTTGAGGCCAGGCTGGATGAGGCACTGAGCAACCTGGTGTGGTGGGAGGTGTCCCTGCCCATGGCAGGAGGGTTGGAACTTGATGATCTTGAAGTTCCCTTCCAACCCAAACTATTTTATGATTATATGATCCTTTTCTTTTTTTTTTTTTCCTTCCCATCCTGGCTGCCAGGGACAGGCAGCAGGACTCAGCAGCAGCCTGTCCATGGGGAGTACCACAACCCCACAATCTCCAACACCATCCAGAGAGTGAATGATGCCAATAAAAACACTAACAGATGAACAGGCACACACCAGCTGCGTGAGAAGCTCGGGGTGAAGGCGGAGGGAATTAAATTAATCCCTTCATTATCAACCTGACCCCTGGAAAAAATCTGAAGGAATGGCTGTGAAGGTTCACAGAGGAGCACTAAAGCCAGAAGATCAACTAACACAGCATCTGCCAGCCCAGACGGGCCCCACTCTAATCTCCCCAGCTCCAGCTGGGGCTGTGGGCACTGGAGGCTGCTGGGAGCCAGGAGCTGCCACTGGTGACAGACCGTGCCATGCTGGCCACCAACAGAAAGGAGAATGAGAAAAGAATCACAGAATAGTTTGGGTTGGAAGGGACTTTAAAGATCATCAAGTTCCAACCCCCCTGCCATGGGCAGGGACACCTCCCACCACACCAGGTTGCTCAATGCCTCATCCAGCCTGGCCTTAAACTCCTCCAGGCATTGAGGGGGCATCAACAGCCTCTCTGGGCAACCTCTTCCAGTGTCTCACCACCCTCACAGGGAAGAACTTCTTTCTTATCTCCAGCCCAAATCTCCCTTCTTCCAATTTGCATCCATTCCTCCTAGTCCTGCCATCCTGGTCCCTATTCCAAAGTCCTCCCCCAACCTTTCTGTAGCCCCCTTCAGGTATTGAGAGGCTCCTCTGAGGTCCCCCCTGAGCCTTTTCTTCTCCAGGCTGAACAGCCCCAACTCCTTCACTCTGTCCTCATAAGAACCACCAGACTGGGGGAGAAAAGCAGATGGGAAGAAAGACAGAGCAACACAGCCCTGCAGCAGCCTTTTCTACGAGAAAAAAATTCTATTTTCTTAATTCTACTTCCTAAGAAAAGACTTTCAAAATGACTTTCTTTACCTCCTAGGCACAAAATAACCCAAAGCCTCCCCAAAGCAGGGCATGCCACGGGACATCTGCCTTCTCCATGGACCCGGGGTGGCTTTTACTTCTCATTTCCCAACCCCTTCAGGAGGAAATGGAGTGTTTTTAACTTTTTCTGCCCCTGGAACCTGCATTATTAACAGAGAACTGAATCATATGCATCATCACATCGTGCTCTGCCATGAGCCTAGAAGCTGATCTAAACATCAAGTGAGCTTTGGATAAACAAGATGGGAGGCAGATACATTCCATCAGGAAGGGGAAGGGAGGTGAGGTGAGGATTTGCTTCTTGGGGGGTTTTAGGGAGAAAAGATCAGCCATCAAATGGTTTTGGTTGGAAGAGACCTTCAAAATCATCTAGTTCCAACCACCCTGCCATGGGCAGGGACACCTTCCACCACACCAGGTTGCTCAATGCCTCATCCAGCCTGGCCTTAAACACCTCCAGGGACTGAGGGGCATCCACAACTTCTCTGGGCAATCTCTTCCAGTGTCTCACCACCCTCACAGCAAAGAATTTCTTCCTTATTTCTGAGGGGTTAAAAAGTAAACCCAAAACCATCACAGAGAAACCCACAGAGCCACAGCACGGGGTAAGGAGAGTGGAGCTGAGGAGGCTGTGACAGCAAATGGCAACATCTCTGCTCAGGGCAGGGAAGGGACACAACTCCCAGGCCAGATGCCACATGGCAGGATAAAACCAAGGGCACAGTGTGGAGGGATTTCTGCTCCTGCAACCCAATCCCTTCCATGGCATCCCCTGCCAAGTGCCTTCCCAGCCCTGCTGCAGTCTGGCTGCTGCCAGCAGATACTTAGGTCAAGTTTGGGAGGGGAAAAAACAAGAGAATAATTTAAAAAATATCCCTCTCCTATTTAGGATGAATATCTGAAACTAATTTTATCCTGAAGAATAACAATTGGGGGATACAGGCAGAGAGCAGCAGCCCCAAAATCACCTCCACACCCCTCCTGAGCAGACTGGATGAGGCATCACACCTATGGGGGGAGATTAACACTGTGGGATCTCCTCACCACCCCTTCCCAGCACAGAAAGCAGCTGAAAGCAGATTTATCTGCTGGATAATAAAGGCAAAAGATTCTCAAAAGGCATGAGTTTCATGCCAAATTGCCAGGCTCCTCTGCTTTCTCCTTTAATCCCTCTCAAAACTGTCAGTGTTATAACCCGGGGAGGGAAGGGGGAGGTGGATGGGATGGGGTTTTGAGGTGGGAATCAGGATCTTCACCCAAAAAAAGAACAGAAGCTGCTGAATTTTGCCCCCCCCCAGCCAAGCACAGAGGTGTCTTGGAGGCACAAAGAGGAGATTAAGAACTGAAAGGCTCCAGTGCTGAGCCAGGCGAGGACTCTGCTGGAAAGGATGGGAAGAGCACATGGGAAATATTTTGGATGCCTGACAAGGAGAAGCAGAGACCATCTGTGCAAGGGGAAGAAGGGCAGGGTGCCAAGGGGGAGCCATGGGAAGGATCAAGCCAGCCAAGGGAAGGCAGGTCTTCCCAGCTGTGCCTGTGGGACCAGCTCCCACCCTCCTCTTCCTCTCCTTAAAGAAATCCAAGCAACAGGTTGAAGCTCAGAGAGAGAGGGAGACTGGTTTGGTGTGGAAGACCCAGTTGGAAGCACTATAATTCTTCCCTCCATACTACTTTGCTCCCTTTGACATGTTCTCATAAAACTGGGAAGATCCAGGACCAGTTATAGTAATACCCACATACTGGGTTTTAGTATTAACCACATGAGAAGTCCCTCCTGGGGCCAACACAACTTGTGAGCAGCCCCATCCCTCACTTTCTGACCCATTCACCAGGGCAGGACTGTCTTCTACTGCATGCGTGATGAGACCTTGGCTCCTTATGATTGTCTATAAAATTTACACCCCACCAGTCTTCATACATGCTCTAAAGGCACTTTTCAGGATGTAGGGAGGTGATTTTGCCCCTCTACTTGGCTCTGGTGAGACCCCAGCTGGAGTTACTGTGTCCAGTTCTGGAGCCCTCAACATAAGAAGGACATTGAGCTGTTGGAGCTGGTCCAGAGGAGGCCACCAAGATGATGAGAGGGCTGGAGCACTTCCCTTCCGAGGGCAGGCTGAAGGAGTTGAGGTTGTTGAGCCTGGAGAAGAGAAAGCTCAGGGGGGACCTCAGAGCAGCTTCTCAATACCTGAAGGGGCATATTGGTTCTTTTAACAAGGACTTTTGAAAAGGGAGC
>VZTY01032596.1:18244-59177 GCA_013400935.1 Turnix velox
CCTCCCTCAGCCCCTCTCCCATTCATCTTCTCCCACCACATCCCTCTTTCAGCCCCCCTCCCATTTCTACTCTTCCCATTGACTCCCCTCCTTCAGCCCCTCTCCCATTCATCTTCTCCCATCGCATCCCACCCTCAGCCCCTCTCCCATTCCTCTTCTCCCACCACATCCCTCCCTCATCCCCTCATCCCCTCCCATCCCACCCCTCCCTTGCTGGGCGAGGAGACAGAGCTGGTTCCTGCAGCCTCCACGTTTCCCTGTGCCGAGAGCCAAAAAGGCAGGATCCTTCACAGAAGCACCCTATACAGCAGAATGTATTTAAATACCTAATGAAGGAATAAATCTGGCCGAGGGAGACATTTACTGCATACTTATTCACACAGAGCCTTTGTGCAGTTTTGAGGAGGGGGGGAGGGAGTTTGGGCAGAGGATGGGGTGGTGTGGGGCTGCTCACTGCACCTGCGCTCCCGGGTAATGAATATGGCAGCATCCTATTAAAGGAGACTCTACCTGTCAGGGTGGATATTGAGCACTCCCAGCATCCACATCCATTCCCCAGGACTTGCCTTGGCCACGACAAGATGCAGCACTTTATCGACAGGGGCTTTCCCAGGGGTCTAGGAGAGCAAGCAACACGCTGCTGTGGGGTTGTGGGGGGTGGAAGGGGGTGGACAGAGACAGATTGGGCCACTTTGCAGCATCAGTTTGCCTCTGCACAAAGCAGCAAAGGTTTTTAACCCCTTTTTTTTTTTAGATTTTAATCCCCCCCCCTCCAGCAGTAAGTCAGAGGGTAGAAGTTCATGAACTGGCAGCTCACCCCACAACTGAAAGCCAAGAGCTGTGCTGGAGCCCTAGAGCAAAGGATGTGGGTAAAGGTCCCAAGAGGACAATTAAAATCCTATATATGTGCACTAGAAACGTGTTTTCCTTCAGTCAGGGCTCCTCTGCCATTTTACTGCAGGGGGAAAAGAACATTTTGCTTTATCAGGTTGCCCAGAGAGGTTTTAGGGCTCTGGAGGTGTTTGAGGCACTGAGCAACCTGGTGTAGTGGAAGATGTCCCTGCCCATGGCAGGAGGGTTGGAACTAGATGATCTTTAAGGACCCTTCCAACCCAAATTATTCTATAATTCTATGTTTTGCTCTACCTAAAGGGGTGAGAGGAGCCCACTGCTGCAGCAGAGCAGGGCAGGAGCAACACAGGGATGCACAGAAGCAGCTGAGATGGGGTGATGGTACCAAGCATGTGGAATTTGTCTGGTTCTGGACACAGAAATATCACAGACCTTAGAATCTGAGTCATAACCCATTGTCCCCAGCACTTGTTGCCTGAGAAGACACTGAGCAGGATCTGTCAGCAACCTGCATGCTGGAAAACAAACACCAGGAGCATCACACACGACTCAACATCTGCCTTGTGCCACTGGAGTCATCACCCCACACTAAGGGCAGCCTGAGGTGGTTTTGCCACTTCCCTGCAGGGTGGTAAGAAGTAAACACAAGGAGCTGATGAAATTCCTCAGCATTTTACTCCAGGAAACTAAACACACTGTGATTGAGGCAGATGCTGTGTGATGGGACCTGCAGCACCCTCTCCCATCCCAGTACCCCACAGCAAGCACCCTGACATCTCAGGAATCACTTCCTCTACCTCTCAAATCCAGCCAAACTCATCTTGCCCTTTCCTCACCCTCCTGATCCTCCCCCTCCCTCCCTCCCACACAATACAAAAGGTCAGGTTTGAAATTCAGGGGTCAGAAGAGAAGAATTAGAGTGAGGTCAGGGGTGAGAGAAGGGGAGAGGGGAGGAATTCCACCCTTCCAACCATTTGCTTCCATGAATCAGCAGAAAGCAAGCTCCTACCAGGCACATTGGGGTTTGGGGCTCCCCTGGGGGTATAGGTGGGCTTCCATCCCACAGCCCCTGCTCTCCTGCAGGCTTTAAGTGTTAACCCAAGCTCATCCCATAAAAGACACCTAAACACAACCTTCCCCAGAGCAAAGCACAGAGGGAGAGGAAATTAAAGATGTGCTTTGACACATCTGGAGTTTCCATTTTCCCTGTGCACAGCTGGGGGAGGCACCAGGAGAAGCCAAAGGTCCCTCAGGTCTCCCTCCAGGTGCTTGCAGAGGGGAGGGAGTTTGGCTCATGCTGCCTTTCTGCAAGCAGGGACTGGGGTGAATAAATAGATCATCCCACGTTGCTTATGTCATCATGGCTCAAACACTTGCTTTTGGGGATTTTTTTTTCCCCTTTAATCTACATTATCAGTTACTATCTGCCAGCAATCCTTTCCAAGCTGCTTCTCCTGCTGCTTAAAGACCTTGTGAGGATCAGTCCTTAAAGGGGTTTGACACCACCCTCTTTCTGCTAGAAAGGAACCAGCAATTCCTCCACTTGGGGGATAATGAAGACACAGAGTATCCCAATCCCCTCACAAGATGGTTTATAGAATCATAGAATGAATGGTTTGGGTTGGAAGGGACCTTAAAGATCATCTAGGCAACCCCCCTGCCATGGGGAGGGACATAAAGAGCAAGGGATGAAGATGGAGATGCAGCCATCCCTATGTGGCCACCTCACATGAGGATGGGCCACATGTAATTTGTGTCACCAAAGCACCACCAAGGGGTAAAATAACCCTCTCTGGAGGTGTTTAAGGCCAGGCTGGATGAGGCATTGAGCAACCTGGTGTAGTGGGAGGTGTCCCTGCCCATGGCAGGGGGGTTGGAATTGGATGATCTTGAAGGTCCTATCCAACCCAGAATCATTCTCTGATCCCATATCTAAGCACAGGCATTCTTTTACCTCCAGTTTCAGTAAGTAGAGACAGAGATAGAGACAGACCTGAGGCTGAGGTCATTGCAGTTGGGGAGACAACAAGGCAACCTGGACCTGTGTATCACCACCTTCATGGGGAAGAACTTCTTCCTAATGTCTCATCTAATCCTGTTCCTGATTTTTGAGGAGTTAATGGGTGGCTTTGCATCTAGGATCCAGGATGGCAGTTCTAGGAGTGATGGATGCAAATTGGAAGAGGAGAGATTTAGGCTGGAGATAAGAAAGAAGTTCTTTGCTGAGAGGTTGGTGAGACACTGGAAGAGGTTGCCCAGAGAGGCTGTGGATGCCCCCTCAATCCCTGGAGGTGTTTAAGGCCAGGATGGATGAGGCATTGAGAAACCTGGTGTGGTGGGAGGTGTCCCTGCCCATGGCAGGGGGGTTGGAACTGGATGATCTTGAAGGTCCCTTCCAACCCAAACCATTATATGACACCCAGAGAGGGAGCAGCCCCACTTCAAGGGGAGGCAGAGATCCCTCCAGCTGAGGAAGCACAGCTGCAATTGGGGAATGTGCTGTGAGAGCAAAAAAAAATAAACCCACCACCACACTCTTTTCATGTAAATCTCCCTAATAATAAAAGAGTGAATGAAGAAAGCAACACGAGCAAACAAGAAATAGCACGTTTGTGCTGGGGAAGCAAAAAATGATTCTAAAAAGGGAGCTTTATCGGCATTTTCCAGAAGGCATGGGCTGTTCTTCACTGCTCCTGGAGGAATAACCCTTTGGTCCTGCTGATGTGGGGCTGCCTGGTGCCTCCCAGCACAGGTTTCTTACAGGTCTGGCCGTGGCACACTTAAAAAACATGACACTTGTTTGTTTTCTCCAGCAAATATTGAGCTGCTGCTTTTCTCACCCCATAAAAGGCATTTTGTGCTGTTTCCCTGGATCCACACGCACAGCTCCTGTAGCATTTCCATGGCAATCCAGGCTCTGAAGCTGCTGGTCGCTGCCTAATCCCCGTTTCAGCAATAGGATTTGCCCTTTTACACATCTCATTTGGTTCCTAGGGCAGGGCAGGTTTAGATTGGACATTGGGAAGAAGTTCTTTGGAGTAGATGATCTCTTGAGGTCCCTTCCAATCCCTGATAGTCTGTGATTCTTCACCATGAGGGGGGTGAGACACTCAGAGGTGCCCAGGGAGGTGGGACCTAGACCAGGTCACACAGGAAGGTGTCCAGGTGGGGTCTGAATGTCTCCAGAGAAGGAGACCCCACACCCTCTCTGGGCAGCCTGGGACACTCTTCTCNGAGGTCACCCCTCATTGTCCTCTTCTCCAAGCTGAAGAGCCCCAGCTCCCTCAGCCTTTCCTCAGAAGGGAGATGCTCCAATCCCTTCAACATCTCTGTGTCTCTGTGCTGGACTCTCTCCAGCAGTTCCCTGTCCTTCTTCAACTCAGGGTCCTAGAAATAGCCACAACACCCCAGATGTGGTCTCACCAGCACAGAGCAGAGGGGAAAGCTTTAAGAAAGGAGAAAGAAAAGGAGAAGCTTTAAGAAAATCAAGGAGAAAAAGCATCAAAGCACCTCAGAACTGAGCACAGGCAAGAAGAGGATGCTTCTTCTCTCCTGCTAATAAGCCAGTGGCTGCAGGATGACTCTCAAAAGCAAACATCACATTAGTCAGCCAAATGTTCACTCAGAGCTTGGAGGTTGCAGGCTGTGAAGGCTCCCAGTGCTGGGGAAGGTAAGTACTCTCAGCTGGAGGCACAGCCACTGTTTGAAAGACCTTGTTTTCCCCCAGCATCTTCCCCTCCCCTTTTTTTCTTTACTTTGAGCAGCTCAGGAGACCTCCCCTTCTCCTTTCCCACTACGGGGGGACTCTCAGGATTGGCATCCTCAATGCAAATGGCTCTCCAAGTCAGTGGCAATGACCAACTTAACAGACCCCCAGTGCTTTTAATGAGCTGCTGATGGGGAGGAAGAGGCCAAAAGCAAGAGGAACAATTACCAACTAGGGTCTGAGCAGCACTTTCTGGGATGCTCAGGCTGCTTTGCTTAAGGCCCGCAGGCAGGTTTAGGAGATTAAAGCCCAGCACACAATAAATAATTTAGCAGCTTTCCACAAAAAGAAAAAAGAAGAAAAAAAAATCCCACTGTATGATGTGTACATTCAATTTAAGAGCACATCACTTTCATCTCCATGTATCTGTTTGATGCAGGGATGTGTAACCAAGCAGGATGGAACAAGCAGGAGAGGTGGCAGGGTCCCCTGGCTGAGGAACAGGTAGGAGATGATGGGAGATATGCTGCCACAGCCAATTATTAATTACTCCAAGCCTATGTTACCCTGTTGGAGGGATCCTAAAGCCTTGTTCAGCTCATTATTCACCCACCTTCCTGCCTTGGTATGGACAAGCAGTGCTGGTGGGAGCTGCCCTCAGCTCAGCCCCATGCAAACCCCATAACAACTTTAGGTCACCACCATCCATCACCCCATTGGAGTGGGATACCATGACAGCAGGTCATGGAGCTCAGGGCTGGAAAAAGGTTCATAATTTTAGAGATATGGATGGACACAGAGAGAAACCTGCCCATGAGGGAGAACTGCTGAGGGATGGGGTCATCACCACGTCTCCATGGTCCCAGAACACTCATCCCTTCCCTTGTCCCCTGGCTCACACAGCCCCTGGTGGGACGTGACTACATATAGGGGTGGAAATGACAATGTGTAAATTCAAACTACAGAGGAGAAAACTGCTCAAAGAAACAAAGGACAGGCTGAAGGAGTTGGGGTTGTTCAGCCTGGAGAAGAGAAGGCTCAGGGGGGACCTCAGAGCAGCTTCTCAATACCTGAGCAGAGTAAATCCAAGCATCCTGCACCTCACAGGACCACCCTGGAGCTGCAGGATAGAGGCTACCTCCATGCTTGGTTAGCACCATCCATGATTTCTGTGAGACACACCTAATGAGTAATCACAATTTTTCAACTGTTAAGGTGAAAGCACAAGAAAAAAAGTTCAAAATCTAAATATACGGAAAAACTGAACATGCCTCAGGGGGTGACTGGGAGAAGAGCCAGGAGTTGCTACCATTGCTGGTAATAAACAGTCACATTTAGACTTGGGGTTTTGTGGTTTTTTAGCTTCTACTTGGCTCTGGTGAGACTCCAACTGGAGTTACTGTGTCCAGTTAAGGAGCCCTCAACATAAAGAGGACATTGAGCTGTTGGAGCAGGTCCAGAGGAGGGATATGAAGATGATGAGAGGGCTGGAGCACCTCCCTTGTGAGGACAGGCTGAAGGAGTTGGGGTTGTTCAGCCTGGAGAAGAAAAGGCTCAGGTGGGACCTCAGAGGAGCTTCTCAATACCTGAAGGGGGCTCCTGGGGTAGGACTTTTGAATAAGGTCCAAGATGGCAGGACTAGGAGGAATGGATGCAAATTGGAAGAGGGGAGATTTAGGCTGGAGATAAGAAAGAAATTCTTCGCTGTGAGGGTGGTGAGACACTGGAAGAGGTTGCCCAGAGAGGTTGTGGGTGCCCCCTCCATCCCTGGAGGTGTTTAAGGCCAGGCTGGATGAGGCACTGAGCAACCTGGTGTAGTGGGAGGTGTCCCTGTCCATGGCAGGGGAGTTGAAACTAAATGATCTTGAAGGTCCCTTCCATCCCAAAACATTTCATAATTCTATCCAAGTGGCAGCCAGAAAAGCCTGTAGCCCCACATGTTCCACAGGGAATGTCTATTGGACAAAATTCCCCTGGGTACCACATTTCCCATCCCCTGGGAGCTCCACACCACAGGCAGGGGTTAAGGGGTTTCTCTCCCTCCTCCATCACTCATGGTGGGCTCAGTGCTCCACAAAGGAGTGAGAAATGGAGGCATCTGCCCAGCCATGCATCTCTGAAGAAATGAAAAGAGGGTCATAAAAAGGCAAGGGGAGGTTTGGAGACTATGCATCATAACAGGGGTAATGGACTAATGCTAATACACAGTCTGGCCGTGGCCAATCCACGCCCGTTGAGCTCATCCATAAACAGGAGGCAGACGTTCAAGTGATGGATGTTCCTTCACAAACCCTGCAGTGTTTTAGTGCTGGCATCCTCCTGGCCAGCAGCAAAAAACAACCCTAGCAACACTGGGAGGTAAACCTGACTGGGAGGTTGAGGAAATATTAAAGGCAGCATGAGATAGACAGGTCATGTAAAGCTTTAAAGAGATGAATCATAGAATCACAGAATGGTTTGTGTTGGAAAAGACACCAAAGATTATTATTTTAAGGTGTTTAAGGTCAGGCTGGATGAGGTATTGAGCAACCTCGTGTAGTGAGAGGTGTCTGCCCATGGCAGGGGGCTTGAAACTAGATGATCTTGAAGGTTCCTTCCAACACAAACCATTTTATGACCTAGTTCCTATTCTCTCCCTGGGGCAGGGACACCTCCCACAAGCCCAGGTTGCTCCAAACCCCATCCAACCTGGCCTTGAAAACCTCCAGGGATGGGGCAGCCACAGCTTCTCCTGGCAACCAGGGTCACCCACTGTCACAGCAAAGAATTTCTCCCTGAGATCTCATCTAAATCTCCCCTCTTCTACTTTAAAATTCAATTCTACACACCCCTGCAAAGAGCTTGTCTCCATCTTTCCTGTAGGTATCCATCACAAACCATGATGGTGCTGCTTTTGCACAGCATATCACTCCCTCATTTTCCCCAAATCCCATCCTTTTTTGCAGCAGCATCAGCAGTGCAGAGGCTGTGCCAGTGCCCAGGACTCTCCCTATGGGTTCCCTCATCTCTCCCAACACATTTGTGTTTGCCAACGTTTGGGTTTTGTAGTCTCCAGAAGGCATTTAGAGAAGCAACAGAAGAGTGGTCTTTTCACAGTATTTCTGGCCACCCAGGGATTTAACATCTTACAAATGGACCAAAACTCATGTTATTTCGACCTCTGAGGATTTTAAAAGCCTGCAGAAAAACATATAAATTTAGTAAAGAAAGCTTGAGCTTTTTGACTCATAAATAGAAAGGCAGGAGGCTGATGCTGCCCTCCCCTCCTCAGGAACCAACTGCAGCCAGAACTCAGCAGCTTCCTCCAGGAGAAAGCAGAAGATGGGAAGAAAAACCAGCAGAAATTCACAAAATACTTTGCTATTTCCTGACAGGTCTCCCCAAGATTACCTTCAAGAAGAACCATGTTACAGAAGGAGATGAAAGCTCAGCCCTGCTTCTAGCAGGGAACGGAGGAGGAATAACTTCTGCCTCACTTCATGCTCATAAAGGAGATAATGGCTCTTCTTGTACAAGATGTGGGGATTAATTATCTTCTAAATATGTTGAAGGTAAAAAAAAAGTAAGTGCACATGGGGTAAAAGAGGGCTTTTTGCTAAGTATTTTCCAATGGTTACTTGGCTAACTAGACACAAAGTGCATGGATTATGGAATCATAGAATGGTTTGGGCTGGAAGGGACCTTCAAGATCATCTAGTTCCAACCTCCCTGCCATGGGCAGGGAGAACTCCCACCACACCAAGTTGCTCAATGCCTCATCCAGCCTGGCCTTAAACACCTCCAGGGATTGAGGGGGCATCCACAGCCTCTCTGGGCAACCTCTTCCAGTGTCTCACCACCCTCACTGCANCAGCCTTTCTGTAGCCCCCTTCAGGTATTGAGAAGCTCCTCTGAGGTCCCCCCTGAGCCCTCTCTTCTCCAGGCTGAACAAC
The DNA here is from genome assembly GCA_013400935.1 of Turnix velox. Classification (NCBI taxonomy): domain Eukaryota; kingdom Metazoa; phylum Chordata; class Aves; order Charadriiformes; family Turnicidae; genus Turnix; species Turnix velox. Next base: position 26,735 of record VZTY01032596.1, read on the forward strand.
CCCAACTCCTTCAGCCTGTCCTCACAAGGGAGGTGCTCCAGCCCTCTCAGCATCTTCATATCCCTCCTCTGGACCTGCTCCAACAGCTCAATGTCCTTCTTGTGTTGAGGGCTCCAGAACTGGACACAGTAACTCCAGTTGGGGTCTCACCAGAGCGCAGTAGAGGGGCAAAATCCCCTCTCTTGACCTGCTGGCCACACTTCTCTTGGTACAACCCAGGACTGGGTTATCCTTCTGTGCTGCAAGCACACACTGCTGGCTCATGGTGAGTTTCTCCTCCAATGACATCCCCAAATCCTTCTCTTCAGGGCTGCACTCAAGCCACTATCCACCCAACCTCTGTCTGTGCTTGGGGTTGCCCCAGCCCAGGTGCAGGACCTTGCACTTGGCTTTGTTGACCTTTATGAGGTTGACATGGGGCCACCTCTCAAGCCTGCCAAGGTCCCTCTGGATGGCATCCCTTCCCTCTGCCATGTTAACCACACAACTTGGTGTCATTGACAGACCTCAAATTTCTCTTTAACCTCCCCTGTGCCCTCTGTGCTTCAATCCCACCTGCAGAAAAACCTCAAGAGCCCTGAGAAAGGTGAGACATTCCACGACTTCAGTCTGATTTTTCAGAGTTCCTGAACCTGAGTAAGAACCAGATTCATCACCACAATAAGTAAAACTCCAACTTCTGGCTACTGACACAAACAAATGCAAGAGACCATCAGGCATTTTGGGGGAGACATTTCTGGGGTCAGGGTTTGACAGCAGCCTTTACAGGTAGATGGAAGCAAAGAGAAATTACTCTCCAAGGCTGGAAAAAATCCTTATTTAGGGAGAAATAAAATCTCAGCTTCTCCAAGCACACCACTGCAAAACCCCTGCAATCCAGCACCACATAAATACCCCCTTATTTCACACCCTGGGGCAAAATAGAGAGACTTGTTTCTCAGAGCTTTCAATTAAAGGAGTTCTCCTGTCAAGCAAAGATCATCTGCCATCCTACACCTCTTCATCTGCCATCCTCCACCTCTGTCAGGGCACAGGGGCTGTGCTCAGGGGGTGATGGATCGATCATCAGGTCAGCAAAGCCTCCAACCTCAGAGCCCTCTGCTCAAGTCCAGCATCTCCTTTGGAAGGTGCCTGCAAAGGGATGTTTTTCATCTGCTCAGCAACAGCCTGACATCCTCTTGGCTTCTCCCCATGCTGATGCAACTGATTTCCTTTTTTTTTTCCTCCAATGCATGTGGGGGTGATAATTAAGGATAAATTAAAAGGATGAGATAAGCAGTCCCAGAATGAAGTCAGCTAAGGACAGGTTAGGACGCAGGTTGCCTTGTGAAAGACCTCTTTAATTCCCCAACTAATGGAACAAATTAAATCATCCAAGCTGAATAAAACTATCACAGAGTGAGACACAACAACACACTTAAAAGTTTGCCTTTCCCCAGACTGCATAACCCCATCAGTCATTGCTGTCCCCTGAGAAGGTGGAGGTTGAAAGCAAGGGCAGACATTACACAGCACCCATTTGGGCATCCAGCAGGTGAAGAGGAATGTTCTCTTGTGGCCAAGAAGCAATTCACTCCAAACCCTGGGGTGTATTTAGAAGGGATCCAGTCAGTAGGTGGAGAGAGGTTCTCCCCCCACTCTGCTCTGCCCTGGTGAGACCACATCTGGAGTGTTGTGTCCAGTTGTGGGGCCAGGACAGGGAACTGCTGGAGAGAGTCCAGCACAGAGACACAGAGATGATGAAGGGATTGGAGCATCTCCCTTCTGAGGAAAGGCTGAGGGAGCTGGGGCTCTTCAGCTTGGAGGAGACTGAGGGGTGACCTCATATAAATATGGAAAGGGTGAGTGTAAGGAGGATGGAGCCAGGATCTTCTCAATGACCTCCAATGATAGGACAAGGGGCAATGGGTGCAAGCTGGAACACAGGAGGTTCCACATGCATCTGAAAAAGAACTTTTTCACAGTAAAGGTGACAGAACACTGGAATGGGCTGCCAAGAGAGGGTGTGGGGTCTTCTTCTCTGGAGACATTCAACCCACACCTGGATGCCTTCCTGTGTGACCTGATCTGGGTGTTCCTGCTCCAGCAGGAGGATGGGACTAGATGATCTCTTGTGGTCACTTCCAATCCCTGATATTCTGTGATTCTGTAAAAGCTCCTTAGAGAACCACAGAAGCTTCTGCAGCATTTCTCTTTCAGACAGACCCAGGGCAGGTGGTCATGAGGCACCCTGTGTGCCAGAATGGATTTGAGATGCAACCAGGCAGGGTGTTACAGGAGATCACAGCATTTATCCAGGAGGATTGGGAATGAACTAGGATACATACATCATGCTTTAACCTGGGGCATCCAAAACCACCAAAACTTGTTTTTTTCCCCACAACACCAGAGTTTACACTGGAGACAGACACTGAATTTCCCTTTTCCTTTGCAGAAGTAACACATGATTGCAGGACATGGTGGTCAAAGCTGGCCTGGGTAGCTCTAACACACCAGCATGCTCTCCCAGAGGCTTCATCTTTCTACAGGTATCCAAAATGAAGGTGTAGCCAGGGGAAGGCTGATCTCTTCCTCCCAGTAACAAGTAATAGGACCAGAGGAAATGGCTTCAAGGCAAGGTTAGGACAGATATTAGCAAAAAGATCATCCAGGGGGGCTGGAACTGGATGATCTTTAAGCTTCCTTCCAACCCAAACCATTCTATGATTCTATAAAAAAGCTTACACTGAAAGGGTTGTCAAGTATTGGAAGAAGCTGGTCAGGGCAAGGGTTGAGCCACCATCCCTGGATGGATTTAAGAGCTGGGCAGACACAGAGCTTAGAGATATGGTTGAGGGAGTTGTCCCAGCCCATAGCAGGGGGGTTGAAACTAGATGATCTTCAGTGTCCCTGATATGATTCTATGGCTTTGGGTTGATGGTTGGACTCAATGACCTGAAAGTCCCCTTCCAACCAAGGCAATTCTACAATTCAAGCACCAGATGAAAACCTTGGAGCAACTTAAGGCTGGGTGAAAAGCAGGTAGAACATCACCCTCACCCATGGGAGCTACTGCAGGTGTCACCCAGCTCAGGAAAGGGCTGACAAGGGGTGGTGAGGGAGGCTGCAGGAGCAACATCTCCCTCACAGCAGGAATAACCAGCCTGATGGTAAAAGAATCCCACAGACAGAGCACTGTCAGACATGAGAGAGACACTTATTTATTCCCCATCACAAACAATGTCCCCCATTGACAAGCTGAATGAAGGGCACTTCACTGATTTATTAGATCTAATAAGAAACACACCTCTCGGGATGAAACACAAGATTGATTTTTAGTGGTGAGCCGTGCTCTGCCCCAGCCACCACACAGCAGCCTGATGAGATGAAACGGGGACAGAGAGAGCCCAGAGAGCTCTGAGTGGGAGAAATAAAGGAGAAAGATTGGCAGGAGGAAGGGGGAGCTGAAGAGGAAACAAGGCTTGTGTGAGCAGCCTTCAAACTGAGGGCTGAAGGAGTTGGAGTTCTCAAGCCTGGAGAAGAGAAGGATCAGAAGGCACCTCAGAGGAGCTTCTCAATACCTGACGGGGGCTACAGAAAGGCTGGGGGAGGACTTTTTAATAGGATTCAGGATGGCAGGACTAGAAATAATGGATGTAAATTGGAAGAGGGGAGATTTAGGTTGGAGAGAAGAAAGAATTTCTTTGCTGTGAGGGTGGTGAGACACTGGAAGAGGTTGCCCAGAGAGGTTGTGGATGCCCCCTCAATCCCTGGAGGTGTTTAAGGCCAGACTGGATGAGGCACTGAGCATCATGGTCTGGTGGGAGGTGTTTCTTCCCAATGGCACGGGGGTTGGAACTAGATCTTGAAGGTTCCTTCCAACCCAAACCATTCACTGGAAAGACAAGGGGACAGCTCAAGCATTTGGTCTCTCTGAAGGGCAGAGTGGAATCAACTCATTCTTCTCTACACAACCAGGGCTTCTCTTGCAGCCAATTAAACCAACTTTTCATCCCTCATTGCTCTATCCATGTGGAAGAGGATGCTTTAGCCAAAGAGAAAACCCCATAAACCCTCTGCCTGTTCTTCTTAAGGCCAGGCTGGATGAGGCACTGAGCATCCTGGTGTGGTGGAAAGTGTCCCTGCCCATGGCAGGGGGCTTGGACCTAGATAATCAATGAGGTCCCTCCCAATCCAAACCATTCTATGATTCTCCACTGAGGTTGCTGTGATTTCCCCAGTCCATGAATAAAAACGAGGAAGTTTTGTGGTCAGAAGAGGAGCAAACAGAGTGTTTGTCAGTCTGCTGTGAAACAAAGATTGTAAACTTTTAGACTCTTTCCAAAATAAGCCTGGAAGAAGACTGCAAGACTCCTGGTGTAGTGGAAGGTGTCTCTGCCCATGGCAGGAGGGTTGGAACTGGATGATCTTTAAAGTCCCTTCCAACCCAAACCATTCTATGATTCTATGTCCCTGCTCACTGCAGGTGGTGGCACTGGGTGGCCTTGGAAGGTGGATCCCAACTCTATGATTCCAACTTCCCAAGGGACAAAATGACTTGAAGGAGAAATCTGACACTTAAAAGCAGACATCAGATTCCTCTTTTTATGAGAGCTTTTTAAGGTCTCTCTTTCTTCCCTTTCTTTTTACTCTGCCACAGAAGTTTCTCTCCCCATCTTGAAGGTCCCTTCCAACCCAAACCACTCTATGATTCCTCCTACAACTCTGTGTGTCTTAAGAGGAGCAAACTATTAGCAAGTTTAAGGGCAACTCTGTGGCATACCTCCACATCAGATCCTTCCCATGAAAGATGTCTTTCAGAGGAGCCCTTTTACATACAGCAAGAGCAATTTTCACTTCAGTCTCAGCATCCAAGAGGCAAACTGCATTAGCTGAGTTCTGTGGGTGCCATTTTTTCCATCAGGAAAAAGACAACTAGCTCAGCAGTGCTTAGCTTGAGGCCCTATTAATAGCAGCCCTAATTATATGGCTGCAAATTTAATTCCTAGCAATCATTAGTGTCAAAATCAAAGGCATCACACATCAATATTGATGGAATTGCACGAAGCCCATAAACAGAACAAGCAAGCCAACTCTTCTCCCCCCCCCCCAAGCAGTTAGTTGCTCTTAACTGTTGCATTAATGTCTCCTCTAATTTTGCACCAGGAAAATTGTTTTATTGCAGGAATTCATCCTTTAACATGACCTCCTCCCCCTCCTTGTTCCCCTAGTCACAGAGCTGAGTGCTGTAGAAGAGCTGGACCACCAAGCATAGGGAAAACTACATCCCATGGACCTCTGGAAGGTCACAGCATCATCAGAACATCAGAACATCATCAGAACATCAGAACTACTGAGGAACTGTTCTCAAGAACAACAAGATGCCAGGAGGAATGTAGGGATGAAACCACTTCATACACAAGATATACCAAGAGTATCACACATCTCCTGCCCAAGCCATGCTCTATGTTTAGGCAGGTAAATGAGAGAGACAGCAGAGAGGGAGAAAATTCAAGCATAGGAAGAACTACAACCCATGGACCTCTGGAAGGTAACAGCAACATCAGCACATCAGAGGAATCTACTGAGGAACTGTTCTTCTCAAGAACAACAAGATGCCAGGAGGAATGTGAGGGATGAAATCACTTCATAATCAAAATATACGAAGAGTATCAGACATCTGCTCAAGCTATGCTCTATGTTTAGGCAGGTAAATGAGAGAGACAGCAGAGAGGGAGAAAATTCAAGCATAGGAAGAACTACATCCCATGGACCTCTGGAAGGTCACAGCATCATCAGAACATCAGGGGTAACTACTGAGGAACAGATCTTCTCAAAAATAACAGGATGCCAGGAGGAATGTGGGGATGAAACCACTTCATACACAAGATATCCCAAGAGAATCACCCATCTCCTGCCCAAGCCATGCCCTATTTTTAGGCAGGTAAATGAAAGAGAAAGAAGAGAGGGAGAAAATTCAAGCATAGGAAGAACTACATCCCATGGACCTCTGGAAGGTCACAGCATCATCAGAACATCAGGGGTAACTACTGAGGAACAGATCTTCTCAAAAATAACAGGATGCCAGGAGGAATGTGGGGATGAAACCACTTCATACACAAGATATCCCAAGAGTATCACACATCTCCTGCCCAAGCCATGCTCTGTATTTAGGCAGGTAAATCAGAGAGACAGCAGAGAGGGAGAAAATTCCTCCACTGAGTTTCAATGAAGAGTAGATCCAACCATTCATCCCTCTCTCCCTTCAATAGTCACCAGGGACAGACACTGTCACCAGCTGTGTGAGGAGCTGCTACTCTCAGTGGGTACAAACACATCCTCAACCCCAAACTCAAACCCTGACCCCAGGAAGGGCTCTGGTTCCCTGCAGGAAAGACTCCAAGCTCACTCTCAGCTGATTTATCTGATATTATTGACTTCTTTGTCAGCAGCTCCAGCACCAGGATCCCTCTGGCACAGTGCAACTCTGCTGAACTCACCATGGGGTCATGCAGGCTCCACAAGTGCCATCACTGGTCAGATTTTCTAGGGGTGAGCAGTGAGCTCAAGCTGGGAGAGCTGCCAGCCCTGCCATGGGGCTCCACACAGCTCCCAGGCAGGCAGAAAACTTCTCTCTTGACACATCAGCCAGGGTTGGCTGGTGAGAGGAGCAGAAAAAGGGTCTTCAGAGACAGAGAAGGGGAAGATCTTGCAAATAAGGATGTGGGCAGGGATGCACAGAGCAAGCAGGGACCATTCAGCTCCTTGGGAGGGGAAGGAGCAGCAGCAGCCACCCCTCTCCCATGGTATGAGACAGCTGATGAGAAGGACATCAGTGAGATAAAGCAGCATTTCACAGAATCACAGAATATCAAGGATTAGAAGGGACCTCGAGAGATCATCTAGTCCCATCCCCCTGCTGAAGCAGGAACACCCAGATCAGGTCACACAAGAAGGTGTCCAGGTGGGGTTTGAATGTCTCCAGAGAAGGAGACCCCACACCCTCTCTGTGTTACTGTTCTGTCATTCAGAAAACTGGAATTCAAACCATTTCCAGTAATGAATTCTCACTGGGGAAGCACAGAGAAATTTGGAAGGCTTCTGAGCTGCCTCCCTGACTTCTTTCCTTCAGCTACACAAAAATGCCATCTTTGAAACCCCCCCAGACTGATCCACCAGATTGCTGCTAAAGGAAATCAGTGGCTGGAGGAGAGGGAAAGGGTGTGATGGAGCTCTCAGACATTAATTGTGTAGGTAGGTGGCAAGCAGGAGAAGACAGGGTGTCTATATGTAAATCTCTGGCACTTAACAGTGGTTCCTACATTTTTACCACCCTCTTTTCACAGATGGGGAAGGAGAACCATGGAAACAGCCCTGAGCATCCCAAGCACTTGCTGATTGATACACGTTTAGGCTTGGAACACACACAAGAACAGGAGACAAGCACTTTACGCCATGGTGGGGGGCAAGCAGGGAGGAGATGGCTCTGCTCACACCCCACTCTTCCCCTCTCTGTGCCCAAAATTGCCCCACAGACAGGAGAGAGGCATCAGGGAGACACCACATTTACTACAACTCAGCACTTGCAAAGTGCTGGATGAATATTAATGAGCTGATGTAATTAAAATGATGCAGACATTCAAGTGTAGTATCTGTCTGTCCTTGTATCTTCCTGGATAGATGAGGAAGAAATTCCCTGCTGCTTAAGGACACAAAAAGAAATTAGCAACCTGCTGTTGATTACAGTTGTTAACTCTTGCCGTGGTGCAAAGATCTCCTTTTAGCAGGTCCATCTCATGCCATCATTTATATTTTAGGGTAATTTGAAGGATCTCAGCTTGCCAGGGTTGCATCTCCAAGGCTGGATTTGCTGGAGATGGATCAGAATCCTGCATACACTGATGAACTGTTTCCAGCTTCATCCCCACCACTCAAATCCATCAAGACCATTTTCTACACCCATATTAAATCTCAAACACAAATACATATACAAATTTCCCAAGAGAAGACTATCCAGGACAACTGGGCATGACCAACCTGTGCTCTTCTCCTTACTGAAGAGCAGTTCATAAGAAATTACAGTAAGGGAAATGAAAATATGAAGAAAACCCCACAGTTTGACTTCAAAATCCCCAAACCCACCCACACCTTTTGCTGGGGGAGAAAACCAGAGGGAGCATCTCTTTGCCCTGAGCAACTAGCCCCAGCCTTGTGATGAGTGGGGGAGGAATGTTATCTTCCACACCTGATCAATCACCCAACTGTCAGAGGGAAGAGGCAGAGAAAAGCAGCAGGACTCTGCCCTCAGGCTTGGTTTCCAAAAAGCAGCCGAGTTAACTCATTCCTGCCTTGCCATGACCAAATATCCTGCCATCATCAATAATTTTGCCATGGTGGAAAGCTCTCCAACTCATGATCTTCCTACACACATTGCTGGGAAACTCCTACAAATTACTGCAAGATTTTCATCAGTAAAAAAGGAGGAAGGATCCCAGACTTTGGTTGCACTCCAACTTGAGAATTGCAAACCATCTCCTCACTCCAGTCATTGCCACCATGATAACTTCTGCAATGCAGACACAGACACCAGTTTCCTGAATGATAAAATGCAAAAAACCCCCAGAAAAAGAACAGAGAAATGCAGTAACACAGATGCAAGAACTGAGACCTCTATCAAACTGCTGCTGAGGGCTTTTTTGGTTGGAAGCACAGGAAGGAGCCCTCAGCCTGTGCAGAATGATGGGAATGGAGTGGCCTCATTTGGTCCCTTTCCCAGTTCCATGCTAGAGAAGTTTCTCCTACACCTTTCCCAAGGCTTGGTATTTCTCTGCTTCCAAAGAAACCACAGCAACACCACCCTGGGCTGATGGATGATGGTTTTCCTCTCCAACACAAGGCTTGCTGTGACCCACCTGGCTCTCAGTTTCACACTGGGAAACTACTGTAAGTCACAGCAGCAGCTATGTGCATCAGAGACACCCAAGAGAGATGAAAAATGGATCTTCTGAAGATATGGAGATGAGCTTACCTTCTTCAGCTTGCCAGTCTTTGTCCCCACAAACACCACACTGTAGCCATTGTACACATAGGAAGTGACAGATGTCATCCTGTCCCGGCTGGAGGTGAAGAGGGTCACCCCATCCACTGGTGTTGAGCCCCCCAGGGGCTGGTTGATGTCAAGCCCACAGAAATTGTCATCAATAGGGACTGGCTGGAAGGACAAAGGTTGGGACAGTTATGAATGAAACAGAGCACGAGGAAGCCCCACACACCCAGGCTCACGTGGAAGGGAACCAGTGATGCTCGGAGACATCACTACACCACTCCCTTTCATCTTCAGCCACTTTCTGCAGTGGTTTGTTCCCTTCTAGACTCAAGGACAAGACACTAGAGACACAGAGGGACTTTCCCACCCACCACCAGTTTCTTCTCTGCAAGCTACAGCCCAGGCTCCTCTTTGCTTTCCTTCCTTCATTTCATAGAATCATGGAATGGTTTGGGTTGGAAGGGACCTTCAAGATCATCTAGTTCCCCTCTAGATCACCTCCCACTAGACCAGGTTGCTCAATCTCTCATCCAGCCTGGCCTTAAACACCTCCAGAGAGGTGTTTATCTCTTCCCACCAGCCAAACTTCACATGTCTGGCAAAATAAGGCCCTGAGGGACTCTCAAGTCAGCCCAAGAACAGTCTGTATGTGGATCAAGACTAAAGGAATCAGCTGAATAAAAATACAAGACTCAACAGTTGCTTGTATTTATCTTGTTAGTTTGTTGATGTCAACCCTCCTGCTTGGAGAAGAGCAGAAGCCTTCTGCTAGCTTCCAGAGCTCCAAGTTGGGAACTCAAAACACATCCCACCAGCAAGATGGAAGTGTTCAACTGCCTTCATGTTTCTCCTGCCTTTTATTGTGGTCATCAACTGTCTGACAACAGAGATTCAAGAGAAAAAGGACTACAGAAAGGCTGGGGTAGGAGTTTTGAACAGGGTACAGGGTATCAAGACTAGAAGGAATGGATGCAAATTGGAAGAGGGGAGATTTAGGCTGGAGAGAAGAAAGAAATTCTTTGCTGTGAGGGTGGTGAGACACTGGAAGAGGTTGCCCAGAGAGGTTGTGGATGCCCCCTCAAGCCCTGGAGGTGTTTAAGGCCAGGCTGGATGAGGCACTGAGCAACCTGGTGTAGTGGGAGGTGTCCCTGCCCACAGCAGGGGGTTTGGAACTGGATGATCTTTAAGATCCCTTTCAACTCAAACCATTCTATGAGTCTATCTCATGACCTGCTTCCATCTTGCTGGTGGGAAGTGTTTTGAGTTCCCAACTTGGGGCACTGGAAACCAGAGGAAGGCTCCTGCTCTTCCCCAAGGAGGAGGGGTGACATCAAAAAGCAGGAGGTGTCCCTGCCCATAGCAGGGGGGTTGCAACTAGATGATCTTGAAGGTCCCTTCCAACCCAAACCATTCTGACTCTACTATGTCTGCTCTGTGATGAGGGAAAATGCAAAGGCTGATCCTACTCCACATCCCCATGTGCCAGAGGGTCAGGCATTGATACTGCTACTCCAGGGCCACCATCCTTACCGCTTTGGTACACTGGACATCTTTCCCCAGCAGCCAGTTGAGCTCCAGGTTGCCTTCCCCCTGGTAGCAGGACTGCAGGCGGTCCTTGATCTGAGCATTGATGGCACGGATGGGGAAGACACAGAGAGCAGAGTCATCGGGTGGCTGGTGGTACTGCTTCTGCCCCTTGGAGAAGATGGCAAAGAGGACATCCTCCTGGGCTGTGATGTTGAGGGACTTTGCTAGAACTTCTCCAGGCTTGGAGAGGTAGGCTGCTTGCAGGAGGCGGTACTCTGTGTCCCCCTTGACACAACCAAAGGGCAGAGAGACGTAGGAGTGGAATTTGGGGTCATCTTTGCAGAGCCGGACGATGCGAGAGGTGTAGAAGAGATCACTGGCAGAGTTGATGGAGACACCCTCAGGGGTCTCAGGTTGGACAGTCAAAAAATAGACAAAGTTGCCACTGGCAAAGCCATAGATGTAGAAGATGTCAAAGTGAGACACCAAGGCCAAGGTATCTGAGGGGATTTTGATGAGGGAAGAGACAAAGTCACTGTGGAGCTCATAATCCAACATGGCTGATGACTCAGGATCCCGGGGAAGTTTACGGCTGGAGAGGGTGGGGAAATAATCCTGCTTGCCATCCACTGCTGTGCCAATGAAGAGCTTCCCATCCTCACCTTCTGAACGTACAATCACACCATACATGGTGCCTGTCTTGTTGACACTGGAGAGGTAGTGCTCCTTCTTGTGTGAGGGTTCCACCAAGATGAAGAGGTCATCCAGGCGTAGCAGCTTGCAGACCCCCTGGTAGAGGCTGCCACAAGCCAACAGTCGGTTCTCAGAGTAGTCAATGATGAGCAGCTTGTTGACATTGTTGGTGAGGGTGAGGATCTCACTGCAGGGTTGGACAATGAGGGGGGGGTAGCAGGATTTGTTGTCCTCCTCAGGACCAGTTTTGTGAGCCACCAAAATAGTCAGGTTACCTGAAAGCTTGTAAACCCTGTTGATGGCTCCAACATAGACTGCACCCGTGCCCTGGTGGACAGTCAGGTGGTTGAACGTCCAGTCTCGGTTCTCAGAGTGAAAAGTGCTGAACAAGGCATTGCTGGAGACATTTCTGGAGAGGGAGGCCAGGAAGAGGCAGAGCAAAACCACCCACCAGCCATCGGAGTCTGGTACCCGAGGCCAGATCTTCCTCTGATCCATCCTGGGAAAGGCAAACTCCACGGTCCCCGTGTGTGTCCTGTGCCCCAGCAACGTCCCTCACATGGTTCTGTGGAGAGAAAAAGAAGCAGAGAGCTCCTAACTTATTGGGAAACAGTTCAGGGCTTGATGATTTGCCACTCGGTTCTTCAGGCTCTGTGTGTTAATTTGTTGAGTGCTTTAGCTGCTTATAATGTGCTCTGCTCAGCCACGGGAGGGGATAATCAGCCTCAGCCCAAGACAAAGGCAGAAGCTCACACACCCAACCATCAATCTGCACTCTTGGCTAAAATGCTGTCTCCTGCAGGGCATGTTGTTGAAAGCAACAGAGGGACTAAGAGCTGTTTGCTACCTTTAAACCCTCTGTGATTTCACCTGGAAGCCTGAGGAAGAGGTTTCATGCAGGTTCATTGAGCATTTACACCCCAAATCCACCAGCATCTCCCCTCCATCCATCCCTGGGACCACAAGAACCTCTGCAGGTGCTTTTCAGGCAGGAATTTCTCACTGCCTCTCTTTGCTAAAAGCAGCTTTGATGAACAACAAAACACTTTTCAAAGCACCCTGTGGTGCAGGGGAGAAATGACCATTCTGGGAGTCTTGGACAAATTTCCTCCCCTCATAAAACCTGCAGGTGATGCTTAAAACCTACACAAAGTGGCAGCTGGGACACTGGGTCCAGAAGACACAATGCAAACTGAATTGTCCTTCCTGACAGCTCTATGGCTATCAGTCAGCATTCCCTGCATCCCTGCACCAGGGCTCTGCATCTCCCTGGAGATCAATGGATTGTGTCTCACTCTTGTTATCAACCCAGACCTGATTGGAACTCCTGGCTTGGCTGGGAATCACAGAATATCAGGGATTGGAAGGGATATGGAGAGATCATCCAGTCCCATCACCCTGATGGAGCAGAGACATCCAGATCAGGTCACACAGGAAGGTGTCCAGGAGGGGTTTGAATGTCTCCAGAGAAGGAGACCCCACACCGTCTCTGGGCAGCCTGGGACACTCTTCTCTCACACTCACCATGACAAAGTTTCTTCTCCTATTTCTGTGGAACCTCCTGTGTTCCACCTTGCACCCATTGCCCCTTGTCCTGTCATTGGAAGTCACTGAGAAGATCCTGGCTCCATCCTCCTGACACTCACCCTTTCCATATTTCTAGACATGAATGAGGTCACCCCTCAGTCTCCTCTTCTCCAAACTAAAAAGTCCCAGCTCCCTCAGCCTTTCCTCACAAGGGAGATCCTCCAATTCCTTCATCATTTTCATGACTCTCTCACTACAGATGCACCTGTCTGGACTCAGAAACCCACTACAAATTTCTCCTTTATCCCAAATTATTAATTTCTTACGTGCCACAGGAACTCCTGCCTTGGGAGAGATGTTCTCCTCCACCACAGCATCACAGGGTCACACCAGCCCTGAGAAGAAGCTGAGGATGAGCCACCATCCCACCTGCACACAGGTCTCACCATCTCCCACCAGGGCCAAGCACACAGTGGGGAGAAATCCTCACCCTTGGCTCTTCCCTGTGTGCAAACAGAGGAGACCACAGCCCCCCCCACCTGCAGGCAGCCCCCACTGTGATTGATGCTGATCCCCCATCCTGGTATTTAAAATAATGCAGGCAGCTGAAAACCTGCACTGAGCTCATAAATGAGTGTCACCAAGTGGCTGCTCTTTAGGCTTGTTAAGGCTGGGAGCCAGAGACAGTTGTTTCTGAAAGGTGACAAAGAAGCCCTGTCCCTGGGCTGCACGTCCTGGTGTCACTGACAAGACAAGGAGAGAGAAAGAGAGAGCAATAATGGGTTTCTCATTCTGCTCAGGGACACGTTTCCCCAACTGCTTTGCTTCTTGTTTCCACTCTCTTCATTTCCACCTCTGGCTGAAGCAATTTCTCTCACAGTTTGGTCACATCCCCTGCCACATCCTTTTTTTGGGATGCTGGTGGCAGAGAGCAGCTGCCCACGCTCCGCAGACCCCAAAGTGCCACAGCAGCACAGGGGATCTCACCTCTCCATCTCCTCTTATTAAATTTCTCAGAGAACATCCCAAAACTGTCCCCTGAATGCAGAGTCTCTCCCAAAAGGCACAAACCAAATGGTTCCTGAGGACCTGTTTGTGCTGCCCACCCCCTTGTGAGGGCTGCTGGTGGCACCAACAAACAGGTGATGGACACCAAGATCTCAGAGCATCTTTCCTCCTGGGTAACTGGGCAGAACAGTGTGCGAAAGAGAAATTAACATGTGTGGGTCCTAGGAGGATGCTAGCTGGTGTATCCTCAAGAGAAAAAAACATGAGGAGGGCTGCAGAATCCTCCAGAGCAGCTGAACCAGCAGCAGAGCATCTCCAGAACAAGGCAGAAGGGCCCTCAAGCATCATGGTGGCCACAGCACCAAAGGGCACCATAATGGTACAGCACACACCAAAAGCAGAGCATCCCTCACTCACAGGAGGGATGCTCACAGCCTATCTCCATTCCTCACCCCTTCCCTGGGTTCCTCACCCCTTCCCTGGGTTCCTCATCCCTTCTCTGGGTTTCTCACCTCTTCCCTGGGTTCCTCACCCCCTTGAGAAGCTCCTTGGACTATGGACTCAAGGGCAAGCCAGAAAGGGAAAGAAATTCTGCAGAGCCCAGGGAGGTTTTGCCATGAAGCCCAGCTCACAACACCTTTCCCACTCAGCAACTTGAACCTTTCAAAATTTTCAAGAAGTTATTCAATTGCAAAGTGAGACAAAGGCGTTACTGTGTCCAGTTCTGGAGTCCTCAACATAAGAAGGACATTGAGCTGTTGGAGCAGGTCCAGAGGAGGCCATGAAGATGATGAGAGAGCTGGAGCACCTCCCTTCTGAGGACAGGNGTCTTCTAACAGTTGTTTTGGTTTCAAACCATGAAGAGACTCAAGACTTGTTTTTGCTGTCATTTGAAAAATTATTAATTTTTTTTTCCCTGGTCTAGTGGGAGGTGTCCCTGCCCATGGCAGGGGGGTTGGAACTAGTTGATCTTGAAGGTCCCTTCCAACCCAAACCATTCTATGATTCTATGATCATTTGACCATCGATTTCTCCTCTTTTTTTGTCTGTTGCCAGTTTTAAACACAGCCCCCAAAGCAATCTGAAGCTATTAGTAACGCAAGGCAAAAGGGAGAGTAAATTCAGGGCCACAAGCAGCTGAAAAGCCTCAATTAGGCTGAAAGGAGTTATCTGGTATTTAAATAATTATTAGATTGAAGGAATAATCACAGGTCTGAGCCGATTTTTTTTCCCCCACTGTCATCCTAATGGAGACTAAATTATTATTATTCAAATGCCCATGATTCTCATTGAGGGGGGGAAGGAAAAAAAAAAAGAAGGGCTCATTTAATTTCCACGAGACAGGGCTTTAGGAGGTCTGATTAGTCATTTCTCTTATTTCAGCTGTCACTCACCCACGGGCACCACAGTTTGTCATTAGTGGGGTGGGTTTTTTTATGCATGCAGAAGAAAATAGAAAGCTAAGAGGAGGAAAATTAAAACAACAAAAAAGAGAATCTCCCATGGAAAATGATGGATCAAAGGAACAATTTGGATGTCACCAGTGCAACAGCTGCATGTGCTCTATAGGGCTGATATCTTTTTTTTTTCTAGGGTAGGGATGGCTTTTGGTGGTTTCTCTAGTTCTCCACAGCCCCACTATCCCCTCTCTGATCTGCTCTATGGGCTCCTGTGCTTTTGGGACCCTCCATCCCCTCCTGGGACACTCCATCACCCTCTGTCCCTTCTAGAGGTGGCAGCTCCCACATCCCCATCATGCCTGAGACCCAGCAGATACATCCCCAGCTCATCCCAGACTATCCCTGCATCATTCCCACCCTAGAACAATCCCCAATCACCATGCAAAGGGGGAAATAAACCCTATTAGGGTTTTTCTCCTTAGGAAACATGAGTTTGGGGGAATTTGCACTCAGAACAAAGCCTCCAGAGAAATAACTGGGCTTGCTGGGAGAGGGCCACTGGAATTTCTTTCTCTGCTGGAGGTGGATTCTGCCCTTTTTTGCTTTTTAGAGTCAAATAAGATTCATTGTTGTGGGGCCAGGAGCAGGGAGATGGGTTGGCTCATGCTGCTGACCTCCCCTGCAGGTCTCTGGGCTGTCAGAAATCCTCCAGAATTATCCAAAGGGTCAGAAAAAGGGCAGGCTACACTCTATAAACTGAAACACAAGAACAAACCCCATGGAACAATCTCACCCTCGTGCTACCCTGACCCCTTCCTTCTCTTTGCACTGGCTCCACGTCAGATCTGCCAAGTGAAATGAGGAGATAAAAAAAAAAAAAACCCAAAAAATTCTGGCCATTTGTTCATAGCAAGAGAGAACACCCATGTCGTGCCCACATCACTCCTGGAGCCCATGGGGAATTGTCCTGGGAAACCTTTCCAGCCATTAAAGCTGTCACAGTGATTTATCCCCTTTGAAGAAGTGATATTCAGGGCATATTTGCCAGCTATGGGGGAAGACCTTACAATAATTAATAGGATTCATTTGTGTTTTAATTAGGAAAAGAAAGATCTGAGCCCAAACTTTCTTATCTGAGCACCTCTGAGTTCTGGGATGTCTCCAGCATGGATCAGAGGTCCAGTTCTCAGTCCTACCTCCTCAGCCAAGCCACCACAGCTGACAGACACAGAATTGTTCAGGCTGGAAGGGATCTTTCAGATCATCAAGTCCAACCATCAACCCAAATATGACAGAACAAACCCTAAACCATATTTCTAAGCTCTGTGTCTGCCTGGCTCTTAAATACCTCCAGGGATGGTGTCTCAACCCCTTCCCTGGGCAGCCTCTTCCAATGCTTGATTATCTTTTTAGTATAATTTTTTTTCCCTAATACACATCCTAACCCTCCCTTGGTGCAGCCTGAGACTGCCCAGGGAATCATAGAATAGTTTGGGTTGGAAGGGACCTTCAAGATCATCAAGTTCCACCCCCACTGCCATGGGCAGGGACACCTCCCACTACACCAGGTTGCTCAGTGCCTCATCCAGCCTGGCCTTAAACACCTCCACGGATTGAGGGGGCATCCACAGCGTCTCTGGGCAGCCTGTTCCAGTGTTTCACCACCCTCAAAGTAAGGAATTTTTCTTCTATATTGTCCTGTTCCCTCTTACAGGGGAGACACCTGCACACTCTTCTGCTCTGCAGCCCCTCAGTGGTGCCTGTCCCTGCTGTGCTGGCAGCACAGACTGGAATCACTCCAGTCCCACTTCCCTGGAGCTGTTTATTCACGGGGATGGTGTTTCACAGCCCCATCAGCTTTCTGAGAAAGAGTTAAGAGGGCAAAATACAGCATTGTGACTATTGCTTCCTCCAGCCCCGGGACAAGGAAGAGGAGGGGAAGAATGAAACCCAGCCACCAAAAGGCATTTCCCTGATAACAAACATGATTGCAAGAAATAGGCACAAAATTTGCTCATATTGTCCAGACTTCAGATCTTGTTTACACAAAGCATACCGGATAAGTCACCTCTCCCCCCACCTTCTCCATCTCCCTCTGGAACACACACACAGAATCACAGAATCAGGGATTAGAAGGGACCTCAAAAGATCATCTAGTCCCATCCCCCTGATGGAGCAAGGACACCCAGACCAGGTCACACAGGAAGGTGTCCAGGTGGGGTTTGAATGTCTCCAGAGAAGGAGACCCCACACCCTCTCTGGGCAGCCTGGGACACTCTTCTCTCACACTGACAAAGTTTTTCCCCATATTTCAGTGGAACCTCCTGTGTTCCAGCTTGCATCCGTTGCCCTGAATCCTATCATTGGAGATCACTGAGAAGAGCCTGGCTCCATCCTCCTGACACTCACCCTTTCCATGTTTATAACCATGAGTGAGGTCACCCCTCAGTCTCCTCTTCTCCAAGCTGAAGACACTCAGCTCCCTCAGCCTTTCCTCAGAAGGGAGATGCTCCAATCCCTTCATCATCTCTGTGTCTCTGTGCTAGACCCTCTCCAGCAGTTCAACTTCTTCAACTGAGGGTCCCACAAAGAGACACAAAATATATGTCTAGTGGTGGTGGGGAGAAGAAACAAGGAGAAGAGGGGGGTTCCCTGCTTGGGGTCTGGCTCCTCTGCACCCCTTGAGCTCTGCATCCATCATTCCTCCTTCAGGCAGAGCTTATTGCTCCATGTTAGGGGAGGGAATAGAACTACTGTGCCCACGTTTCACTTAAGAAGCACAAGGGAGATTCTCCAATCCCTTCATAGAATAGTTTGGGTTGGAAGGAACCTTAAAGATCATCGAGTTCCAAACCCCCTGCCATAGGCAGGGACACCTCCCACTACATCAGGCTGCTCAGTGCTTTGTCCAGCCTGGCCTTAAACACCTCCAGAGAGGGTCATCATCTCTGTGTCTCTGTGCTGGACTCTGTCCTTCAACTGAGGGCACCACAACTGGACACAATACTCCAGTATGGTCTCACCGGGGTAGAGCAGAGAGGGAGGAGAACTTCTCTCCACCTACTGACCACACTCCTTCACACATGTCCCAACATGACTGGGGAAAGGGAAATAGCAGATCCCAGTGTGGGGAGACCTGCTGTGAGCTCTGTCTCTGCAGCTGCATTTTGGAGCCTGACCTGACATTAGTCCTGCCTTTGTCCCCAGACTTGATAAATAGCCCAGGACAAGTCTTGTTGTTGTTGCATCAGTGAAATGGAGATAAATGCTTTCATACAGGAGGCAGCTGGATGTTCAATTGATGGAAAAGTGAAAAGGGAGTTTCCAGGGATAAACCACTGTGGAGAAGCATTGAAAAAGATTGGTCAAGCTCTTCTTGGTGCTCCCATCAGAAACTCTTTGATCAGTGCAGCCTGGTGTGCCCTGACAGTGACAAGCAAACACAGGCAGCAGTACCTCTGACCCCTGAGGACACTGAAACATCCCTGTGACACAGCAAGGAGCCATCTTTAACTCTGATAAACTCATCACCATCTCCAAGGGAGCTCCAACTCTCTGACAAATCTAAAGCAGAAGCACAGCTGCAGCTCCAGAGAGGCTTACACCCAGCTGGGTGCTGCAGCTGGGGACATTTAACCCACCAAATTTGCCCCTCCACCCCCCAAAAAGAGGTTCAGGAAATTTCATAATCAACCTTGGACACCTAGGTGGCAGAAATTAGACACCTTTTTCTTCCCCTCCACTGATGCTTGAGGCTTGGTATCTGAGAAACCACAGCTGGCAGCTATTGAGCTTCAAGCACACTGCTGAGAAAAGGCTTATAAATTACCTCACATCCAAAGAGGTGCTGGGAAAAAGAGGACTTGATTCATCACACCACCCCTGAGGACAGACCCAAGGCTGGTGACAGCTCAGTGAGTTGGAGCACAGAGCAGAACAAAACCCTCTCCCCCCCCAGTATTTTCCCAGTTGCCTTGAAGTTCATCACAAAGGGAAAACTTAACACTTCTTAAGTTTCCTAGGCAGTTTTGGGAAATCTCAGTTTCATCCAAAGCTGTATAAACAGGTCAATGGCTTGGGATAACTTTAAATCACACAAATTTGGGGCCAGAAAGTTGTGATTCTCTAATCCAGTCCCCAGCTGTAACCATAATTCAAGAGATGTCTCTCTGAAGTCTTCTTAAAGACCTCCAAAAGCAGAGTCCCAACCCCTCCAGGCAATCTAGGTCAACCCATCCCTTTCAAAAGTGCTTTTCCTAGTATTTTTTACCCAAGTCATGATGGACTGAGGTTTATCCCTCCCTCTCCCCTGGTGCACCTGAACATCACTTGATTATTCATGGACTTTATTCCCAACAAAATAGAGTTTAATGGACAGTGACCTTCAGCTCAAGCAGATTAAATGATTTGCCCAAGGCTACTCAAAAGGTCCCAGTGGCAAAGGCAGGAGTTTTAATCTCCAAAGCTTCAACCCAAGCTCTCTCTCTTCTCTCTCTCTCTCTCTCCACACCTAGTGACATCCAGCTGCAGTTTATTACAGGAGAACATTAGTGCAGCACGAGGGAAGATCAGAGTGGCCATCAGACTGGAGGAGTTAAAAAAAAAATAAGCAGCAGCTTCTCCTGGCCTCACTCCAAGTGCACCACAGGCAAGTGAAGAACCCCAGCTTCAAATGAAATGGGTCCCCAGCCACTCCATTAAGCAGGAAGCCTGAAAGAGAAATCCTTTGGCTGTGCCAGCCCTGTTATCCCCAACGCTCCCTACGGCAGCCAGATGTATTTACACAGTAGCCACGCTGCTGTTACCCAAGTAAACCAGGAAATTGTACATTTGTTAAAATTAAGTTCCAAGATGCTCAATTCCCTGACTGTGCAGCCAAAGATTTCACTCAGCCAGCAGCACTGAAATTACTAAGAGCTGCACACACATATTCAGGCACAATTCTCCATCTGAGGGGTGTTTGCAGGTTAGGATGCTCCACACCATCCCAGAATGGGATTGTTTTTTCAGATTAGGAATAACAAATAAGCACCAAGCCAAGAATGCACAACCACAGGGCACTGTGCTGTCCTTCACTCTGCCACATCAGGAGGGTAGGGGTGGTTTGGCACCATAGAATCAATCATAGAATGGTTTGGGTTGGAAGGGACCTTCAAGATCATCTAGTTCCAACCCCCCTGCCATGGGCAGGGACACCTCCCACTACACCAGGTTGCTCAATGCCTCATCCAGCCTGGCCTTAAACACCTCCAGGGATTGAGGGGGCATCCACAACCTCTCTGGGCAACCTCTTCCAGGGTTTCACCACCCTCAAAGCAAAGAAATTCTTTCTTATCTCCAGACTAAATCTCTCCTCTTCCAATTTGCATCCACCACTCCTAGTCCTGCCATCCTGGACCCTATTCAAAAGTCCTACCCCAGCCTTTCTTCAGGTACTGAGAGGCTACTCTGAGGTCCCCCCTGAGCCTTCTCTTCTCCAGGCTGAACAACCCCAACTCCTTCAGCCTGTCCTCAGAGGGGAGGTGCTCCAGCCCTCTCATCGTCTTCCTGGCCCTCCTCTGGACCTGCTCCAAAGCTCCATGTCCTTCTTATTTTGAGGACTCCAGAACTGGACACAGTAACTCCAGTTGGGGTCTCACCAGAGCCCAGTAGAGGAGCAAAATCACCTCTCTTGACCTTTTGAGAAGTGGTCACACTTCTCTTGATGCAGCCCAGGATTAGGTTGTCCTTCTGAGCTGCAAGTGCACACTAACAGCTCAAACCAGAACAAAAGTGATGAGGGACAGGCAAGGAGAGAGGTTCATCCTCAAAACTCACTGCTTTGCTCCAGGTTTCAGTTGCCAGTGATGATGCTGGCATTGAAACTGTCATCCTGGTCCTGCCGTGAGATCCTAAGGATTTGGAAAGGCAAGAACACAACTGCAACAGCCCTTAAATTAACAAGGAAACCAAAGTGGACAGGTTGATGCAGGAGGGAGCTACACAGCATCAAAGAACCTTTCAGGGCCCATTAACCAGCCCTCATCAGGGCTGTCTCAGTGGAAGTGTGTGCTATGAACTGCAGTCAACACCAGCTTTACCAGCAGCATCCAACAAAGTGACTTTCCCTCTTGCACAATCTCTACCCAGGGCCACTTGTCCTTTCAGCTCTATTTTGTTGGGGAGCTTGAAGCCATTTTTGAGTGTTTTGAGGTGGGAAACCAAGCATCTTCACTCCTTGCCTTGTCTGCTTCACCAAGTGTGACATGCAGTGACCCATCACAGAGCTCACAGGGACAGGGGCTGGATGCTGGCTGGATCCCAGCAGGTCTCATGCATCAGTGCCCAGGGAACTCTTAGTGCCTTCAGCCTCACACTCTAAGGTCCAGCCAAAGCCCCTGTGGCCTGGAGGACACAGAAGGACAACCTAATCCTGGGCTGCATCAAGAGAAGTGTGACCAGAAGGTCAAGAGAGGTGATTTTGCTCCTCTACTGGGCTCTGGTGAGACCCCAACTGGAGTTACTGTGTCCAGTTCTGGAGTCCTCAACATAAGAAGGACATGGAGCTTTGGAGCAGGTCCAGAGGAGGGCCAGGAAGATGATGAGAGGGCTGGAGCACCTCCCTTCTGAGGACAGCTCCATCCCATCATTGGCTGAACATCAACATCTGCCCAAGAAAGCAGCTTCTTCCCACCCCTCTGCTCCCTGCTCCTCTGCCCTGCTTTTCAATTTCAGAGCTCTGGCAGATCCCTGATTAATTCAAGCCTGTTTAATAACCCTTCTGTTTAGATGAAACAAGCTGTCTTGTTTTCTTTATTTTTAACACTAACTCTTGTTCCTCTGCTAAAGTTCCTCCTGTCATTTAAAAACTTCTCCCTGCAACAGCCCTTGACAGTGTGATGGAGAAAGCATCTGCTCAGGGCCACATCTGACAGCAGCCACAAGTTAAAGCATGAGGCTAAAGGAGGACTTGGACACCTCGATGGGCACCAGGGATCCAAAGCCTGAGCTTGTCTTGAAAAATCCTTGGCATCTCTCCCACTTGCTGGGGGAAATCACAGAATTGTTTAGTTGGAAGGGACTTGAGTGATCATCTGTTTCCAGATCAGAGACATCTCCCACTACATCAGCTCCAAAGAATCATAGAATGGTTTGGGTTGGAAGGGACCTTCAAGATCATCTAGTTCCAACCCTCCCACTACACCAGGTTGCTCAGTGCCTCATCCAGCCTGGCCTTAAACACCTCCAGGGATTGAGGGGACATCCACAACCTCTCTGGGCAAGAATCCATCCTGGCCTTGAATAACCCCAAGGATGGGGAATGCACAGCTTCTCTGAGCAGCCAGTTCCCTGCATAGCTCAGATCAAAGAGCAAAGATGGGGACCATGGGGTCACCTCCAGACAATGCAGGCAAGAGGGAAAAAGAAATACAGGAGCCAGAGTGCCCAAACTCCTCACTCAGCTCATCCACAGAGAGGACCATGGAATCACAGAGTTGGAAGGAATCTTCCATAGCCATCTAGTCCACCCCCTGCAGTGACAGGGACATCCTGCACTAGATGAGGTTGCTCAGATCCTCAGCAAGCCTGGCCTTGGATGCTCTGGGCAACCTGGACCAGTGTCTCACCACTCCCATGGGTAAGAACTTCCTAAGGTCTCATCTAACCCTGCCCAGCTCTAGGTTAAACCCATTGCCCCATGTCTTGTTGCTCCATGCCCTGGCAAACCCTCCCCAGCTCTCCTATAGCCCCTTCAGGCACTGGGAGGTCTCTATAAAGTCTCC
The DNA here is from genome assembly GCA_013400935.1 of Turnix velox. Classification (NCBI taxonomy): domain Eukaryota; kingdom Metazoa; phylum Chordata; class Aves; order Charadriiformes; family Turnicidae; genus Turnix; species Turnix velox. The sequence continues at coordinate 49,678 of VZTY01032596.1, forward strand.
CCACAGCCTCCTCTCCTCCAGCCTCAACAGCCCCAACTCTCTCACTGCATTTCCACACTTCTCCACCCTGTCATGGGTGGGAGATGTCTCAAAATGTCCCAAAACCTCTTAGAACTGTGTGAGCTCTGCCCTACACCATGGCCCCACTGCAGCCATGGATTGGCAATGGCCAGGTGGGTGCAGAGCCCTGCAGCTGCTCTCCCCACCATGACCCTCATCCCCCACCAACATTTGTTGTCACCTGCTGTCCCATGATGTCCTCACACTGAGGGTTCTCAAGACCCCTGCTTGTTCTCTTCTCCCTCCCCACCCCCGAGTAGGGTGCACAAAGAGTGACAGACACACCAGGACCCAAGTCCTGATGGGAATGAGTTGGAGGCTCTCAGCTGTCCCCTGCCCCTCTGAATTTCAAAGCTGCACTTGTCTGCAGAGCAACTGACTCATTTCCTTCCTACATCCCAGCCTATCGGACGGGATCCAGCAGCACCCGGAAAACAATAAATCCTTCAAGGCCATATTTCACAGGAATGCAGTGAGTGTGTCTGCCTGGAGAGCTCCATGAACACCCTTCAATTCAACACCCCTCAGTGGAAATTGTCTCACCCTGGCCACAGTCCCATCCCAGCATAGCAGCCACCCCATCCCACCTCCCCCAATAGCTCTAAGCCACCTCAGATGCCCTACAAAGCATGGTCCAGCACCCATGGTCCACAAGGAGTGTTGCCTCCTTTCTACCCCTAACCAGATGCATCACCAAGGAGCTGGTGGATTACAAACATGAATCAGAATGGTTTCAGTTGGAAGGGATCCTAAAAGACAAATCTTGCCATGGGTAGGGACACCTTCCACCAGCCCAGGTTGCTCAACCCCATCAAACTGGTCTTGAAACCCTACAGAAATAGGGCAGCCAAAGCTTCTCTGGGCAACCTAGGACAGGGGCTCAACACACTCACATTTCCTTGGTCCCATAAAACTTAGGGAGGATGATGGTGGAGAGAATCATAGAATGGCTTGGGTTGGAAGGGATCTGAAAGATCTTTTAGTTCCAACCCACCTGCCATGGGCAGGGACACCTCCCCACTACCAGGTTGCTCAGTGCCTCATCCAGCCTGGCCTTAGGAAGAACAGGCAGAAGGTTTGTGGGGTTTTCTTTTTGGCTAAAGCATCCTCTTCTACATGGATAGAGCAATGAAGGATGAAAAGTCAGGTTAACTGGCTCCAAGAGGAGCCCTGGTTGTGTGGAGAAGGATGAGTTGATGCCACTCTGCCCTTCAGAGGGACAAAACGCTGGAGTTGTACCCTGGGTTTTTCATGGAATGGTTTGGGTTGGAAGGAACCTTCAAGATCATCTAGTTCCAACCCTCCTGCCATGGGCAGGGACACCTCCCACCACACCAGGTTGCTCAGTGCCTCATCCAGCCTGGCCTTAAACAACTCCAGGGATTGAGGGGGCATCCACAACCTCTCTGGGCAACCTCTTCCACTGTCTCACCACCATTCCTCCCTTCTTTCTTCTCTCCAGCCTAAATCTACAGCTGAATTTGTTGCAGAACCTCAACACTAGAACAGACCAAAGAAAGTTGTGACAACCAAAGGAGTTTGCTACAGAAAACACAGTGGAGCAAGACACAAGAGAAGCAGTGGAGATTGAAGGAACACTTTATGCTGGTTCAGCTTTATATCTCCTTCATAACCACAAATTGGTTTCCCAGACCCACAATGCATTTATATCTAATTCATTAGGAGCACTGGGGACAAAACCAAAGCAAAACTCAATGATTTGAACAATTTACAAAATGAGAGCTGCAGAACTTCCACTGAAAACAACAGGGTTGAGATGTTGGGTCAGAAAGTAGCTCTCTGCACACCCAAATTTGAGGAAAACTGGTGTATTCCCCAAGATCACATCAGGGTTGCATGACCCTTGTTGAGATTCTGGATTCACCATGAGAGGGTGAGACACTGGAATGGGTTGCCCAGAGAGACCCCCTCAATCCCTGGAGGTGTTTAAGGCCAAGCTGGATGAGGCATTGAGCAACCTGGTGTAGTGGGAGGTGTCCCTGCCCATGGCAGAGGGGCTGGAACTAGATGATCTTGAAGGTCCCTTCCAGCCCCAACCATTCTATGAAAAACCCAGGGTACAACTCAAGCATTTTGTCCCTCTGAAGGGCAGAGTGGAATCAACTCATCCTTCTCTACACAACCAGGGCTCCTCTTGCAGCCAGTTAACCCAACTTTTCATCCCAGGAGACACCCAATGCCAGGCTGGATGAGATATCAAGCAACCTGATCTAGTGCAGGATGTTCCTACCCATGGCAGGAGGGTTGGAACTAGCTGATTTTTAAGGCCCCTTCTAACCCAAACCATTCTATGATTCTCTGATTAGATGGATTTGGCTTTTAGGATGGAAAACTTGGAGTCACATCAGACCTTTGTGGTGCTACAAGCTTGAAGCTGGAGAACTTCCCAGTGGAAAAGAAGCAGGGGATTTGGTTGACAACCATGTGAAGGGGACTACAGAAAGGCTGGGGTAGGACTTTGGAATAGGTTCCAGGATGGCAGGACTAGGAGGAATGGATGCAAACTGGAAGAGGGGGGATTTAGGCTGGAGAGAAGAAAGAAGTTCTTCACTGTGAGGGTGGTGAGACAGTGGACGAGGTTGCCCAGAGAGGCTGTGGATGCCTCCTCAATCCCTGGAGGTGTTTAAGGCCAGGCTGGATGAGGCATTGAGCAACCTGGTGTAGTGGGAGGTGTCCCTGCCCATGGCAGGGAGTTGGAACTAGATGACCTTTAAGATCCTTTCCAACCCAAACCATTCTATTGAGCAAAGCCCAACTGATCTGCACTAACATTGAGAGCACTCAAGAGAAGGATCCCACAAATGTCAAAAAAACTAAGTGTCAAGGAAATTAATATTATATCCTCTCTGGTAACAAGATGGCTAAAGCAGATAATCTGGCAGAGTGTCATGTTTATAATGGAAATCTGCAGCGAGTGTAACAGGAAACGTCAGGGCTGAACAAATGAGTTAATATTTTGCTTTTTTTCTCCTTCAAATCCACACTGTTTGTAGGAAAACACACAAGTCCTGCCTGCTCCTCTGCTTTCCTCTCACCACCCACCATTTTCCATCTCCCCCCAAAAAGAAAGCTTTAAAATATGAGAGCATTTAACATATTTTTTCTAAACCACCACTCCAGAGAGAGGTGTCCCGCCCCATGGCAGGGGGGTTGGAACTAAATGATCTCGAAGGTCCCTTCCAACCCAAACCATTCTATTATTCTATGATTTTGGCTCTCCAGGAGACTATATTTTGTGTTACCCAGCCCAGGAAACTTCACAAGCAGCTAATGGCTTAGCAAAAATGACTCCTGAAAGCAAAAAAGAGCTCATCTCAAGAGCAGGACTGTTTTGTGTCACATAAACAAAGTGAATGGTTTAAAAAAAAAATTTTAAAAAAAAACAAAATAACCTCAAAATAACACACCAAAGTGAAGAACTCCATCTGCAAAGTGGTCCCACCCCAACCTGTCACTCCTGAAGCTCCCAGTGACCCAAGGACTCTGGGCAGGGTTTATTTTTAAAAAGAAAAAAAAAAGTTATACAACAGCTCTGCAAAGTCCTTAAAAGAGCTTCTGCTTTTGTTTCCTTTGGAGAGTTTGTTCTAGCACTCAGCTGGGCCCCAGACAAGTTGTGACCAACTCCCAAGGCAGAAAATTTATCTGGTGGAACCCAGGGAACAGATTTGCCCCTGTCACACAATTTATGCCTTGAAAAGCCAAGTTGTGCAAGTGCTTGTTCCAGCACCTTATTATATCCCCATGGACACGAAAAGGGGCTCCTGCCTCTTTCTCCCAGTGAACTCCTGAGTTCCTGCCCACTCTCTTTGGTTGCTATGAGATCTTAAAGGCAGTCTAAACCCACCAAATGGTTTTTTTAACACAATTCCAGCTCCATCAGGCAGCCAAACACACCACAGGCCAGTGATCAGAGAAGGGCTCCTCACCTCTGCTGCAGTTAACTCCTTGTGGACTGCAGAGGAAACTTTGTAATGGTGAGAGAATTTCCTAGTAATGAACCTTTTGCTGCTGCATCATCTCTTAAACTTCCCCAGTAAATAATCTGTTTGTCTTTCATCTGGCCTCTCCAGCTTCTGTAACAAAATGGGTGATGCCTCTCTCCTTCCCCCATGTAAAATTTATTTCGAAAAAAGGGGGAGCAGACAGCAAAGGTTATTTTTTAAAAGTTCTAGGGCAAACATAATAGCATTTCTCTTTCCTAGATGGATTTGAGAAGCTCTTGCTCCTGATTTTAAGAAGAGCTTCTCATCCCTGTAAGAACACTGAGCAGTATCCTTGGAAAATATCCAATCCACAACAAATCACCTGAGAAAAACCTTGAAGAATGACCAGTCCTCACCTCACAGTCCTAAATATATAGAATGGACCAGGTTAAAAGGGATTTTTCAGGTCATCAGGCCCAACCATCAACCCAAATCTGATGAGAGATATCACTAAACCAGGTCTCTAAGCACTACGTCTGGTGCTTTGAGATGGTTCTCTTGCTCTTCTGCACTTGGAGATTGGGTTTAGTGGGTTTAGATCTAGCACACAGCAAGCACTCTTGCCTTTCTTCATCCCCCAGAGTCAACATCTAGACTAAGGAAAGGATTTATGCACCTTCATCCCTACTTGTGTCTCTGGCATCACCACTAAATAAAAGGAAAACAGCAGAAAAACCCACAAGGAGCCTGCAGCACTCCTGGAAAAGTCCTCATCCATGTACCTTGACAAACCAGTGCTGTCCTGTGCCTGGGGGAGTTTTGATAAAGCAGGTGTCCACCACATCCATATCCCTCCTCTCCAAAGCCAAAGATAACAGGGATGCTTGGAGTTTTTACTGTCCCCTGAAAACCACTGAATAACCATTAGAGCGGGAGAAACATGTTGGGTTGTGGGTTTGCTGCTGGATTTCCCCTCTCAGTGCTTTCACACTTCCCAATCCCAGTCTCACTGACACCCAGGAGGGCAGGAATGTCCATGTTTTCCTTTCATTTCAGTTTTATAAACCCCCAAGGTGGCAAATCTTCAGCAGAAGATGAATTCAGCCAGGTTGGAAACCTCCAGGCACATTCTCTCTTCCTCCCCACCCCAGCTCTTCTCACTTCCATTGAAAAATGAAAAAAGGAAATTCACAGGCTTTTTTTTGTTGTTGCTGTTGTTTAAATAACATTCCAGGCTGAGATACCAGCCAGCAAAGGCAGGAAATATGCTCATGAGAGAGCATTGCTCCATCCTCTTGCTCCTGTTGCTACCACTTTTTTTGGGGGGGACTTGGCAGAGGAAGGAGTGAAGGAGACAGCTCGGGTGTTTTATGGAGTTGAACTGTAACATCCCTGTTCCTCTGCCAACTCACCAATTCTCTGCTCTGACATCCATAAATCCACCCAGGCAAGGGCAAACAAAGCCCCACTCACCAACTGGCTACATGAAAACCCCTCAAATTTGGCTACCTGGGCAAGCCACCACCTCCCTGTGGGCTGTGGCATTCACAGCTGCTTCTTTAAAACTCTCAAAGAAGGGTGAAATCACCCATTTTGGTGGCACAACTTGGAAAGTTTGAGTCCATGACACACTCATGGTCATTCCAGCACCTGTTTAGCTTTCCCAGAACTTCAGCTTCCTGCTCCTGGGAAAAAAATTACAATAAAAAAATAGCACCTACTTTAGGCTATAAAACATAATGTAGACAAGGTAAAACCTGGAAGTCCAGAAAAGGGAAGCAAATAAAAAGAACACAAAGCCACTCAAGGATTTTTGCTGTTCCCAGATATGTAATTTATCACTAAAACCTTGTAATTCAGATTCACTTTCTGGAAAAGCATTAACAAACAAGGGTTGTCTTAAGTAGGAACACCAAGAAGCCCAGAGATTTCAAGATACCTGGAGAAGAGAAGGCTCGGGGGGATCTCATAGTAGCTTCTCAATAACTGAAGGGGGCTACAGAAAGGCTGGGGTAGGACTTTTGAATAGGATACGTGATGGAAGGACTAGGAATAATGGATGTGAGATGGAAGAGGGGAGATTTAGGCTAGATATAAGAAAGAAATTCTTTACAGTGAGGGTGGTGAGAGACTGGAAGAGGTTGCCCAGAGAGGCTGTGGATGCCCCCTCAATCTCTGGAGGTGTTTAAGGCCAGGCTGGATGAGACATTGAGCAACCTGGTGTAGTGGAAGGTGCCCCTGCCCGTGGCAGGGGGATTAGAACTAGATGATCTTGAAGATCCCTTCCAACCCAAACCATTCTATGATTCCCCTGGGATCACTCCAAGTTTCTCCTAGGGAACTGTTTCATCCTCAAAGGAGGNATTTCCATGTGATGAAGAATGATTTTTTTTCTTTCTAGCCTTTAGAGCAAGGGTTTGAGAAAACAGCCATTTCTTTTTTTTATCAAAGAGGCAGTCATTCCCATTCACAAAATGGCTACAAGTGACAAGTTGCCCAGAGAGGCTGTGGATGCCCCCACAGTGTTTAAGGAGGTGTTTAAGGCCAGGCTGGATGAGGCACTGAGCAACCTGGTGTAGTGGGAGGTGTCCCTGCCCATGGCAGGGGGATTGGACTGGATGATTTTTCAGGTCCCTTTCAACCCAAACCATTCTATGACTCTAAATCCCAGCAGGAAGCATTTGTTCCCAGGCTCACCCAGCCTGGAAGTGACAGGAGGAACTTGTTCCACGCTGAGTCAGGGTCTGGTGTCCCCACCACTGTGGATCCATTTCCTTCCCGTCGCGCGTCACGGCGAGCAACAGCCCAGAGCTGCTCCAATGCTTTCCTGTTTTTCCCCCACTGCTGCTTCCCAACACATTATATTGGGAAACAGGGCTGAGGAGCCCAAAACTGAGCTGCTGCAGGAGTTAAACCCACTGATTTTTAAAATTATGTTAAGAGCTGAATGCAAAATTATTTGTTTCCTTTAACCTTCAGTGATACATGCAGGGGTTGCTCTCTTTGCAGACTCTGGCTCTGCCATCCAGCCAGCCCTTCCCTGGGAAAATAGAGTAAGTTTTCCTGTGCATCCTGAGGGTTTCCCTATCACATCCCAGTACTCCCAGTGCTGACCCCCAGTCCTCTGTTTAAACCAAGGTGGTAGGAGCTGCTAGTCCAGCCTTTGATGGGGGGGAGCAGATGGAGCCCTCCCAGCCCTGGGGAAGGTGGGGGGGAAGGAGGATGGAGCCCTCCCAGCCCTTCAAGGAGGAGCACTGGAAAAAATGGAGCAAGATTTTCCTTTGCATCCCAAGGGCTTCCCCATCACATCCCAGTACTCCCACTGCTGAACCCCAGTCTCCTATTGAAGCCAAGGTGGCAGAAGCTCTTGGTCCAGCCCTTGATGAAGGTTGGGGGGGCAGATGGAGCCCTCCCAGCCCTTGATGGGAGGGGGGAGCCCTGGAAAAAAATAGAGTAAGATTTTCCTGTGCATCTTAGGGGCTTCCCATCACATTCCAGCACTCCCACCGCTGAGCTCAAGTCCCCTGTTAAAGCCAAGGTGGCAAGAGCTGCTTTTCCAGCCCTGGGGTTGTGGGGAGCCCTCCTAACACTTGGAAAGGGGGGGAGGAAGGGGACAGGAGACTCCTCCCAGCCCTAAGCAGTTGGGAGTGAGATGGAAAAATAGAGTAAGATTTTTCCTCAAGGGCTTCCCATCAAATCCCAGTACTCCCACTGCTGAGCTCTAGTTCCCTGTTGAAGCCAAGGAGCTACTGGTCCAGCCCTAGTGGAGGGAACCTTCCAGGAGGACTAGGAGGGTCCAGGAGAAGTTAAAGTCAGGTCCATGCCCTCCCAGCCCTTTTGGGGGAAGATGGTACCTTCCCCAGCCTTTTGGATTGGGGGGGGGGAGCACTTCCAGCCCCTTTGAGAGGGAGGAAGCCCTGGAAAAAATAGAGTAAGATCTTTCCTCTGCATCCCAAGGGCTTCCCATCATATTCCAGTCCTCCCACTGCTGAGCCCCAGTCCCCTGTTAAAGCCAAGGTGGAAGGAGCTGCTGGTCCAGCCCTAGAGGAGGGGAACCCTCCTACCCTCCAAGTCCCCCTGGAAAAGCTGAAGTCAGGTCCATGCCCTCCCAGCCCTTTTGGGGGAAGATGGTACCTTCCCCAGCCTTTTGGATTGGGGGGGGGGAGCACTTCCAGCCCCTTTGAGAGGGAGGAAGCCCTGGAAAAAATAGAGTAAGATCTTTCCTCTGCATCCCAAGGGCTTCCCATCATATTCCAGTCCTCCCACTGCTGAGCCCCAGTCCCCTCTTAAAGCCAAGTTGGAAGGAGCTGCTGATCCAGCCCTGAGAGGGAGAGAGGGGAGGAGTCCTCCTGGACTCTCCAAGTCCCCCGAACAACCTGAAGTCAGGTCCATGCTCAGCTCCTCCCACCTGCACCCCTTCCTCCCAACAGCCTCCCACTCACACCCATTTTTGCTGCTGTACCATTCCCCCAGAAGCTTCTGCTGGAACAGAATCATCACCAAACCAGCACCTCCTCCTGCTCCCACCAACACCCACAGGCTGGGCTGCCAGCCCAGCTCCAGCACCCACTGGGGGAGCTCCCAACCCCCTCCCCCCAAAAGCAGATCCAAATCCCACTCACCCAACTGGGGAGGAGTTTGTCCAGGATGGATTCTGTCCTTCCTGTCCAGCTCCCAGTCACACTGGGCTGGTTCTCCAGTACCAAGGTTCTCCAGTACTGAGGTCCCACCACACTCAGAGACACCACAAAGCCCCAGATCAGCTGGTGGCTCCCTTAATGAGCCCTAGAAAGGAGCAGTGGGAGTGGTGGGAGGTGGTGGGGTTAGAGGTCAGTGTAATATTTACTCAGACGTCACCTTTCACTTTCATCAAGAGGGAAGTGGTGTCGGAGCAGGAAAAGGGCTGTGAGGGACATTCCTGCCCGGGAAGTTGCTCTCACACCAAGCAAAACACCAGAGGCTCCAGAGTGGCTCTGTAAAGACAGGAGCTCTCTCCATTCACCCCTTTAAAACCCCCCAAGCTTTTCCCAACATCTGCCCTGTCAGAGGGAATAGCTGTGGCATTCCCATTCCATTCCTGTGGAGAGCAGGAAACATCCCCAGGTCCACTGAGCTCCAGGAGACCCCTCAACCAGCCAGGAACCCATCATATAACCCCAAAAATCAATATGACAAGGAACCTACAGGAGACCCCAAATGAGCCAGGAGCCCATCACAGAACCCTATTAATCATAACTTCAAGGAAGCCACAAGAGACCCCCCCAGCCAGCCAAACATCAACCATACAACCCTAAAAATCATGGTTTTAAGGAACCCACGGGACACCCCCAGCCAGCCAGGAATCCAACACACAGCCCTAGTAATCAGGATTTCAAAGAACTCACAGGAGACATCCCCCCCCAGCCCCACAACCCCAAAAATCATGATTTCAAGGAACATACAGGAGACTCCCTAACCAGCCAGAAGCTCTATTAATGACTTCAAGGAATCCACAGG
>VZTY01032600.1:0-26125 GCA_013400935.1 Turnix velox
TGAAAGAATGCTTCTGGACCTGACCACAGATTCACTCCTGGAACTGTCTGTCACAAACACAGGCCCTTCTGCAGGAGCCTGGTGTGATGCCTCATCCAGCCTGGCTGTAAACACCTCCAGGGAGGGGACTTCCACAGCCCCTCTGGGCAGTCTGTTCCAGTTTCTCACCATGTGACAATGGTTTTAAACCCAAGCAGGGCAGGTTTGGATTAGACTTTAGAAAGAAATTCTTTAACTATGAGGGTGATGAGGCACTAGAACAGGTTGCCCAGAGAGGTAATGGAGGTCCCATCCCTGGAGACATTCAAGACCAGGCTTGCTGAGTCTCTGAGCAACCTGATCTAATGCAGGATGTCCTTGCTCACTGGAGTAGTGGTGGACAAGATGGCCTTTGAAGGTCCTTTGCAACTCCACAAGGCTGGAGACACAGGGCTTTATGGTAGTCTCTGTAGCACATTTAATCTTGAAAGTTTTTCTTTACTCCATATTGCCACCCTGTGAATTAAAGAGGTAAAACGTGTGCCATACAGATCACAGCCGGTGGCATTCTTGGCCAGTTGTCTCCCCTCCTCCACTGACAGCTGCAGTCTGTAGAAGGCAGTTGCTGTGTTAATGAAACTATGGAACTGCCTAACTCATTAAGTTCTTAAAGGACAGGAAGAAACACCCAGTTTCCGGACAGGAATCGGTTGTGGGCAAGATATCAAGATGAGTTGCTCAGATAGAATAGTCCTCAGTATGCCCAGATGCAATCTAAAGGTGGAGGAACTTCATTACCAGCCTCTGTAGAAACTTCACACCCCCAGTTGAGTACCTTGTGACGAGTTCTTTTTCTAGCTTATTTCCTGTCTGCAGATTTGGATTTATTATTAGATTCCATAAGAGAAATGACGTTTCACTTGTTGTCATGGAGGCATTGCTGTTTCTCATTGCTTCTCAGCTCATGTTCTAGCATCTCAGTCTGGTTTGGTTTGAGTTTTCCTGTGAACAGATGGCTTTTCATTGAGAAGTATCATTAGCTGAAGCAAATGTTCATAATGTCTTACAAAGAGAGTTTCTTTCAGGGTTTGCACACTTGTTGAAGGGAGAGTAAGGTCAAGAGGTGGTTTAAGCAGAAGACAGTTGAGAGCACAAAGCATCAAAATAAAAAAAAAAAAGCCAGCTGCTGGGTTTTCCTCTAGTTATAGAAACACAACATAGAAACATTAGTATTAATTAGTGCATTATTATTATTAATATATTACAAGTGTAATATTAACACAGGAACATTAATAGTTGTGCACTCTCAGAAAAAAACTAAAATGTACACAATTTATACTCTCAACCACCATTTAGTGTGTAATACCAACCTGAGACTGAGCTTTGTAGAAATACTGAGAACATTCTTCACCTTGTTAGTTTGATTGTTCAGATGAAAAAAGCTCTATCAAATTTTTCTTCTATTGTTCTAATGTAACCAAAGTTACACAAATCTGTGAAAAACAATTCTTAATGACTGAGAAGTATTTTCAAACCAGCATCTCATGAAGACAACAGAGTTAACTGTTAACCCTCCTGAAAATTAATTTCTTTTGGAATAAGGATTTCTATCCTAAAAACCAGAGATGGAGTCTATAGGTGTGGCACAGCTGATATATGACATACATCAAGGAGCAGAAGTGCACAGTGGAGGGATACAAGAAAAGTATTCCTATAAATCATATGGCAAAGAGATTTTATTCTACTGACAAATTCAATACAAGCACTTTATAACCCAACTGCCAGAAACAACTATAGTTCCTGGGGCAGACAAAGCACTTCACCTGGAGCAATGTTTGTGACCTCCGGGTCTGACAAGTCCTGCTGGATAATGAGAAAAAGGCAGACAAAAAGATGAGAGCTCCAAATAAAACCCTTGTCACAAAACAGATGGGAGAGACCTCCCAAGCTTTTAACCAAAGATACTTTGAGGATCAAGTATTTTATGTCATACGTATTATCTTGCCTCTCACTCCCCTCCAGACTAGCAAATGAGCTATTTGTGTTGAGAATAAAAAGACCATAATTTCTTGTCATGGGATGCATTTCTTTGAAACATCAGAACTTTCACTCCACCTTGCATAAACAAGCGTGTCTGAAGTGACATCTTCTGAGATGGATGCAAATTGGAAGAGAGTTGATTCAGGCTGGATATAAGAAAGAAGTTCTTTACTGTGAGGATGGTGAGACACTGCAACAGGTTGCCCACAGAGGTTGTTTAAGGCCAGGCTGGATGACACATTGAGCAACCTGGTTGAGTAGGAGGTGTCCCTGCCCATGGCAGGGGGGGTTCGAACTAGATGATCTTTAAGGTCCCCTCCAACTCAAACCATTCTACAATTCTGTGCATCTCTTGAAGTCTGCTGGCTGTTTCCAAATGAGCTACCACAAGAAATCTCTCATGAAGTGAGAACTGGTGTGGTCAGGCCATTCATCCTTCAAATAAAACCTATGTTTTTATGTTTGTGATTTTTTTTTGTCTTTAATATTTTAGTATTAAAATGCAAATGGTTGGTAGTTTTTTCTGCTTTCTCTTTGCTGCATCTCTTGAAGTCTGCTGGCTGTTTCCAAATGAGCTACCACAGGAAATCTCTCATGAAGTGAGAACTGGTGTGGTCAGGCCATTCATCCTTCAAATAAAACCTATGTTTTTATGTTTGTGATTTTTTTTTGTCTTTAATATTTTAGTATTAAAATGCAAATGGTTGGTAGTTTTTTCTGCTTTCTCTTTGCTGCACAGGGAAATAAATGTGGATTTCCTTTCTGCCCTGTAGGGTAAGATTTAATGCTGGGAGATATAGTTTAGATTAGTGATGGTTCTTGTCTGAGTTGGGTTGATGGTTGGTCTATGTGATCTGAAAGGACCCTTCCAACTGAGGCAANATGGTCAGTCAAATAAAACCCGTGTTACGTTTTCATGTTTGTGATTTTTTTTGTCTTTAACATTGAAGTATTAAAATGCAAATTGTTGGCGTTTTTTTCTGCTTTCTCTTTGCTGCACAGAGAAATAAATGTGGATTTCCTTTCTGCCCTGTAGGGTAAGATTTAATGCTGGGAGATATAGTTTAGATTGGTGATGGTTTTTGTGTGAGTTGGGTTGATGGTTGGACTATATGATCTGAAAGGGCCCTTCCAGCCGGGGTAATTCTGTTTCATCTGAAAATACAACCAGCTGCAAATCACTGACAAAGAGTTTTGCTGTCAACTAAGATAGGGAAATACAACCCCCACCAAACTGAAGGAAATTATCTTAATTTTCCAGCAAGTTAAACATGAAAATAGTGAATGCTGAACAAACCTGGGATTTTACCTCAGCGTGGAACACCTGAGACTTGAGATGAGCCTTTCCTCAGTTTCAGGCCTTGAAATGGAAGATGATATTTTTCTCTGCAACCTTCACATCCAACCTACCCTTTTAAAACTTATTCTAATGTTTAAGACCTTCAGCTTACCTTTCTTAGCTATCAAGTGCCCTTTCTGGTTATCTCTGAATAATGTGTTCCTGCCCTGGAGCCACAACTCTTCAGAAAGCATTTGGCTAAGTGATACACTTACATGCAGAGCAAACAACAGCCTGGGTTTTTTTTCTGAATCGAGAGGCAAATACCCCCCAGTCCTAACTCCTCTGCTGCCGTTCACCCTTCTTAAAAGGCCTTTTTCAGGAAAGTGGGTTGGCTTCAGCCTGCTTCAGAGAAGACAGATGGCTTTGTAGTATAAAATGTAGTTCGTGTATGCTAAATATATAAGTAGGATGTTGTGTTTGCATTTAGTTTTGCTTTCTTTAGTATGATGGGAAGGGTGTTCTGATGGATGGCTTCCAAGAGTTTTTGTGCAGCACAAGGTGATGATTAATGATAAAGGAAACCACTCTTTAAGGAAGGAATTATGATGAGGTTTCCTACATGAAGGAAGAAATACCCCTTGAGTACTTTTCTCCTCTAAATCTATTTTTCCTTTTTGTTCCTTTTGGTTTGAGATCTGGACAGGAGACTCTGCCTTTTCCTGCTACTTTTACAGATTTGGGAGATTCTGTCCTGNTAATGATAAAGGAAACCACTCTTTAAGGAAGGAATTATGATGAGGTTTCCTACATGAAGGAAGTAATAACCCTTGAGTTCTTTTCTCCTCTACTTTTCCTTTTTGTTCCATTTGGTTTGAGATCTGGACAGGAGACTCTGCCTTTTCCTGCTGCTTTTACAGATTTGGGAGATTCTGTCCTGTTACTGGTTTCCTAAGCCTTGTACTTTGTCTTCTGAAGTCCAGCCACAGGTGGATAAGTAGATCTGGAAGATGCTATCCAGGACAATCTTAACTTTTGTGGTAAGAACAGTGCCTGCTACTTAGTGCCATGACAAAACTAAACCAGTGACAGGGCTGGAGTGACAATAGGCCACTTGTTTTGTCATGAAAANAACTTTTGTGGCTGTTCATAATAATGCCTATTAAAAACCTTCTTAGGAGTTGGTAAGAACTAGCACTGTTCCCTGTTTTAGGCTCCTGTATTACCATTTATGTCCCTTGTTTTAAAGCAAGTAGTTTGTGAAAAGTTTGTGTCATCTTTTGTTCTGTCCTCATTACTACTCAGTGCCATGACAAAACCAAACTAGTAACAGGACTAGAGTGACAACAGGCCACTTGTTTTGTCATGAAAAAGTAACTTCATCCACACAAAGCTTGTGAGTTTTCAGGTCAATCACTCATATCAAGGAAAAAGTTGTTAAACCCTGCTGGATTTTTTTTTCCCCTTTTATACTTACAGCTAAAACTGTTATGCTACAGTATCATTATATTAGGATTATAGTCTATTATTAGTATATTATATTAGGATGAAGTAATTTTGGCAGAAATAATGAGGCTTAAGCAAATATTTGGTTAGGAGCTGAGTTCTCTCTCCCACTTCCCCTGTCTTAAAGCCATTTTGCTACTCATTTTGCTCCCTGCCTTTCTCCTTTTTGTGGCTTTGAAGATGAGAACACACTAAAATTATGGGAAATTCTCAACCAGTCAGGCAGGTTATCTTGTAGAATGACCTCCAGTGATTGAAAATACGCTGGTAACTAGGTAAACTGCCCAATTTTGGGCTGTGTTAATGCAGCTGCAATTAAGACTGCACAGAAAGCTGTAGAAAGGAAAAAGAAGATGAAAGAGAAGAGCAGGAATGGATACTCGCAGCTTGGAAGCACATGAAAAGAAAATGTAATATTTTCATCCCTTCACTATGAGGCACTTTCTTCTGGCCTTGTCACAGACCTCTTCTAGATAATTTGCAGGAAAAGAGGAAATAATTAGGCAGAGGCTTCTTTCGGCTTTCACGATCTGCAAGAATGAAGAAGAACTTTAAGCAAAGGCCTCTTCTCAGCGAAGGAATGAATCACATTTCAATTACGCCTTGTAAGCTTCAAAGCGAACAGAATGTAGCGGTTGGCTTTGATTCGCTCTTTCTCTGTCACATCCTCTGCGGACACGGTGGAAAAAGCCCAGGTTTTGGTATTTTCCTGTACTAAAAAATAGCAGTGGTGTGGCTGCCGGAGCGCGGGGTGGTGGTCGCCATTTGCCCCCTTTCCCCGCTGCCGCCACAACGGGGCTTCTCTGCGCGGTGGGTTCGCGTCCGTTACCACACCTCAGGTCAAAATAGGCTGATAATATCCAGTAGCGAGCCCTGTAGCGATGGTACAGAGAGGGTAGGCGTAGAGAGGCCCGTCTGCCAGCGAGGAGCGGGCGGTCGCCATAGCGGCCAGCGGGGGCTGCTTCCGCCCGCCGCCGGATGTCGCCGGGAGGGCTCCTCAGCACAGAGGCGCGTCGCTGCCGGAGCGCGGCTCCGGGCTCGTCGCTGTTGCCCCTCCCGTTCTTTTCCTCCTCCTCCTCCGCCTCCTCCTTTTCCTCCTCCTTCCCCCCGCCGTTCTCGGCCTGGCCCCTTCCCGCCCGCCGCCCCGGCTGTGGCTGACAGGTGAGTGCGGGAACCCCCGCTGCCCTCAGCTGGCTGCAGCCCCTCCGCCATTTTCCCGCCTGCCGAGACCCTTCCCCGGCAGCAGCTCTCCCGGGGGGCTGCGGGTACCGTGATGTGCGGGGGGAGCCGCGGGGCTGGGATCGGAGAGGGGAGAGCGCGGGCGGAGAGCTCGGTGCCATCACCCGGCCGGGCCCGCGGCCATAGTGGGGGTCCCCCGCCTCGGCACCCCCGGCCCGTCCGTCCCGTGCCGCCGCCTTTCCGCCTGAAATGACTTGCACGATTTTTTTTCCCCTTAGAATTAGTTGCAAACGAGCCCTTCTTCCTCTTCTCCTGTGTGGTGATGGGTTTTGTTTGTTTATTTTTATTTTTTGCCCTTTTAATTTTTTTTTCTGTTTAAAAACCCGTTTTTTTAACAGCCCCAGGCTGTGGGGGTGGCTCCAGATGTGTAGCCAGAGGAGCCCTCCTGAGGAGATGCTGATCCCCAACTCTTTGTATGCGATAAGCCAAGTGTAACACCTCCTTAGGCTGTAGGTTGAGTTCAGGTCCTCTAAAACAGGTACCGATGGAGAGATCCTCTAAAACAGGTACCAATGGAGTAAAAATTAAATACCCCCAATTCCCTGAAGTGGGGCACAAAGTGCTGTGTGTGGTAAATCAGGCCTCCAGCAGCAAGGAATTGTAGAACTGAATAGGTTGCCAAGGACTTTTCCCATCATTGAGTCCAAAAGATGTCATCTCGAGTCATGGCAGTGACTTAGATCCCTTCCCAGATGGATAAACATTATCTCTGTGACGACTCATTTGCAATATTTCTTTTCCTGAGCTAAAACGGTGAAGACAAATTTGAGAGCAGAATTAATATGCTTAATGTAATCAGGGGTTGAGCAGATGTTAGGTTCCAGAGGTAGAAGGAAATTAGATAAAAGTATTGTACTTGTGCCAAGAGGAGGAAAGCATCCAAGTTAAGCCTTGAACCGTTGTTCAAGAATATCTTGGCATCTACGGGAGAAAAAAGAAACTTCTGTGTGTGTTTTTAGCCCTCTTGTTAAATCTTCCAGCTTTTCAAAATAGGTTTGGTTACAGTGTTTTAAAAGTATACTTTCTGTAACAGTATTCACGGAAAATTTACATGAAGAACTGGTGGAGCAGCTTCTTTGAAGTGATTCAGTGTCATTGAGTGCACCTTGAAATGATACAAACGGCTATTGTTCAGGTGCCCATTTTGCACCAGCAGTGTCTTTCTCCTTGAGTGAGTTTCTAAAACTGTTTTCCAGGCACTCCTTCTGTTGATGTTTCTGACATGATGTTTCCTTGGTGACCTCAAGAATCCTCAAGTGAGGTTTCTGATGGGTAGTTAGATAAGATCTTGTGTGTGTGTCAGCCCTAACTTCCCTTCTTCTTAATAACTTTAAATGTAGCTTGTGGACTCAAGCAATTAATTTAAGAAAAGGTGCCTGCACGAAACATGTGGCTTTAAGGCAACTCTGAGAGGATGATGGTGTCTCTTTTAATTAGACATGCCCTTCCACCTTCTTTCCTTTAAATTTTGGACTTCTTCAAAGGATACACTCTCTTGTATGGGTGGAAATGCTTGGGAGTGGTAGTATGGTCATGGGAGAAATATTGTGTGTATGGGGATAGTGTCTTGGAAGAGGACCTTACTTCTACAAAATCCAGAAATTGCAAACCAAAGCTGTGCCAAGTAAAGAGGAGTTAAGCATTATTCTGTTTGTTTCAGATGAGATTGAGTTAATTTTGGAGGAAGGTTTTTTTAGATCTTGGAGTTTCAGAGTAGTAGCTTGTCTTGTGAAGGGCTTGTTCCAGAGGTCACTGCTTGAAACCTCTGCAGGGAGGCTTTGTAAGTACTCCATGCGTGGCCACTGAGGAATGGACAGGAACCTGGATGTCCTCCTTACAAACCAGAACAGTTTGTTATTTTTTTGATCCTTGGACAATTTTTTTAGATTATTTTAAGAATGTCTTGGTGTTTCAAGATGGAAGGAGTGGGCACTTGATTGGGTAGTTGTCTGTGGTTGGCCACATGATGAAATGCTTCAAGAACATGTACAAAGGAGCTTCAGAAAAGCTTAATGAATGCATTGTAGCATTATAGTTACTTGGTTTTGTTGTATCTTAAAGCAGTAAAAGATTCTAATGTACTAGCAAGTAGTGTATTGCCAAGTGAAGAGCAATGACATTAGAGGTCACTCTACGTGCATGAGTGGTGATAGCAATTTGTCTGGCACATCAGCAGTAAGTAACTAAATAATTGTTTGTTTGGAGACTAGCACAGTAGGGTTCTGGCCTCTGACTGATGCCTCAAGCAAATACCTGCTCAGACTGCTCTTGAGCTTCCTTAGGATTTCTCACCCTCAGGTCTTGTATTTGCATACCTGTGTAAGACCGCTTTGAAGCTATTAGGGATTTGCTAATACAGGAAGGGGAGTTAAAATGTTTGTGAAACTGCTAAGGAAATAGAGCCGCCTACAAACATATTTTAGGATTTGGCCAGCAGTAAACGGTTTAGTAGAACTAGATGCTGTCTGATGAATTCTTCCATAAAGACAACTAATTAATACCTGTTAGTAAAACAAGATATGACATATATTGATAGGTAATGAACCAGTGTTAAATGGAAGAATATATTGTGCCCTATTCCATTTTAGATAGTTGAAACAGTGCTCAGTGAGCTTAGGTAGCACAGATCTTAAAGTTGTAGGCTTTCAGGACATCAGCAGTTCCACTTAACAAGTCTCTGATTAATATTAGTGTACCCAGGCAGGTTTCTTTTCTATTCTAAATAAAAATAAATAAATAAATCACCCAATTTGGGTAATTTTTTGTTGGGTAATATTAGTTAAAAAATAAGCTTGTATGGTTGAGAATACCATCTTTTGCTGTAGTAGACAGGTTGGCAGGCTGGGTCTCTGCTGCAGTTTGATGTGATTGCAGCTTTTGCTGACATAGTTGAATTAGCAAGATCAAAGCTTGCTAGCAGCAGAACTGGGCTGGCTTTACTTCTGGAGGTTGATGTTATAAGCATGCTCAGAGTAGGTACTTACTAATGTGTTAAAGCTTTTCCCATTGATTTCCAGTTGTATAACATACTTAAAATTCATTGTTGCAACTTCTTGACTATGAATTCAATAGAAAGTGGGGAATGATTTCCCCTTTTATGTTTTGTGGAACACCAGTTTTATTTGAAAGTATCCTGCACTAAATTTAGAGGGAAAAAATTGATGTTGTAATGCTTGAGTGAATTTCATAAGGTTTGAGCACTGTTATCAGTGATTCTAGCATCATTAGCATGGTCTGGAGTGGTTTAGTTTCCTAAATATTTATCTTAGCAAAACAACTAGTCTTAGATAGAAATATCTTTAGCCTGATCTTTCTCTGGTGTGCTGTATTCTTGGAGCTTGAATTAATGGCACTTGAATGTACAGCATCCTTAGACAAATTATTCAACTGAGGACCTGAAAATGTAAGTTTAACTACTTTAAATTAGATTTTTCTGCATATTAATAAGGATAGTAGGTATGTACGTTGGTACTTAAATTCCCTTAGCTCATGAGTAATGCTGTCAAACCAAGTTGCATGTAATTAAGAACTTAATAACTGTAATCATTCTCCTATCTTTCCCATTTCCCTCCCTGCTGTGTGGAAAAAAAACCAACCCACCTTAACTGGCATCTTTGTATCTTAAGGTTTTAATGTTGCACAGGACAACAATTAGTATTGTAGGAAGCTTTTGTTTCCTATCTGGCATGCACTGAAATTTTGTTCTCAACTGGGTTTAAAAATGAGACATCAGAGACTGAGAGGTTCAAGAACATACATAAATAAAGTAAAATTATTTCTCTGTGGGTTTTTTTGGTTTAGGTGTGTTTTTTTTTCCTTTACATGGTAAGTATTACTATTGCTAAACTCCAAACCAAATGGAGCAGAGAGATCTTGGGTAAGAGGTATTGCTGAAACTTCCCGATGCTTTCTCTTTGCAGACTGTTGTGTTGGCTTGAATGAACAAAAAAGGCAATGCAATACTGAAGCCATTCTGTCTGTGCTCTGACACTTCTTAAAACAGATTTTCTCCCTGGCTTCAGCAGTATCCTGCTCCAGGAATTCTTTCTTTCAGCTGTCTGCTTGTTCTGTGTTCAAGAGTAGAAGTAGGATTACTTGGTGGCTGCAATGAATTTTAAGTTTAGGAGTCCCAGGGTGTGAACTGGTGTGAAGTAGCATTTCTCTGCTGTAGCTGGATGAAACTGTACTGGGTTACACATCTGCTCTTTACTGTTACTCTGATGAAATGTTTCCTGTGACTGATCTGTTACAGAGAGGTAGGTGGTAGAACTTTAATTTAACACACTGTAAAATATGCCATGAGTTTAATTAAAGAGCATAACTGAAATAACAAAGTATCTTTGCATTCAGAAAGCAGTAATCACCTGTTGGCTAGTTTTTTTTTCTAGGGCACCTTTTTCTCTTCTAGTTTTCCTGATAGACTTTGTCAGAAATTCATTTGTTATGGATCTCTTGAGGATTTGACAGATCATTATATGGACACTATGCAAACCTAGCATTTTCCTAAGTGATTGAGCAGAATAGTTCAATATGTCTCATAAGCTCACTGTTTTTCTTATCAGTAGTTGTGAACCTAATGCCCTTAATGCATATAGTTTAATAATACAATATTCTTTCCCTTTTTGTTTGTTGGTTTGGTTTTTCTTTATTTTTCTTTTATTTAATTTTTTTAAGCTACTTTTATTCAGCTTTTTTTTACTCTGCTTTGCTAATTTCTAGCTGTAGCGACTTCAGCTTCATTTGGCTCTTGATCAAGCTTCTTGATTTTTTTATCCTACTTGTAGAATTACTAAGTAGAAGGAAGTGAATTTATCTTTTCAGAATCCATTTGTAGCACTCAAAAGTTATGATTAATGACGTCTGCTTAAAAATATATAATAGGTTGATTTGAAGCCTTTTTTTTACCTAGTTTGAGTTGGATTTGGTGCTTAGCCTTGGCTTATGTTATGTTTTCCCTCACCCCCCCCCCACCCTTTCCTGTCATCTGGTGTGTTCTAACTACAAAAGTTTCAAAAATGTGAAAGACTGGTTTGTGTTCTGCTGACTGTTTCACTAATCAATATTTAATATGGTTTTCATAGGATATGTAACATGACACTGATATTCTGGACAGGTAATTTTACTTGTTTGAAAACCTTATGTAATAAGGGGACTCAGGTAACTGCTAGAAATGAGCACCTTATTTATTATTTTTTTTTTTAGCATCATATTGCCAAGGATCTATTTTGTGAAATTACTCTTGGAAAAAACCCTAACTTCTTACTGTTGCAGTTACCATCAGGATAGTTCTGAAATTGTCAAGGTGAAGGCAGTATTTAAAGGGACACAGTCACTTTTAACAACTGAATTTACATCCCTATTCTGAGAACATTCTACTTACTGCTTAAAGTTTGTGGGGCTCTCTGCTGGAATTCGGTGCCACATCGAAGGCGGTGGAGCTAGTCCTCTTCGGCTACTCCTTCCTGCAGCCATGAAGCACATGGCTGCTTGTTGCCTCTTTGGTTTCAGCTTTGCTGTGGCTTCGTGCACCCTCTGCAGAGCCTGGGGAAGAGCGTGCATGTTTCCTCTCTCCAGAGCAGTGCATGAGTGACATGGTCACGCTGGGGCATGAGGAGAGTGTGATTTCTGGCAAGGACACTGGCTGCAGGTGAAGTGCTGCTCCTCAATAGATACACTAACAGAGGTGTTGCTTTCCTAAATTTTATCTCTTTGCTTATGCCTGTGGAAGTAGAAACTTGCCTGTAGCTAGTATGAGAATTTCACTGTTTTAAAATGTCATGTCGTGTGTTGACTGTGTCGCTTTAAATTCTACATGCTAGAATATATAGCTGCAAAATCTCTGTGTATTGATACTGAGTGGTGCCATCGATTTGCTTGAGGGACAGGATGCCATCCAGGGGGGATAGGCTTAAGAAGTCTTGGTGATCCTTGTGAAGTGTGAGGTGTGTGTATTGGGTTGGGGCAATCCCCAATATCAGTAGAGACTGGAGGATGAAGGGATTGAGAGCAGCCATGAAGGACCTGGAAGTACTAGTGGATAAAAAATCAGTCATGAGGCAGCAATGTGTACTTGCAGCCTAGAAAGTGACCAAAAGTATAAGAAGGTTATGGACCTGTTGAAGGGAATCCAGAGGAGATCCATGAAAATCATCAGAGGACTGAAGCATCTCTCCTGTGAAAAAAGTTGGGGTTGTTAAGCCTGGAAGATAAAAGGCTCTGGGGAGACCTTATTGTGGCCTTTTAGTGCCTGAAGGGGCCTTATAAGAAAGATGGGGACAAACAGAGGAGTCAGGGTTGCTGCGACAGGACAAGGAGTAATGTTTTTAACCAAAAGAGGGTAGATTTAGATTGGATAGAAGGAAGAAATTCTTTATGATGAGGATGATGAGATGCTGGCCAGTGTTGCCCAGAGAGGCAATGGATGCCCCATCCCTGGTTAGGTTGGATGGGGCTCTAAGCAGCTTGATTTAGTTGAAGATGTACATGCTCATTGCAGTAGATGGTCTTTAAAGGTCCCAAACTATCCTATGAAGCAATTCAGAAGAGGATGTTTATTGGTAAAGTCCTCTAAAATGAATTAGTTTGTCAGCAGAGGGCAAATGGAAATTAACATAGTTAAAACAGTGCCTGGTAAGGCAAAACCATATTAACATCTCTGTGTTTAACTGCAGCTTGAGAGCTGTGTATGACAGAAACTAGAAATGAGATTTTTTTGTTTTTCACAGATTAAATGAAACTGTTTAAATGATGTATGTGGTTATATTTCATTGTTTATGTGTCAGTATTAATCTTTTTAACACATCTATGTTTGTTGCCTCAGGCCTTACAAAGTAATACCAAACACTGCAGAAACTGTCAAACTGAAAGCCATTGAAAGAGTAGCTCCCAAGGGTGATAGGAAAGAGGGAGTAAGAGAGGAAAATATGCATGTGTTTGGGATCTTACCATATTTTGAGGAGAAACAGAAATGTGAGCACTGCAAACCTATTCCTAATTCTTGACCATATGTCTGGAAAACAGAAGATACTTAGTGAAGCCCAGGAAACTGGCAGTAGCTTGTTCACAGGATGAGCTTTTTTTAAATTTCAGCCTGTCTTTCTGTGGTACAGCAATCTAGCCACAGAGGAAAAAAAGAAATCTAGTCAAGATACTGCCCAATAGTAATTCTTCCTCTCCTTTCTTCTTTAATTTGGGAATATAGCTAATTAGTTACTGCTGATTAATCACACATAGAAAGCTCTGGTGGGATCAGGTGCAGGACTGTGCAGAGTCCAGGGGAAGTAGAACAAAATCTTTTCAGTGCAGTACAAGATACTGGTGCAACCTGAATATTAGATTCACTATGAAATTGGTGTCAGGTTAGTGGAACTCAGGTCTTTCAAAAGCTAATTAAAATAGAGATTTTTAATGAGAAAATCTGAGGATGGATGGGCATCAGAACCTTAACTAAATCTAGTCTCATTTTGATATGAATTTATGTATCTTTAATTATTTTAATTGTTGTGGTATGAAAGTGAAAGCAAAGTTAAAGCTGTTTTTAATCATGGTGTATACTGTGTTTCCTACAAAGTATGCTTTTCCTTGGCTTTATGATGTGGGTACAAGCTAAAAATGCCATGTCAGAACCACCAAACTGGTTAATGTCTAGTCTTGTTAGTAGCTGTGGTGCTCATTCCTAGCTTGAGATCTAGTGTGTTGGCGGATCTTAAATTGGAAATGGCTCTGGGTTTGGTTTAAATTTTCTCTGATCAGCTTATTTAAAAGGAAGCTCAGTTGCCTTGTTAGCTTTGCCAACTCTGCTCTCCTATTTCTCTGCAGACTTATTGCAGCTATTTGTAATTGTTTTCTCAGAAATCATTGATGCTGGAGAATGAATTTTGATTTTGCTTTCAGTATTCGTGATTGAAAAATTTTCAGTGATCCTAAAACATTTAAAATGTTCACTGACTGGTACCACGTGAAACTAAAACCAATATTTATTCAATATCAGGTTTAAATTATTAAAAAAATTCTGGTGATTAATTGCTTGTAAAAAATAAGATTTTGACAGTAGAAACATATTCTCCATGTTTATGCAAGAAATCAAACATAATTTGATTATTTTTAAATAGAGGAAAGCAGTAGATCATGCATGGTAGTAGTAATTGGTGATACTGTCAGGTGTTTTTAGGGATATTAAAATGCATATTGGCTTTAATGATATGACAGAAATTAACAGCCTGGTGTGTCAGGTGCACTTTCACTCTTTTCATAAAGTTCATGGACACTTTTACTATCAAGCAAGTGAAAATGTGATGCAAAGTAGTTTTCAGGCCTTCTGTCATTGAAATTAATTTCTACTTAACATGTGAACAAGCACATTCTTTAAATTCTTTGTACTAACACTTGGTATTGCATAATGCATTTTCAACCTGACAGTGTCCCTAAATTATCATACCTGTTTGCTTTCATTTTCCAACTGGGTTTTAATTTTGCATGCACTTCAATGAAATATGGTATGTAGAACATTTGTTTCCTGGAAGCATTTTGGGGCTCTCTCTGCAAGTGTGTTCTCCAAAATGAGCAGGGGAGTGGGATGTATTTTTTCTTTCGTGAAGGCTTGTAGTGCAGAAATGATTCCACTGATTTTACCTATTTGTATATGTGGTTTTGACCTTAATGGTGTTTGAAGAATAGCTTTAAATCATAGGGATCCCTTCTTTTTTTTTAATGACAACCCAAAATTTAGTGGAACTAAGTGTTTCTGTTTTGAGGAAGAAAACCCCACCTGAACTATGATTAATGTGGCAAAGCAAATTGTAATGTCTAATGCCTGTCCTTAGTTTATCATAGGAGCCTCTGTGAAGTTGTTGTTTTGAAGTAATGCCAATAGAAAGCGGAAGCTGTGCATCTGCTCGCCAGGCAAAGCAGAAACGTAAATCCCACAGTCTTTCAATCCGAAGAACCAACAGTTCTGAGCAAGAACGGGCAGGACTGCAGAGAGACATGTTGGAGGGGCAGGTAAGATGACACACTGCTTCTTGGGTAACTGCCTGAGCTTTTCTTTAAGGAGTATTTGCAGTGCAGAGAAATTCAAGAAACCTGAGTGATGAAATGCATCAATAAAGCTTCAGGAACAAGCAAGAAAATGCTGACTGTGATGTGGATGTTGACAGTGTTACAGGTTGTATTTGGACCTGTGGAGCTTTTTATTAGCTTTTGTGTTTTTTATATGAATGGTATAACCATGAAGAAGTACAAAAATAACAGCCTTTGTATTTAACTTTGTCTGCCCTTCACCTTTTTACTCTGAGGATTGATTCTTGATTTCATTAGTTTGGATTTGGAACAGAAGCAACATGGGAATGTGAATAAACCAAGATATTTGCTGTTATGACTCTGATAGGAAATGTATTGGAGGGAAGCTGTTCTGCATTCCTTTCCATCAAGTAAATGTTGCCTGCTTGACAAGTGTGAGCCAACTTAAATTTGGGGATTTGTTTGCTTGGTTTTTTTTTGGTTTTTTGGTTTTTTTTTAATTTGTCTCAAATGAAGGTGTGATCTTCTGTGTGTTTAACCTAAGGGAAAAAGCAACAACTGCAAACTACTGTAATTTTCTTAATCCTGTCAGTCTTTGTAGTGGACACATTGTGGTGCCATGCAGAGTGCTTCACCTGACAGCATTAAGTGTTGGAAACATTTGAAGCAGTGCTGCCAAAGATAAGAAATCAAAGCAATCCAAACAATATGCAATGTTTAATGAGGGCCTAGAAAAGATGCTGCAAAACTTGATTTTTATCAGAGAGCTGTTTTGAAATACTGCAATATGGGTATGAGAAACATCTCTTTCTGAATTCTGCAGGTATTTTGGAAGGAAAACCTTGTGTTTTCTCAGTGTTGTGACAGATTTTTCAGGGTTTGTTTTGTTTTTTGTTTGTTTTTTCCACAGATGAATCTATTATTCATTTAATTAGAGCATTAGTTTTTTTTGCACTATCAGAGCCCAGGTTATTCCTTGTGGTTAATTTTTAAGCTGTTTTAGTATTTCTTATTGAACTCTATTGTGCCATAACATGTAAATGTTTTAAATGTTTTATGTGTCATCTGATTTTAGTTTGTTGAACAGCTGGTAGCAGATTCTAACAAATAGAGAGTGTTAATACCCCTTTACAGTGGAGCTGTGAACCACAGGAGATGTACATCTGTAGATAAACAGATAATGTTGTTACATGGTATTTTAATAAGCTAATTCTAACTAATGCCAGCTTTAAAGAGAGTAAAGGAAGTTTATAGGTTTTACTCTGCTGGATACTTCAAGGCAGATTTAGATTTGCTTATGTTTTCAGACTGAGAAGGGGATTGAAAAACTTTAATAGGTATTTTTCTATTTCAAAAGTTGTAGTGTAACTTACCTTCTTTCATAACCTTACTTACGGAATGATTAGGTAATGAATCGGAGATTATTCTAACTAAAATGTTTCTCTTAATAGTATTTGTATAGTCTTCCTGTTCAGTCAGTTTTGTTTCAGCTCAGTTTTAATCATGTTCTATTTCATGCTCTGATTGATGGTGAGTGAATCAATGAACAAAATGTACTCAAGGGAGAGGTAGAAAGGAATATCCTTAGGGGACCACTTATTTTGGCATGGTCCCTGTCGCACCTTAAAGCAGCTGTGAAACTGATTTAAAGCTGAATTACACAAAAAAGCAAGAGTACTCTATGTTTTGGCTGTTTCGAGGTTTCTCTTGGTCTTCTCTTTAAAACTTGTATTTGGAAATAACTTAGAAAATTAGGATTGTGATAGCCTTTTCTGTTTGTTTCTGAAGGCAAACATTTTGACTGTATAAACCAAAATATGAGTGAAATGAAATTCTGCTTGTTTAGATGCTGACTTGGTGGAAGGCTCATGCTGCCCTCTTATGGCTCACACACACATATTTCATCCTGATTCAGTTAGTTTAGAGAAATGGAAAGAAATTCTTTTGGTTTGGGTTTGCTGGAACACTGAAGAACAAACAAGGCATAATAATCCTTAAATGTGCTTTGAATAATGAAGTTCACTGAATTCAGGTGCTCCTGTTTGCACTGCTGTAGTGGTTTGTGCTCCCATTTTAGAAATGCTTCTCCTGTACTTTTAGTCCTGAAACAGTGGATTATACTGTGGCAGAAGCTGACTCATCATTCTTTTTTTGTTTATAGCTGGTGATTTCAAGGTCTTATAATGACATACTTTTGCATTGTTTATAACAATTTTATTGTTATAAATAAAATTTATATCAACAATGTTTATTGCTGATGGGCACCTTCCCTGTATACTTAGTAGATAAGCTTTGATATATTAGTAATATGGTATATATGATACTATTTTGATTTCACTTTGAGATTTGGTAACTTATTTCCTTGCATAGATGTTTCTGTTTTTGAAAACAGCTGCATTATTTGCTGGTTTGTCTAGTAATATGATGTTGTCTTATTGAATTCCAGATCCAAAGGAGTATGTGAGCATTTTTCATCATTACAGTAGATCTCATTTAAGTGCAAACTTCTCTTAAGAACTTCCCTTTCAGTCTCTTGAAAGAGAAACAATATGTAAAATGAATAATTTTATGATGCACAGAGCTTTTTGTGCCAGTAGTAGTTTTAATTTCTCTCCTTGCTGGAAGATGAAAGAGCTGTTAAAATCAACTTAAGACTGAAGGGTAACTACATAAAATATATGTAAAGAAAAATATAAACTCTGATATTTTGCTTTCTAGGATTCTAAACTACCTTCTTCTGTCCGGAATACACTCCTTGAACTTTTTGGGCAAATAGAGCGAGAGTTTGAAAACTTATATATTGAAAATTTGGAATGTGAGTATCTATTTTTCTCCATCAATATATGAATTTTTTTTTTATTTGGAAAACAGCAGCACTAATTGGTATGCTTCCTTTGGATGGTGTACTTGGGAGTTATCTTCACAAAATGTTACTTCTTTAAGGACAGAACAGTCCTATGGTAGTGATGTAAATGATTCGAGATGATTTAAGAGGATCCACAGTGAGTACACAGAGAGCAAAGCTTCTGCTCAGTTTTCCTTGCTGTATTTTGGAAGCTGCATTGTGTGGCTTCACTTCTGAGATACCTGATCAGGTCTTTTCCACACTTAATGTTCCCCACAGTTGAATCAAACACATTAAAAAAAAAAACTTTATTACCTGCTTTTTGAAAATGTGCTGATTAAAGGCTGTAATTAACACTGCACATTTTTTAGTGGCAGAGTTTTCTTGCTAGCAATTGGCTGGTTAAGAAGAAAAGTAGGGATTATCTATCCCCTGCTGCCCCACTGCAAATATGTTTGTCAGAAAACAAGTGGTGAATTATTTTCCATAACTTTTACTCTGCTTTTGATTTTGTGTCTCCCTTCTTCACCTCCTAGTTTTAGATCACTTCTTTCAGGCAGATCATGTATCTGCCTGCCTTGTTTGTTTCAGTTGTCTGTTTACTTCTCTGTGGTATTGTCTTTGTTCTGTAAAAGTTTAGATGGATGTGACTGGAAACATGGAAGGAATCTTGCTCTGCTCACTTCAAACACTTGGATATGGAATGCAAGTGTAAACTTAGTTTTCCGGTGCTTAGAACTGAGACTTCCTTGAATTTTTTTAGAAACAGTGAGAACCATATTCCTGATGGGTCACGTTCTCTGCCTCAGAGTGAATGACTCCTTTAAAAAAAAGTCCTAAGAACTTGTGGAAAGACAGGTCTACACTTGTTTTCCAGAACAGCCAAAATATGCTTGGTTGGTCGGATTTCACTTGAGGAGAACACAAAGAGTATCAACCCAGATTTTGAGGAAAAACTAATGTTATTTATGAAATGAAGTTGAGCAACTTTAAAACAGCCCCACCTCTGGGAATCACTTAGAAGTACCTCATCTGTTTTATCTGTGCTGTCAGTCTGTATTGTTTTGAAATGGCAGTGGTGAGACTTAGAAATAATTAATAGAAAAGCATATTTTTGTTACAGGTATGTCCTTTGTCTGATGTGCAGTGAAATGTTTTGATCACATTCAGTGTTTGAATGTACAATGTGTGTGTCTCCTACATTTTTAAACATGTTTCAAAGTATAAAAAAAAAAAGCACGTTTTCTATACTACTTTTCTTAAACTTTCTGAAACTCTTGCAGTAGACATATTCAGGAGAGAATGCTGTTTTGTGATTGATAAAATGTTTGTCAGGAAATTACATTCTAATTCCATGGCTAAAACATTTATGGTACTGCACATTTTCTGTCTTTTGTTGGATGTAGTTCAGTGGAGGTGTGCTGTGTATTTCACAGAAGTTTTGTTAATCTTGATCACATTTATTAGGTGAAATAACAGTAATTAGAAGCCACTAATACTGTCTTTGGAAACTGGCTCAAGGTTGATCTTTGGAAAATTCTGCTTGAGTCTTGGTTTATGTCTTGGTGAGAGCTGCTCTTATAAAATCACAGCTGATGTCCTTTTCTGTCCTCAGAATAAAATAGATCACTTACAATAGCAGTTCTTAAGTAATATATTAATGATGTTGGTAATTATGATGATTTTTTTGTATTAATGATGGTTTTCTTCTTGTTAGTACGAAGAGAGATTGATACACTCAATGAGCGTTTAGCAGCTGAAGGACAGACAATTGATGGAGCTGAACTGAGTAAAGGCCAACTAAAAACAAAAGGTAAGAAAAGCATGAAGAATCCAGCTCTAGTATTTTTGAATTCTGATACTTAACTAACCAAAACTTGGGATCTTTATGAAAGGAATTTATACCAGTTACTTACACTAAATAAGGTGATGCTGTATTTAAAATATCTTCCTTTGACTTTGTCTCAACAGCCAGTCATAGTACCAGCCAGCTTTCTCAGAAATTAAAGACAACTTACAAGGCATCCACTAGCAAGGTATGAGACAAACTTCTCTTCATTCATGTGTACTCATGAGACTAAGTCAAGTTGTAAATTGTGGTTTCTTTAGAGTAGTGCTGTTCATAGTGCCAAGTTGCCTCATTATCTTGGATTCATCAATTACTCATTATTTCAACCACATAATATGATATTTTGGCAATAGTTGGTATCTTTTTTAAGAATGAATGTTGGAGAGAAAAGCGTGTGTGCACATATATGTGTGTGGGATTACTCTTTTGTAAAGAGAACTAAGAAAATTCCTCAGTTTCATATAGAAAACTGAGAACTTGATAGTGAATTTATGACTAAAGATTTAGGTGTTGCAGTTCAAACAGGATTAAAATAGTCATCTATATATATATTACTAGAGTTCTGCTGGTTTTTTTAAAATAATTTTTTTGTGTACCTGTAAGACTTAACAGTTTGTTTCCTGAGTGTTGCAAGAGTTGCACATTACTAGCTGTCTTTTTTGCCTGGTCTATTAGTTCAGTTACCCTTTTCAAATCTTTTAATTTTTCACATCTGCATCTGTCTGGTATTTTGTTTTTTATCTCCCCTTTTTCAGTTTTCATGGAGAGGTCACCTAAATAGGGAGAACATGGTATTAGCAGAGACAGTGCAGTATTAGTACACCTACTACATAGCTATGAATTAGTAATTTCACTACTTCAGTGCTGGAGGGTTTGTTGTTTGGTGTATTTGTGGGGTTTTTTTAAGGCTGATATTAAATGCTTGTCTTCTTTCACTTGCTGGCAATGTGGTGCTCATATTCTTTCCCAGGCAAGGCAGGTGGACCTTGCAACTTCAATGTGGGAAGCTGGGAAGTATGGGGTGGAGACTCCTGGCTAATTGCTTTGTTTCATCTTGTTCTTACAAGCATTCATAGCCAAAGTGGAACATGAAAAATTTCAAATCTTATTACCGACATATTTCTTTCCATGACTCTGAATCAGAATTTACTAGAGGGCAAAGAGAAGAGTCAAGGAAAATGATAAAAATGAGACCATCTCTTTCCAGTGTGTTCTTTGAAACCTTTCTACATGCCCTGGAAGTGACTTTATTTCAATTGCTTCTTCCTTCCTAGACAGAGGAGTTGATGCTCCAAACTTTTGTCTCTTAACCCACAAAGAGACTATAGCCAAAAGTCAGGAAAGTCTGTAAGTTTCTAACAAACGAATCTCTCTGTATCGTTTCTGGAGGCAGTTGGAGTTACCCATGGCACTACCTGGGAAAATGGCATTTGAAGAGTTTTTAAGAGTTCAGCAGCTTCAAAATTCTTACATGTATCTTTTCCATGACTTTGAATGAGCAATGCTGTTCATGAAAAATGAGCTGTTTCAAACTCAGTGGATTGCAAATTTTTTCTTCAGTCCATCCTTTATACTGTTACTGTATCCTCAATTCAAAGCTTGTCATGAATATTTCCCTTGTGGGTAATTTTGAGAAACTTAGGTTTTAAAAACCACTTGTTGCATGCAATTGCACATGATTAGATTTTTCTGCTTGCCAGTCAGTGGAGTTTAGGTTTGTTCTGAAAAGAGCTTTCAATATTTGCATGTTCTAATGAGAAAGCTGACCTTCATCTGCTTTATACTGATAGAACGTGCTAAGAATGAGCCTGTTCATTTTCTTGAGAAAAGTGCTGAGGTAAAACAAGCTTAATTTGAGTCTTTCATAGAAAATTCCCATACTTTTTACCCCTCAACTGAGCTAGGAGTCTGAATATTAAGTTGCCAGAACTTGTATGAGAAAAGGATGCTTTAGCAGCAGGCAGAGTAGATTTAGTGCTTGGAAATCTAAAAATAATCTTTTGTATATGTTAATGGACAATATCCTGTAATTTAACTGCAGTTGTTTGTAGATGCAGGAATCACTGTGTGAAGTTTTTTATGTTTTGATGTTAGCAAGATGTTATTGCTGATGTTAACAGCCTCTGGCTATAGCAATTGTTGACACATCAGGAAAACATTAACAGTTTATGCAGAACCCTAAAATAAACTGAAATTATATAACTTGCTCCAGCATAAACTAACTTCCAGGTTCTCAGATTCTTTTGGATCAGGAAAAGGACTCTCGAAGGAAGGATTTCTTCACCCAGCAGCTGAAGGGTGTAGAACTCTCTGGAAGTTGCAGGTTTTGTCCTCACTGCTTAATGTTGCTCCACAGCAAATTCTATTCCTCAGTCACAATATAATGCTGCTGACTGCTCATGAATTGACCAAGTTTTCATTCTTATTTCAACGCATCCTGTCTGTTTAGGAGAGGCTTTTATTTAAAATTTAAATTTAAATTTGTTTGCCCTACAGCTGTTTGTTTCCATTTGCATTTGGGTTTCAATTTTTTACATGGTAAAGGGTTGTCACGGTGTTTCAGTTTGAGTTTTTCAGTTGTTTACATGGCTAATAATTGTTCTTTCACTAAAAAAATCTCTGTATAGAAGAAAGTACATGAAACTATGTGGATTTAAGAAAAAGGACAGACAAAGCACAAGTACACTCAAGCTATGATTGCCCACTTTACTTGAATATGTATATGATAATCTGGGGTCTGATGAAATTGTTTAAAAACTAGTTCTGTGGTGCAAAGGGCTCTAATTAGCAACTTGTTACTGAAGTATTTAATTTCCTTTCTTGGAAAATTGTTTATGTATGGTAAAGGAGCCAGGAAATAATCCAGGCAGTATCTACTTTATCGAATTACTGGTATGTGAATTAAGGGACAGCAAAATAAATATGGAAATTATATAGGAAAAATGAACATTAAATGTCTGTGTCTGGATATTTAGTCGTAGATGGTGTTCTAGAATTCTCATCTTCCCTGTTTTTGCTCAAGACTGATGATATTCCAAAGAGAGTTTTACAGCCTTGTCGTTCAATGATTTGAAGAAACAACTGTCCTGTAGTTTTGGAGTATCTGTGCTCATTTACAAGTAGGACTCAACATCAGAAAGGCAGCTTTAAGGCACAGTTCAAGTGTAAAGTGCTGAAACCTTCACATTTAGAATTTGAGCTGAGCACTGTATTTGTCCTTAACTTTTTACTTAATTCTGCAGTCCTGCTTCTTGTACATGACTCCCTTTAGTTTTAGGGCTACATTCAGTGTGAAAGCTAGATGCATCTGTAGGATTGTATTCAAAGCCTGTGAAGCTCTGCAGTATGGTTGAACAAATCATCTTTACCATTAACCCATTTTCTTTTCAATGCATCCTTAATGATTGTTCCTCCTTCTGTCGTGAGAGTGAAATGCATATTAGCTGTTAATTTGGAATTCAAATAGGACATTATCATTTCATCATTAGAAAGTTGACATGCTCAGGATTTGGAATGCTCTTGCAGATAATTCTTTAACTTTAAAAAAAAAACCTTTTTGGAAGTAATTTGCTTTAATGAGATATTTAAGAACTTCTTAAATGTATTTAAGAACTTAAGAACTTTTAGATACAAAAAACCTAATGGGATTTTAACCTTGGTTTATTGTATCTGAAATGTAGACTGAATTAATTTTCTAACTTTTAACTAAGCTGTTGATAAGTCTTTATGGCTAATGTTGAAGCTTTAAACTTCACGGGTCAGACTGATACCTGCCCATAATTGCATGAAGGGGAAAGCACTGATAAATTTGAAGTAATCTTATTGTTTCAGTTTTAAATAAACTTTTCAGGCAGTCTTTTTCAAAGCAGAGTTGTGACCTTCAAGAACTGTTGGGTAAAATAGAGTATTTTTAACAGTGTTTTTGCTCTTATTGAAGTAATTTTTCACCTCTCCTCTTTTTGCTAGTCTGGGGAGATGTTACAGTGAGACAAGTTCTTTGTAGGTACAAGGTGTTTTCAGCCTTCCTGTGTTAACAGTTAGTGTCTTGTAATTTTACCAGGCATTTTCTTCTTTTCATTTCATATTATTTATGCACATACTAATTTGGATTTGATGAGTCTTTTTCAGTTTGCTTTGAGGGATTGCACTTATCAGATATTTAGGATTTTGACATATCTAAAAACATGCTTTGTTATACAAATAAACTGGCACATGTTTGATTTTTATTAGCTTTTTGCAGTGAATTTTACATGGGAGTGTTTCTGGATTTTACTAGAATTATCTAATAAATAGTATGTTTTCCCAAGACATGTTGTTTCTAGATTATCGTGTGTCCTTGTTTGTGAATAGGCAAGAGAAGTTTTTGGGGTTTTGTGGGTTATTTTGGGGGTTTTTAGTGGGAGTATTTTGTTTGGTTTTGTTTCTTTAAAATTTGTAATCCTTTACTTGAACTGAATGGGAAGTGCATACTGCCTTTGTACAACACGTTGCTGCAGTGAGGTTGTATTATTATAGTACAAAATGGTTTATCTTGCCTTTTGTGAAAAGGGGGAGATTATTAAAAAAAAATTAAAAAGAAAATTCAAAAAAGAAAAAAAAGTAATTGCGGTGTGGAGGTGCATTTGCATCCAAACTCACTGTGCAACAATTGAATGCTCAATTCTAGAAAATAGCAAACTGTCAGAACACTGAAGAATTTTTATGGAAAAGTTGGTATCTATTCGTACTCATGAGGTACTTGATCTCTCTCTATTTCAGATTGTATCCAGTTTTAAAACTACAACATCAAGGGCAATCTGTCAACTGGTAAAGGAATATGTTGGCCACAGGGATGGTATCTGGGATGTCAGTGTGGCGAAAACACAGCCAGTGGTGTTGGGAACTGCATCTGCTGGTAAAATGTTGGATTGTTTGAATCTTTACAAAGTTCTGGTTTAGTCCCTTAGCTATAGCAAATGTAGCTCAAAAGCAGATTGCAACACTGAGCTCCACTTTGGAAAAGTCAGTTTAAAGAAGTTCAATAGTTCAAAAATTCTTACACTGGAGTTTTGTTGAAGTGCATTTAAACCTTTAGAAGGTTTGGACATTCTTGTTTGTCTTTCTAATGCAAGTGCTGACTAACTTTCATGTGGGTCACATTCACCTCCAGCCTCTTGGATAGTGTAAATGAGGGGAGGTTGGGGAGCTGCTTGCTTGGAGAGGCCTTTCACATAAAATAATATATGGCTTTGTACAGAGATCCCCACTCGATTTTTATCATTATATTGTTTTCTAGGCTTAAACATAGTTTGCAATACTTCTGTATGTTTGCATTCATCTTTTTTTCTAAGGGTGTTTGGGCAGATAAAAAATTGTTTGTTATTAACTTGCTAGATTCCTTCCTTCCCAATTGGGAGGGAGCAGATACTAATTAATAAATCATAAAATTTATTATGGTCCAAAAATCAACCCAGAGGTTCATGTAGTTTTGGAAGATGATAAATAATCTGTAAGCTCTCAGAATGGGTCTGTCTGAACTGACTGTCTTTTGAAACTGGACCAGAATCTGAAGCCACTTACTGGACAAAGATACTATGAACAGGAGATGTCTGCTTTGTAAAATCAGATGTTTTATTTGCCCACTGAAGGGCACATTTTCTCCTAACATGGGTTGCCTTGTCTTTGTCCTGATTTATCTTGGAATCAGCCATTCTCCAATTCAGCATTAAGGTCCAACCCATTTGTGGGTAGTTAGATAAAATATTTGGGGTGTGACAGGCTAAGGGGTGGCTTTTGTATCATGATAATCAAGAGGATTTTGGTCTGTTCTGCATTTGAAATGTTTCATATGGTACATTCTACATTTGAAGATAACTTGTTTGAATCTGTTAGAAGTGAAAACCACAGATTTGGGCAGTATTTACAGTCACTTTTTAATCTTTCTAGATCACACTGCTTTGCTGTGGAGCATAGAAACAGGGAAGAGTCTCACCAAGTATGTAGGGCATGTTGGATCAGGTAAGATAAGGGCAAGGTGTGGAAACTGGAAACAGTGTGGGAGGGTGAAATATGTTTTGGACAACTGCAAAAATATTTATTGTGGTTTCAGTTGCAGGTTTGCCAATACCATTAACAAGTCAATTAGGAGGTTCCACTAATCTGGATACAGAGAATGTTTTGTAATGTGATTCTTTCTTGAATAGGTATATTAAGACAGTTCCCTAAATGATAAATGAGTAACAAGTCCATATAAAGAAATTCACAAGCATGATACTTAGAAGTTCAGTGTCAGATGCCATTGAGTTCTCATGAATATGCAGAACAAGGGAAGCTTACATAATCAGAAATAAGCTGCTCTTGCAGGATCTGTGTTATATTTGGGATAAAAAAA
>VZTY01032602.1:0-13018 GCA_013400935.1 Turnix velox
AGAGAGGGAGGGAGGGAAAGAAGGGGAGAAGAAGGGAAAGAGGGAGATTAGGAAGCACAGATAAATAAATGAACTTCAATGATTTTCTTAATTGTGTCTCTTTTTACAAACACATGTAACTGCTGTCTCATCTTAAAATAGCCCAAGAAATGTAGGTATTTTTAGCTCAGGATTAATAATCAAGATTTAAACAGGACAGTTTAATTCTAAATGGCTTCAGCCTTTTGTACCTCTCAGTTAAGGCCCAGATTAGAAGAAGAAGATAGTGATCTGGTCAGTGTCTGCTTAATCTCTTTTCTAGAGAACAGCATCTGAAGCTGGCTGATTATTTAAATATGGGTTTTTTTTAAATAACCCTTAAAAAAAATGCATATATGTAAAACCAGAAGGTGTTTAAGGCCAGGCTGGATGAAGTATTGAGTAACCTGGTTTAGTGGGAGATATCCCTGCCCATGGCAGGGGGGTTGGAACTAGATGATCTTTAAGGTCCCTTCCAACCCAAACCATTCTATGATTTTATAATTTTTTGTGTGTGTGTGTCTGCAGACATGTCACAGAGCTACACAGATATCAGCCGTTACAGGCCTGCATTATTAATCACCTTCTTTTAATTTTCAAAGGCAGCAAGGATGTATTTCCCTCTATTATTTGAGTTTCAGCTAAGCACAAGGTTTACCAGTTAGGAGAGGCAGCACAGAGGTTGTAATCTTCTTAAAATGTAATCATGAGGAGGTAAAGCTGTAAGCTTTTACTATCTGCTCTGTACAAATACTTACATGTTGCAGCAACAGGAAAGCAACAGGTTTTGTTTTGCCTTTAGTACTGATTTTTTTTTTTCAGGCATTGTGACTACTCTCAAATTAATAACAAATAAATAAGGTTGGTGGGTCAGATGATCAGATGCTGTTCATTCAGTGGCTATTTAAAAAAGAAAAAGAAATTGCTGCACCCCTAGCTGTTAATTAACTGACTCTGGCAGTTGTTCCAAGAGACAGGGGACAACTAATACGGTGCCAGTTTTCCCCAAGGTCTCTGAGGTCACCTGCACAGCTCAGCCTCCGGGGATCTTCCCAAACCTAACAAAATTATTTCAGAAAGTTATCGAAGTTATCAAGGATAAGACTGGGGGGTGACCTTATTCATGTCTAGAAATATGTAAAGGGTGAGTGTCAGGAGGATGGAGCCAGGCTCTTCTTCTCAGTGACCTCCAATGACAGGACAAGGGGAAATGGGTGCAAGCTGGAACACAGGAGGTTCCATGGAAATTTAAGAAAAAACTTTCACAGTGAGGGCGATAGAAGAGTGGCACAGGCTGCCCAGAGAGGGTTTGGGGTCTCCTTCTTTAGAGACAGTCAAAACCCCACCTGGATGTCTTCTTGTGTGACCTGATCTGGGTGTTCCTGCTCCAGCAGGGGGATAGGACTAGATGATGTCTTGAGGTCCCTTCCAATCCCTGATATTCTGTGATTCTGTGAATAAAGGTGATTTGGCTTCTAGGGTGTACTAGATTGCTAAAAAGCCTCACTAAGAGCTTTCAAAGTCATGAAATGACAAAAGTGGCTCCCTTTTCGATTAATAGCTACCAGGAAGATCCATCAGGGGTGATTAAACCTAATTGTCCGGTTGCAGCCTCTATTCAGGAAATCCTTAAAATGGTAATTGCTGGAACTGGGGTGGCAAAGCCATCACCACCTTCTTGTCTTTCACTTAAGCTTTCCTGAAACAATTTGCTATTGGGGTCTGAAAAGGACATAATGCGGAGAGAGAAGACTTATGCCCTAGTCTAATGTAGCCTTTCTGGTATCCTCAGCTAATTGTAAAATTATATGCTAAGTAATAAAAAGTATTAAGTATTTAGATTTTCTTTTTTTTTTGTAATGACAAAAGGGCTCTTCATTACGTAACTTAATAGTTTAATTTTAAAATAAAGCAATAATTTTCACATCAGTAGCTTCTTTTATGGGAGATGGCCAACTTTGAAAATTTGAGGAGCCATTGGGCAGTGCAGAATTCTCTCATCCTTGGAGATTTTAGAGAAAGGAATGATGTCTGTTCCTGGGGTTTGATGAGTTTGAGATGAGAGACTCCTCAGCAGAGGAGTCATTGAGCATGAGGGAAGTTCAGACCACAGCATGGATTCTGCATATGTAGAAACACACGTTAGAAAGAGTAAAGCTATTTGATGTTTGTAAATCTAAGCATTTAATTTCCCTTCTCACTTTAAAATAAACTAACAAACCACGTTGCCTTTAGGCTGGGTTTGTCTACAGATGCATTTTTAGATTGACCACTGCCACCCTGTTATTCCTTAACTTAGTCTCTTTTATTTCCTTTACAATTAGATGTCCCTAATATATTTTGATATAGAATCATAGAATGGTTTGGGTTGGAAGGGACCTTGAAGATCATCAAGTTCCATCCCCCCTGCTGTGGGTAGGGACACCTCCCACTAGACCAGGTTGCTCAATGCCTCATCCAGCCTGGCCTTAAACATCTCCAGGGAGGGGGCATCCACAACCTCTCTGAGCAACTTGTTCCAGTGTCTCACCACCCTCACAGTAAAGAATTTCTTTCTTATCTCCAGCTTGAATCTCCCCTCTTCCAATTTGCATCCATTACTCCTAGTCCTGCCATCCTGGACCCTATTCAAAGGGTTTTTTTCCATATTTTTCTTTTTTAATCCTAAACAGTGAGATATGTCTTAAGAGACAAAGTACATAATTCAGATACCTTCTAGAACACATTCTTGATTTAAATGAGTCAATACATAAAAGTTCTCTTGTGTGGTGTTCCTGCTCTGGCAGGGGGATTGGACTAGATGATCCCTTGAGGTCCCTTCCAATCCCTGATATTCTGTGATTTTCCCTCATTACACCCTTTTTCCCAGTATGACCATATAGAAAGATGTTCTTGGCAGGTTCAGGTGCAGAAGCAAAGAGTCCTGTCCCTTCAGCAAAGCTTTTAGGAGGAAACTTTTCTGTCTGGGTACTCAAAGCACAAATTGCTCTCTCAGTCTGTAGAGCTGTGGGTATGATCTCTTGGCAAGCTAGAACAGCTCGCTGCTAATTTTTTGGAGTGGAACAAATTGCCTGTATAGCCTCATAGTAGAAGACACCACAGATATACCAATCAGTGCATACAAGGAAGTGAACCAGTGTCTATTTCCAGAATCCTTTGACTTCATATGGAACTGTTTTTTAAATAAAAAGAATCAATGTTTTAGAGATGAATGCCTAAATTAATACATAAATAGGTCTTCTGCAGCCCCATTAACTTCAGCTGAACTTGCTGGACCTCCAACTAGCAGAGCATTCAGCCTAGCCAGAAAACATGCCTAATTTTAGGTCCCTATTTAAAAAAAAAAAAACAAAAAACCAAACACCAAACTTAGAGCCAGAATTTTTTACAATTGCTTATTTGAATCATAGAATGTTTTGGTTTGGATCATGTTTGGAAAGATCCTCTTGCCTGAGGTCACGATGTTCACAAAGGAGACAAAGGAGTCCGGAAAAAGGCTGGATATAAAAAGGAAGTTCTTTCCTGTGAGGGTGGTGAGACACTGGAACAGTTTCCCCTGAGAGACTGTGGTAATAGCACCCTATCACCAGTGCCATGCCCGGCTGTATGAGGCATTGAGCAAACTGGTCTAGTAGGACCCTACCCACAGCAGGGGGGTGGAACTGGATGATCTTTAAGGTCCCTTCCAACCCAAACCATTCTATGAAGATATGATTTCTAATTGCTACCATCTCAGTACATCCAACTTTCATTTGAATGTAATTTTTCTTGCATGCTTTGGTGGGTTTGGTTGGACATTTTAATTACCATCAGGGGAAAAAATACATCAGTCCTGCTTCTTAAATCCTCATTTCTCTTCCCAACCTTTCACTGATGGTCTTTCTGTTGACTAGATTCTTGTTCAAATTATCAGCCTCAGAACTGCATCCTTAATTATTGTCATTGTCTGGTACACAGTGTTTTGGACCTTCCAATCCATGCTGATTATTCTCTTAATGATTTTTTGAATTATTAATATTCCCATTTTACAGAACCTGGAGAGTCTTGTACAAGGTTACTGAAGAGGGTCAGCCTCTTCATCTTCAAATCCATCGTCTGTGCCCTGATTATGTCCTCCCCTTGAGCTTTCTAAGGAAGAAAACTTCTGCTTTTCTACTATTTTCAGATAATTATAATTCTAATAAACATGATGTTAAGAACTTAGATCTTCGAGGCTGCTCAAATTTGAGATTAATTTTGTGACTCGGCGAGGATTTCTTTTTTCCTGGAGGAAGAGGCTTTTTAAAGCAGAGGCCATTTAATGAGGGAACAAGAACAAGGCTACAGGTGATCAGTCACACTGTGTGACAGCTGAATCCTAAAGATTAATTTTCCACTAATGTCAGTGAAGCACTTCTGTGAAACTTCCAGAAATAAAATTAATTCACTGATTACCTGGAGATTTCTGAATGGTGAATACAGAGAAACAGTCTTGTTTTGTAAAGCTAACTTGACACACTCCAAAAAGCTGATTCATTCTGAGAGGTTCTTTCATGAAACACCTTTTCTCAGCTTTTTTTCTTTTCTTAAAAGGAAAGAATGTCCTTTCTTCCCTTTTCAGAATTGTTTTCTTGCTGGTTTTAAGTACCCATGTGCTCTCTCCTTGGAGACTTCTCTGAACCAGTGGTGAAATGAGTGCCCTGCAGAAAGACATAGTGCAAGTTTCTTCCTGCTTACATCATCCCTGACTTAATGATCTCTGCATCTGAAGTGGGAATTCAGATTCAAGTCCATGCTGTTCTCTGGGGGTTTTAAATTTTTTTTTATTCCAAATTACTTGCATTAAGTGTTTCCTTTATTTGGAACATTTTAGTGCAGATTACTCAGACACCAAATCAAAATGCCAAATGAATAGACAGCCACGTGCTTGGGTGCCTGTAATCATTTTAGTTCTCTGATCACTTTGTGATGACACGTAGGTAATTCTCCACAGTGCTTTTTCTCCTGTCTTTTGTTTCTCTACTCATCTGTGCTTCATTCCTCATTAATGCATCACAGGGTTTTCTTGCTCTTGTGGCTGTTTTTATCTCTTTATAAGCTCCTTTATGCATCACTTAGCTCAGAGTGCTTCTCATCAGTTAACAGAAATATTAGGAAGAACCTGGCATTTTGGAGATGGCAGACTGAGGCACCTAAATGTGGCATTTGTTTAGCTGGGACTGGCACTCTGAAAAGAGCAGAGCTTCAAAGCCCCAGTAATTCAGACCTGAAAGAGAAGGTTTTATTTTGCTTTGTTTTGTGGGAATAATATGAAAAAAAAAGGATGACAGATGTAATGCAGATGTAGAATTATAAAACACATTATAAATTGCATGAGAATTAAGACATGATTCTGCCCCTTTGCTTTTGTGAGACTCTCACCTGGAGGACTATGTCCAGCTCTGGTGCCCTCAACACAAGAAGGATATGAAGGTGTTGGAGAGGGTCCAGAAGAGGGGGCTGCAAGGATAATCACCACTTCTATGAGGACNGCTTTTTGTTGAAGCATGTATTGATAGGATGAGGGGCAGTGGTTTTAAAATAGAGCAGGACAGGTTTAGAATAGATATTAGAAAGTTCTTCACCATGAAGGTGGTGAGACACTGGAAACAGGTTGTCCAGAGAGGTTGTGAATGCCCCCTCCCTGGAAGTGTTTAAGGCCAGGTTGGACAAAGCATTGAGCAACCTGGTCTAGTGGGAGATGTCCCTGCCCATTGCAGGGAGGTTGGAACTACATGATCTTTAAGGTCCCTTCCAACCCGAACCATTCTATGATTCTATGATTCTATGAGGCTTTGAGCAACCTGATCTAGTGCAGGATGTCCCTGCTCACTGCAGCGGTGTTGGACAAGATGACCTTTGAAGGGTTCCTTTCCAATTCAACACATCCTATGATTCTATGCTATGATAATATAAATTAATGGTAAGACAGACTATCCAGTCATCGATGAGGAAATGCATTTATTGAGGAAATTAAGAAATGTTGGGGTTATAGGAGACAATCAGGCTGTAGCTCTTCTATTTCTTGCAGCCAACTCTCTGCATGATGTGAGGTGAGTGGTCCTTACTGCTGGAGCACTGGCTGGCTGTGGCTGCTTCTGGGCTGCATAGACGATATCTCCTGCTGCATCAGACCCGTGCTACTCCTGCTGGCAGAAGGGATGTCACAAAATAGTTTGGGTTGGAAGGGACCTTGAAAATCATCAAGTTCCAACCCCCCTGGCCTAGGCAGGGACACATCCCACTAAATCAAGCTGCTCAGTGCCTGCCATTAGGCTTGCATGTCATCCCTCAGAGATCATCAGGACCACCACTTTGACTCTTCTGAGCCTGAAAGGAATGTTACTTCCTTCCAGAGACTCCACCTTGCCTTCATCAGCTTTTTGGGAGTGGACTCAGAGCTCTAGTGCTGTGATTTATCACTTGGGGGCAAAAGGATTGTCTATTTATGGATCTGAAAAGGAGATGCTTCTTCCCCAGCTGGGTGAAACATGGGGAATGACTGCATTGCAATTATCTGTTTGTTTTTTTTTTCTCAGACATCATCTTTTTTTCCATTATTTCGTATTTCCACCCACTTTAGCTCACGTGTGTTAGGCTGTTTGTTTCAGAGGTATTCCTTTACTTTGTGTGATGCTTTGAAAAACAGTCAGCTTAACATTAATCACCATTTAGCCTGTCATTCTGGCTCTGTCTGACATGTATTAAACCATTCCTGGGGATATACACATCTGGTGGTGACAGTCACTTGTTAATTGAATGTGACTTTTAATGAAGTCTTCACCCAGCAGGCTATGCCAAGGATTTATGATCAACTGTAAATGTTCCAAGCCTTTCTGTAATGTTTGGTAGCAAGGATCAAACAACAGTGGAGTGAATTCACACAGCCCAGAAGCCAACTGTATCCTGGGCTGCATCAGCAAAGCTGTGGCCAGCAGGTCAAGAGAGGTGATTCTGTCCCTTTGCTCTGCTCTCCTGAGACCCAACCTAGAGTTACTGTGTCCAGCTATGGAGCCCTCAGCACAAAAAAGGACATGGATCTGTTGGAGAGGGTCCAGAGGAGGCCGTGAGGATAATGCAAGGGCTGGAGCACCTCTCCCATGAGGACAAGCTGAGAGAGCTGGGGCTGTTGAGGCTGGAGAAGAGAAGGCTCTAGGGAGAACTCACAGTGGCCTCCCAGTGCCTGAAGGGGCTACAGGAAAGCTGGGGAGGGGCTGTTTGCAGGGGCATGGAGCCACAGGACAAGGGGAGATGGTTTGAAACTGGATCAGGGTAGGGTTCTAGTAGACATTAGGAAGAGGTTTTTCTCTATGAGCATGGTGAGGCACTGGAACAGGCTGCCCAGACATTCAGGACTAGGCTTGCTGAGGCTCTGAGCATCCTCCATTTTTTGGAGCAAGGACTCCTGTTGGTATTATAGAATCATAGAATGGTTTGGGTTGGAAGAGACCTTAAAGATCATCTAGTTCCAACCCCCCTGCCATGGGCAGGGACACC
Organism: Turnix velox; assembly: GCA_013400935.1. NCBI lineage: Eukaryota > Metazoa > Chordata > Aves > Charadriiformes > Turnicidae > Turnix > Turnix velox. The sequence goes on from VZTY01032602.1 coordinate 7,534, forward strand.
TCCCACTGGACCAGGTTGCTCAGTGCCTCGTCCAGCCTGGCCTTAAACACCTCCAGGGAAGGGGCATCCACAACCTCTTTTTCTTTTTTAAAAAAACTACCTAAAATTACTTAGAAGCCTTCAAAAATAATTTCCTATGATTCCCTAAATATCAGAGGCCTCTGATAGTTTAGAACAGAAACTATTTGCCTGGGTACAAAAAGCGCAGCTTTTTTTTTGTCTTAGGGACCTAGGTATGGTGCATGTGTTCTCTGTGGAGAGACATGTTGCTCTCTCTTTAAAAGCAGATGAGGCTTGACATGCTTCTAGTAAGAAAGGAGGTGACCAAAATGATAGGAGACAGAGGCAGGGGTAGGACTTTTTAATAAGATATGTGATGGAAGGACTAGTAATAATGGATGTGAATTGGAAGAGGGGAGATTCAGGCTAGATATAAGAAAGAAATTCTTCACAGTGAGGGTGGTGAAACACTGGAACACGTTTCTCAGAGAGGTTGTGGATGCCTTCTCTCTGGAGGTGTTTGAGGCCAGGCTGGGCAAGGCACTGAGCATCCTGATGTAGTGGGAAGTTGGAACTTGATGATCTTTAAAGTCCCTTCCAACCCAAACTATTCTATTATTCTGTGATTCCAACCCAGGCAACTCTATAATTTCATGCCTCTTTCTTTATCTCTCTATTTCTGATTGCCATTATTTACATTCCTTTAAAAGAACTGGAGGTCAAATAGAGGATGAGGGAAGCTTTGGAAATTAGCTATGTATACAGAGACTTGGCAAGAGCATTAATAGATGCAAAGGGAAAATGCAAAAAAAGAAAGAAAGGAATCAAAATGAAGGCAACTATGAATATCAAAAGAGATCTGGTTTGGAAATGGAAATACAGCACACTTGGAATTAACATAGGCTCATCCTAGGCTTGGCATGATTCATGCAGAGCCAACAGGCTGTGCAATTTGCATCAGTATCAATGTTTCAATACAATTTTGCAACCAGACTCTTTTCAATGCTGTGATTCTTTCCCTGGATGAGTGTGGGAGCCTGGAGATGAGGAAGGGTATGAGCTGGGTATCTGCAGGGCACATCTCACATGCAACCTGTCAGGGCTGAAACAGCAGCATCTCTATTCAAACCCTGGCTTTGTCATTCTGATACCAACTCACATGTCATCTGTGGATCCTCTGGGTAGACATTTCTGGATCCAGGCAGTGTAGTCTCCTCCCTTCTCCTTACAGTGCTGTAATTCAAGGAGCATAGATAGCTGTCACTTCCACTCGAGGCAGCAGTAAGATGTGCAGCCTGGTGCCATAGCACAGATGACAGAACACTTGCATGTGGAGGTTTGTAGGTGTTTGAATGCCTCCATGTAACCTCACATCTGCTTTTATGTGGAGTTAATTCTTAATTTCATGGAGTTAACTCTTGCTTCATCCTCGTTAGAGGCTAGTTGCCTGGAGGCCACAGTGTGGGAGGCACTCTGCTGGCTTTGCTCGATATCATAGAATGATTTGTGTTGGAAGGGACCTTAAAGATCATCTAGTTCCACCCCTCCTGCCATGGGCAGGGACACCTCCCACTGGACCAGGTTGCTCAATGCCTCAGCCAGCCTGGCCTTAAACACTTCCAGGGAGGGGACATCCACAACCTCTCTGGGCAACCTGTTCCAGTGTTTCACCACCCTCACAGGAAAGAACTTCTTTCTTCTATCCAGCCTAAATCTCCCCTCTTCCAGTTTGCATCCATTCCTCCTAGTCCTGCCATTGTGGACCCTATTCAAAAGTCCTACCCCAGCCTTTCTGTAGCCCCCCTTAGGGTACTCATAAGCTACCATGAGTTCTCTTCTAAGCCTTTGATTCTCCAGGCTGAACAGCCCCAAATCCTTCAGCCTGTCCTCATAAGGGAGGTGCTTCAGCCCTCTCATCATCTTCATGGCTCTCCTGTGGACCTGCTACAACAGCTTAATGTCCTTATGTTGAGGGCTCCAAAACTGGACACAGTAACTCCAGGTGGGGTCTCACCAGAACAAAGTAGAGGGGCCAAGTCACCTCTCTTGACCTGCTGGTCACCCTTCTCTTGATACAGCCCAGGTTTGGGTTGGCTTCTGGGCTGCAAGCACACACTGCTGGCTCATGTTGAGTTTCTCATCCACTGACACCCCCAAATTCTCCTCTCCACCCAGCCTGTATCTGTGCTATGAAGGCACTTTACCTGCTATGAAGATCAGGAAATGCTGTCAATATTTTAATGAAAATAATAGTAAATAAATAAATAATCCAACCTATTATTCCTGTTGAAATATCGTTGCTGATTAACATTCTCCTCAAGAGCATTTCTGAGGGTAATGCCTCTTCTTCTCTCTAGCTCTTCCATCATATTTATAGCCTTCTAAGAATTGTTTGGGTTTTTTTTAAACAAGGAATATTAATTTATTCTACATTTCTTAAGACAATGCTTTTAAGGAAGGCAAAATACCAGCTTTTAGAGAAAAGGAATTAATTCAGACTCTTCCTCCAGCTTAAAGCACAGTTTGAGCTCCTGATACATTGCTACATCCAGTGACATGGTTACAAAGATCCTACAAAAACCTGGCTGTAGCCCCAGCTCAGGGAAGAGCCATTGGTAGTTTGGCAGAAGGATGGTGGTCCTGCATCTCCATGCTGTTCCCTAGGTTTAGTCCCCTTTACCTCCTGGCTGTCATTTTCCAGGCACTGCAGAGGGAGCAAAATAATTAAATCTTCATTTTTACTTTATTTACATCTGGTTTATCTTCAAAATTTTAGATGTCAGGTAGAATGACAAACATGGTCACAGGACCAGCAAGGGCAACTGAATTCATCCCCTGGTTTCTAGACCCCACAGTAAACACAATCTTTTTCATAAATTTCATAACTGGAATTCAAAATAATCAACTATTTTCCTCACTGGGTGTTGTTTCCTGTGATAACAATCGATTTCATTAGAAGCTTCCTTGGGATTTAATCTTATATTGGTTTCTATCAGATACATCCAACAATGTGTACACTATTAATATAAAGAAAGAAAGCCTTAGCATGAATATAATTAAAGTACACTAGGATTTTTTCCCCCTAATCCTCCAGATGTCTCAAAGTCTGGAAACTGCACGGAGCCACAACATGAAAAGTTTCTTAGCAGGCATTACTCATATGAAATCTGTTTTTCAAGTGACATTGATTTTTCTCCGAGGAGGGAAAAATGAAGATAAAGCAACAGTTTATGATAAAGTAAGGGAAGAGAAACCCCGTTTTGGCTCAAAGTGAGATGCCCACAGCAGAAAATAAGTTGATCCCAGCTACTTCGAAATGGGGTTTTTTTTGAAAGTTCTAACAAAAATATAAGATAAGCAACTAGTTCCAGCCCATCACCTGAGTTACTAGGTACTGAAAGCTCCCACTGTAAATAGGATTAGTCTAGTAATATGGCTTAAATAGTATTAAGAATAGATCCAAAATATTCTAGGTCACACCAGAAAAATGTAAGAAAGTAAAATGAAGGAAATTGTTTATGGTGAGGGTAGTGAAACACTGGAACAGGTTACCCAGAGAGGTTGTGGATGTCCCCTCTCTGGAGGTGCTTAAGGCCAGGCTGGACAAGGCACTGAGCAACCTGATCTAGTGGGAGGTGTCCCTGCCTATGGCAGGGTGTTTGGAACTTGATGATCTTTAAGGTCCCTTCCAACCCAAACTATTCTATGATTCTATGATTTTCATTAAGGAATGCCAAGCTGAAACTCAAAATAAAAGAAAAACTTTAGCCTTCTAACTACTATTATTTGTTATCACAAATAAACATGATAAAAAGCTTGACAGAATTTGTACTGTAATCACTGAAAACCCCAGGTATGATGATACCCATCTTTTAGCTGAGTCTGTCTGCTTCTCAGAATATCAATTACTAATGGAAAGCCATTAGTGAGAGCTCTCTTGTCACCAGGCTCTGATGGGATCTAGGGAAATGGATGGATAAAGACTCAGATAAATATATGGCTTGAAGGCAGGGAGATTTTTCAAAACAGTTTGAAGGGATTTCCAGATAGATAGTCTAGAGTGCTTTCTGTGCAGTGTTTAAAAAAAAAAAAAAACAAAACAAAACCCAAACCAAAAAACAAACCCAACCCAACCAAATCTATTAAAAACCAATGCTTAAAATTTCTAGGTCTTTAAAAAAAAAAGCTTTTAAAGACAGTTAGGTATAATACAGTCCTTCTCATCCAGCTGTAGGAAACTTGGTGACTGATGCCCCCCTGATGTTTAAGACCAGGCTGGATGAGGCACTGAGCAACCTGGTCAAGTGGGGGGTGTCCCTGCCCATGGCAGAGAGGTTTGAACTAGATGATCTTGAAGGTCCCTTCCAACCCAAACCATTCTATGATTCTATAATAGATGTTATATTTGGTGTACCCATGAAAACACAGTGTTTAAGACACAGAACTTCCTGTGACATCCACAGGGCAAAATTTCAGGAGAAAAGAATGCAAAATCTAATTATTTAAGACACAGGTTGGATTTTTTTTTTTTTAACTCCTGTGTAAAGTAACATCCCTGAGGCCAGAAGTCTCAAAAGAAATGAATTCAGCTCCTCCTCAATTTCTCCCCACATAGTATAATAAAGCTTGTAGCCAAAAAGGGCCACATGTAGCTACATCCAAGTGCCAACTTTTTGCATTGTTTTGGGTTTTTTTTTTCCACAGCAGAATTTGTCAGGAGCCAGCTGCTTGCATGGGGCAGGAGCAAGAGGATGTCCTGTGTCATTCTGCCAAGTGAAGCTCGAGGGATGACAGCCAAAAAAAAAAAAAAAGAAGTGTCACAATGAAGAACTTGAGACTAAACTGAGCCAGGCTCCAGGTAAGAGCTGTATTTTTCCCTGCTATTTTGAGGTGACAGGGCACAATGACTCGCTGTCCTTGCTGCCACAATTTTGCAGAAGGGCCGCTCTGTGCCTCTGAGAGGGACAGGGACCCTCTGGAGGATGTCACCATCCTTGCTGGAAGTTGTGGGGTAGGGGGTGGGAAAGTGTGTGTCACAGAATCATAGGGTTGGAAGGGATGGATGGTCTAGTCCAACACCACTGCAAGTGAGCAGGGACAGATCAGGTCACTCAGAACCTCAGCAAGCCTGGTCTTGAAAATCTTCATGGAGCCTTCATCACCTCTCTGGGCAACCTTCTCCAGTGCCTCTCCACCCTCATGGGAAAGAACTTTTTCTTAATGTCTAACCTAAACCTAATCTACTGTAGTTTAAAGCCATTATCCCTTGTCCTGTGTCTCCATGCCCTGGCAAACAGCCCCTCTCCAGCTTTCCTGTAGCCCCTTCAGGCACTGGGAGGCTGCTGTGAGGTCTCCCCACAGCCTTCTCTTCTCCAGGCTCTCTCAGCCTGTCCTCACAGGAGATGTTCTCCAGCCTTTGCATCATCCTATAGAATCATAGAATAGTTTGGGTTGGAAGGGACCTCAAAGATCATGGAGTTCCAAC
>VZTY01032606.1:15986-42861 GCA_013400935.1 Turnix velox
GAACCATTCTATGATTTCTGATTCTAAAGGTAGCTCTGACTACAATGCCCCGCAGCAAGAAAACAGGAGGGAACAGAGGAATGGCATTGAGCATGTCTTCTTGGTCTGGGATGTTCTTTTTTATTCATGTCTGCTTTGGCAATTGAAGCCCTACTTGGCAGAGAAGTAGATTCAGCTAAAGGATGTAATATCTGCTCTGTCTTATGAAGTTCCTGTGCACACAGCAACCTCACAAATGAGTCCTTTAGTACCCCAGCGTTCAGGCCATGAAGACATCTCTTACTCAAAAATACCAGGAATGAGAAAAATAAAGTTATGAGCTGAGGAAAGGAGCAAACTTACCACTGAATGGTCTTCCGGTCCCCAAGGATTTCCTTGATCTCCTCCCTGCATCGTGCCTGGTGCTCAGGGTATGATGCCATGCAATAGAAGAGCCAGGAGATCCCACTGGCTGTGGTGTCATGGCCCTCAAACATGAAGGTGTCCACCTCAGCGCGCAGGTCCTCATCAGACAGTCCAACTCCATTCTCATCCTAACAACACAGAGGCACTTTCAATGCACCATATATATGTCACTTATGGTGGCACAGATCTACAGATAAAGTCCTTCTTTAGCACCCAAAATAGCTCTCCAAACCAGCAGGGACCTCTCTTCCTAGACACACTGCTCCTGCCTGTCAGAGAACAACTCAGGGGGGACCTCATAGTAGCTTCTCAATATCCGAAGGGGGTCTACAGCAAGGCTGGGTAGGACTTTTTAATAGGGTACAGGATGGCAGGACTAGGAGTAATGGATAAAAATTGGAAGAGGGAAGATTTAGATTGGATTTAAGAAAGAAGTTCTTCCTTAAGGGTTCTTAAGTTCTTTCTGGAGGGTGGTGAGACACTGGAACAGGTTGCTCAGAGAGGTTGTGGATGTCCCCTCATCCCTGGAGGTGTTTAAGGCCAGGTTGGCTGAGGCATTGAGCAGCCTGGTCGAGTGGGAGGTGTCCCTGCCCATGGCAGAGGGGTTGGAACTTGATGATCTTGAAGGTCCATTCCAATTCAAACCAATCCGTGATTCTATGAAGTGACATCATATTCTTCCAGCTATTGCCAAAGAGGGTGCTGATGCCCCGGGATACATATAAAGAAGATAAATCTCTGTTTAGACTGAATTCAGGGCACTTTTTCCTTCACATACAGATCCCTTTATCCCCCCCAGGACTGTGAAATCCCCATGTGTGGTGTATTCCCCAACATTCCAGCAATGGAAAACCAGATCACTTTGTCCCCTCCTCAACTGGGCAGGTCTAAGATGATTTATTTGAATGGTTTGTGCAGCCCTGAAGATCTCTGGTGGCTTGTGGCATCCCTGCAAAGACTGACTGACTGGCTTTTGGACCCTACTGCCCTTCCACACACCCACTCCTCACCACTCACTCACTTTGGCACACAGCAGAATGTCCAAGAAGTCCAAATGTCTCTTCTTCTGGATCTTCTCAAATTCCCTTTCATCTTTAAGGGATTCCTTTCGCTCTTTGATCACCTTGTCTGGGGGAAGTGTTCAGGAGGGACAGGAAATGTTGAGCTGGAAATGCTGAGCTCACCAGAATGGGTGACCACCTCACACCCCATGATGCATTTGACACTGACTGCTTCTGCCATTCCTAGCAGTTTGGCTTTTCCAGCAGCTCAGCAACAAATCTCAGCCACTTTTGTTGCCTTTTGTGAAGACTTCTTTGTCCACCACAACCTCCTCAGACTATTCCACCCACCCTTCCTCATTCCTTGCATTGGCATTGCCTGCAGCACCCACGCCTTGGTCTCACCAGCCTCTGGTCATTTCACAGGAGTGTTTCCAGAGGGGAATTCCTCCATTGGTCCAGTTTGATAATTCAGACCCTCTTGCCTCATGCCTAGATCAGAGAACTGCTTACTTGCATCAAAGGGACGGAGAAAATACCTTATGAAGACAGGCTGAAGGAGTTGGAGGGTTGTTGGTGAAGAGAAGGCTCAGGGGGGGAAACTCAGAATAGCTTTTCAGTACATGAAGGGGGCTACAGAAAGGCAGGGGTAGGACTTTTTAATAGGGTATGTGATGGAAGGAGTAGAAATGTAGGCAGTAATTTGGAAGAGGGGAGATTCAGGCTAGATATAAGAAAGAATTTCTTCATGGTGAGGGTGGTGAGACACTGGAAGAGGTTGCCCAGAGAGGTTATGGATTTCCCCTCAATCCCTGGAGGTGTTTAAGGCCAGGTTGGACAAGGCACTGAGCAGCCTGATGTAGTGGGAGGTGTCCCTGCCTATGGCAGGGGGGTTGGAACTTCATGATCTTGAAGATCTTTTCCAACCCCAACTATTCTATGATTCTAAGATTGCAGCTCCAAGCCCTTGGGCAGGATCTTGTGCCTGGGGATAACTCAAGCACCTCTGGTCAGCCATCACCACCCACTCTTCCAGAAAGCTTTTGGTAGAGGATGAAGGCAGGGAATACCTGTGTGGTTGTGAGCAAGCTGGCAGACCTTCCTGAAACGATATCCATGGGGGCTGAGCCAATAAATGATGTCGTTGTGGTAGGGGAAGATGCGGAGCCGCTCGTGCACCATGAGGCACAGGTCATAGACAGCCTGGATGTAGGTGTTTTTCCTGGGGAGAGGGGAACAGTAAAAGTCTGTGAATTTGGGAGTGTCAGGGCAAGCAGTTTGCCCATTTTCCTTCTGAGCAGCAAACTGCTTGAAGATCTTTAAGGTCCCTTCCAACCCAAACTATTCTATGATTCGACTCTTTGTATGAGTTGTGTCTAGTTCTGGGGTCCCCATGTCAAGAGAACTGCTTGAGAGAGTCCAGTGCAGAGACACAAAGGTGATGAAGGGTTTGGAGCATCTCCCTTCCGAGGAATGGTTGAGGGAGATGGCTTCCTTTAGCTTGGAAAAGAGGAGAATGAGGGGTGACCTCATTCATGTTTATAAATATGGAAAGGGGGAGTGTAAGGAGGATGGAGCCAGGCTCTTGTCGCCTCCGCGTTATTAGAGCGCGGCGGAAACCGGGTACACGCACGAACATAGAAGGATCCAGAGAAATGGAAGAAAAAAACGTTTTCACAGTGAGGGTGACAGAAACACTGGAACAAGCTGCCCAGAGAAGTTGTGGAGTCTCCTTCTCTGGAGACATTCAAAACCCATCTAGATGAGCTCCTGTGTGACCTGGTCTAGGTGTTCCTGCTCTGGCAGGTGGATTGGACTAGATGATCTCTTGAGGTCCCTTCCAATCCTTGATATTCTCTGTGTGTGTGTGTGTGTAAAGGGTGGCCAGCACTGACCTGTTGGTCTGGCAGTTGCTGTTATAACTGAAGGCACATTTCATGATGTTGTCCAGAGTCATCAAGCTGATGTGCTCAAAGAGCTCCACTGGCTTCCCATTTTTGATCAGCTTTTCCCATTTATCCTAGGGTACAAAAGAGACAGAAATGAGAAGGCAAGGGACAGTTCTTCATGATCTGTGATTCTATGACCCCAGCTCCAAGCCCTTGGGCAAGGAGGTAACTTGCCGGTGCTTAGCTAGGGATACAATCCAGAGGAATAAAAAAAAAAAAGAAGAAGAAAAACCCAAGATAATCTCTTAGTTGACATCAAAATCCCAGAGAATGGAAGCCAAGAGGGGAATGGTTAACACAAAATCTACCTCAGGCACTTGCTAGTCCTGGATCTCAGCGGTGGTGAGCCCTGGTACACCCTACCCTGGGGCATGGGCATCCTGGAAAACCCCAGGATGGTGGATTTCTGGGTGATGGGGCATGTTAGCAAAGCCATTTGTAGGGTGTAGTGTGATTCCTGCATGAGACACTCATATATTGAGCTTCACTGAAGCTGTGTTTTCTGTCTCTCTCATGAGCACACATGACTTTGGTGTCTTTAGCACCTACAACACAAGCATCCATCTCATGATCCCTCACCCACTGTGTTTTTCTAGCATTGGAGCTCCTGCTTCCCACCCTTTTGCCTCCTCTCCCTCTTCCTTTCTTCCTCAAGCTGTGGAGAGACAGGCACTTGCAACCTTGGGTTTAGCATCCCTGAAACAGAGGCATTTGCTTGAAGATCAGCAAAAATTTTTAAACACTGCCATGTCCTTGTCAACAGGATTAGCCTCTGTTAAAAGAAGGGAGGGCAGATCCTTCTATGGATGTGATTAATTTGGGTTAATGAGGGTCTCATGGGCTCCTTGGGGATTCTCACCCATTAGCTGGGGTCAAGGAACTTGATTCTCACCCATGAGGGGCTCTGGAGGCCATTCTAGTTGGAACTAGATGATCTTTAAGGTCCTTTCCAACCCAAACTATTCTATGTTTGATTCTTCCCATAGGGGATAAACAGTGTCTCAGTCATGAAATGATGTTGAATCCTGTGTTCCTTGGTGGCTGCAAGGAACCAGGTGCATCGAAAGATGAGAAAGGGAGGAGATGGAGGAGCACCAACATGAAAACAGGCTGTGGGGAGTGGGGGTTATAGGAATGGATTAATTCCCTTAGCACATACAACCATTGCCACCTGGTGGCATGACCTACCAAAATAGTCACTTTGAAATGTGTGCAAGGAATTCTAAACTTCCAGGCACTTGTGGGCATTGAAAAAGCTCTTCTGACTCTCTGTCTCCCTGGACCAGAGATAGGAAGGACAACCAGCCCCCATTTGGGAGGCTGGATAGAGAGAGACTGGAAACTGATCTAGTGGGAGGTGTCCCTGCCTATGGCAGGGGGGTTGGAACTCGATGATCTTTAAGGTCCCTTCCAACCTGAACTGTTCTATGACTCTATGACTCTATGAAAGAGACAACACCCAGACTCCTCCTGGTCTATCTGCATAAAGCCTGGTGCCCTTCACCTTTATTTCACACTGTTTTCCATCATGCCCAGATCTGATGGATGAAAGAACAGTGCAGCTCTGTGTGTTAGCCAAAGCAGGGAGTGCAATCAGTCATGGAGATGCTGATAACAAATGCCACTCTTTAACCTCAAGTCACAGTACAGCACTGTTCCAACCTTTGTATTTTCAGGATTTACTAATAAAATATTGACTTCAATTCTTCATTTACAAAATAAAAATAAATCTTCTAAGAAGCTACTCCTGGGATTGAGATTATGCTCAATTTGGGAATGGCAGTAATACCAATCCTCAAATCTTGGCCACAGGGAGGCTCAACCTGCTCATTTCTTCCAGCTCACAGGCTGAAGGAGTTGGGGTTGCTCAGCCTGGAGAAGGCTCAGAGGGGAACCTCAGAGTAGCTTCTCAATACCTGAAGGGGGGTCCTACAGAAAGGCAGGGGTAGGAATTTTTAATAGGATATGTGATGGGAGGACTAGGAATAATGGATGCAAATTGGAAGGGGGTAGATTCAGGCTGGATATAANGAAGCCCAACCACCAGGACACAGCTTGTCCTTGCAAATACCTGCTTGCCAGGAAGGCTGCTACAAGGAAACTCCGCTGCAGCTTTTACCTACTAAGCAGTCAGGATGAGGGAAAAGAAGACAGAGTGGAGAGAAAAACATCAGATATGAGTCTTACCAGCATCACGTTGGTAGACTCTGCCATCAGGCCCACGTATGGTTTCAGGACATCATAATGAAAGCCTGGGGTCAGGAGTTTTCTATGCTGGTGCCATTTTGGCCCATGTAGGATCAGCAGCCCTCTCCCTGGGGAAACAGGCAAGGCATGTTTTGCTGGCCACAGGCAAGCTGTTTTCACCTGCCTGAGGAGCATGACTAAATCTCTCCAAGAGTGTTTCCAAATGTTGCCATCAGTTCCAAGGTGATCTGGACTGAGCAGAGCCCTGGTCACTGAAATCAACCCAACACTGCCCTCAAAAAGAAATACCATCACTGCTGGAGCTGAGAGATGCAGGTTGACCAGAGAAGTTGTGGATGCCCCATTTCTGGAAGGGTTTGAGGCCAGAATGGATGAAGCCTTTGAGCAGCATGGTCTCTCAAAGTTGGTGAAACTACCCATGGCTTGGAATAAGAGAATTTTTAAGGTCTCTTCCAACTTCACCATTCTATGATGATTTTTCACCAATCCCTTGATGAATCTGAGTTTCTCCCATCACCTCCCCATCACTATGGACATGTAAGTGGTCCTCATTTGTATGTAGGACTGTGTCTGAACTTTCTTCCCATGAAATAAAATTATCTAGTATGTTTTTCAATACACATAATCATTTCAGGAATCTTTTAGCTACAACTACATCAAAGAACAAGCAGAATACTTGTAGCATGCTCTTGACTAACTTCAGAATCATTCCCAGTAGGCAAAGCCCTGGGAATACATACCAATCCATGGGATAAGGTGTTTATAACTGATGTTGTCCTTGGGATCTGTAAAAAAAAAAAACCAAAAAAGACCATAAAGAAAGAGAAAATAAAATGGTACATATTTCAGTAGCATCAACCAACTGGTTTGCATGTGAAAGCTCCATCTGGGCTCTCACTTTTGATTGAGAATGAAGCAGAATCAGTGGGATTTCAGCAGAATTCATGGGTATTTCACAGCAAAACAACACTATTTGGCCCAGCTGTTGGAAACACACATAAAAGCAGATGGTCAGGCTGGATATTGATAGTGCAAAGTCTGTGCAGTGTCATAAATGATTAACCCTCTCACACAGCACCTTTCTCTCCTCATCTCTGGATGCACTAAAGACATCATAGCAGGAGCCAGTGGCTAATAATGTCAGAAAAAAGCTTCCAGCTGGGGTAAGGATGTAAGAAGCTAACTTTTCAAGGAGCACTTAAGGAAATTTGGTTTGGCAGATTTGAAGGGGTCTCAGCCACCCCTGGCATCCCTGTGCCTGAAGCATGGCACAAAGAAGAGCTCTCTCTCTGTGCCTTTAGATGAGTTCTGCAAGAAAAGCTCCCCGTGGAACACTGCTGTGAATTTTTAGGCTGGCATGGGAAGTCTTCAGGCTGTGGTTGTTGCTCCACAGCTGGAGGCATCATCTCCTCACCTGATCTGGCCAACACAACTTTGGCATAGTCGGGATCAGTGACAACCAGGAATGCCGCGAAACTCCCAAACCAGACAGGGTGAGCACGTGGGTACTTCTGTCCCCAAATCTCCACCTTCTCCAGTATCTCTTCCTCCTTGAGAAACTGTAGTGGTGGTGAAGTAAAAAAAGAAGGAGAATACTTAGATTCAGACCTCCCAAATCACTTTCTCAAAGAGCTCAAGATCTTTCTATAGCGCACAACCAGGTGAACACAGCCAAGATTTTATCCCTCTGGGTTTGCAGAGCAGGAAAAGTAGAGATGCTTGTTACTTTTAAACATCATATAAAATAGTTCTTCCTTATCAATTGACCCTAATCATGGAGAACAGCCTTAGAGACAGTGGTGGTGACTATCAGTCCACCTGTATTATCTCTTCTTTTTCCTGTGGTCCCCACAAAGAAGACTCAGGTTTGCCTCAGAAAGCATCTGCAGTGTGGGGCCAGCAGATGGGCTCTCCACACATGGCTGAACAATTAGCAACCTGCTGGCATGAGAAAATAAAACAGAATTTTCACAGCAGCCAACAACTTTGCTGCTACATGCCCATCAGGGAAACCTGTGACTCTGCTTCCTCCAGCCATTGAGGTGGAGAAGACCAGTGAGCAGGTAAAATTCAAAAAAATGTGACCACAGCCACTGAGTGTACAGAGAAGACTGGCTAATAATGTCAGATAAAGATTTTCCTTCATTTTCAGGGATTTAATTTAGTAGGTGATGAAGAGCTGGTCCTTGGAAGGTGCACACTGAGGAGTAACACAAGCACCAGGGATGTTGGGAGGTTGCAAGTGTTCATTTTATTACTTTTACAGTCAGTGCTGCTGCCTATCAAAGGGGGAAACAGCCAAAGAGCAAGGTGGAAAGATTAGTGGAGAGATCCAAAGTCACGGGGAGAAAAGTTTTGAAGAATTATCTCTCCCTTTGAACAGAAACTTTTGCACCACATTACGCAAGGGGAAAGGATTTTAGTGAGCTAGGACTGACAGTTGCTCCTCTGATTTGAAGTTTAATCTCATCCACCACCACTTGACTGTTGACTCAGTCAAGTGAAAGTCTGCTCAATTGCTTTGGGGCTGAGTTAGCTTTTAGTTTGGCCAGGCTTTCTCAGCCCAGGAGATGGCTTGTGCTCAAATAATCACTCAAATCAGGATGCTCAGCAGCCAAGAGGCATCTAAGAGGTTGTGTAGGGACACAGCCAGACCCCAAGCCTCCAAGCACTGAGTCTGAGCCTCTTTCCCTGTGTGTATGGGTGTCCCTGATGCACATCCCTTGAGCTTCCACTCAGCAGGATGACATCCAGTTATCATTTCTGCTACAGTCAGCCATCAGTTGTGACAGAAAGCCATCATTCAACTTCTCTTCCTCAGGTTAAAGATTTTGGACTTATTTAAGAGAACCATCCCTTTCTTTGGTTGCAAGGATGAAGTCTTGGGGTAAAAAGAGGCAGCCCTCCCTGGTGGTCACCCCTTCAGCAAAACCAGAAGCAGGCAGAGTGCCTTCAGCTGAGTGACACTTGAACAGAGGAAAATCCCTTGGGCTTCTGCCTCCTCCCATCGTGAAATCACAGAAAGCACAAATGGAAGTCACTGGGAGAGGCTGAATAAGCCTCATTGGCAGGAGTCCTAACTCTAGAAATGTTTTTGTAAGATGAGTAACCTCTTTCTGCTGTGCTGGACACTCCCAGGTATAAAGGGTGTAAAGTCCTGTGAGGAACAGGAGGAGAAAACTCCTGCTCCTTCACCATGGCTGTGGCTACCAAGCCAACCATTACCTGTACTTCTTCCTCCCCTGGAGGCTAGAAAAAAGAAGAAAAATCCCAGCTCAAGCCTAAGGAAGGAAGGTAATAGCCTGACCTCAAGCTGAAATGCATGTTTTGAAAGGGATCCAACACTAAAAGCATCTAGGAAGAGGTTCTCAAAGGCATTTTTAATGTTGACACAGCATCACCAAATGGAACAGGAAACACAGAAGCTGAAATCTGTTTTGTGCTCACTCATTGATTCCCCTCCACCAGCCACCCACACAAGCCAGAGATGGGCAAAGGGCTACAGAGGAACCTTGAGGCAAATCTCTGATGTCTGTTTCCCACTAATTCTGACCCTGGGAAGTCACTTTGGGGTTTTAACCCCAAACTCTGTGGTGCTGCTGCAGCAACACTGACCAGCTTTGCAAAACCTCTCCCAGTATTTTAATGCAATTTCCACTAAGTGATTGGCATAAGCAAACACCTCGGAATGCTTTAAAACAAAGCAATGCATTCCCAGGAGAAGGGCATGAAAAATATATTGAAGATACTAAACTGGTTCGAATTAAAACTGGCAATTAATCACTTTACATCAGCAGAACAAGAAACATCAGTGCTCTCCTGCCCTGCATCAGTCCAGCCCATCTGTGTGACCTGGTCTAGGTCTTCTTGCTCTGGCAATGGGGGTTGGACTAGATGATTTTTTGAAGTCCCTCCCAATCCCTGACATGATTCTGTGATTCTTAAAAATGCAGCTTTCAGGTTCTCCTCTGAAATGCCTTTAAAGTTTGTATTCTGCAAGTGCTCAGAGCTTTGCCTGTTCCCTCACTGGCACAATGAACTGTTGGGCTCTGGAGTAATCCAGCCACATTTAACCATCAAAATAGTAAATTCTCAAAAATATACTGTCCAAGGCAGAAGCTGAGCTGTGAACAACCTAGTCGTGATGGAAGGGAGGGAGCAGCACAAACAGTTAAATCCTGTTCCAGGATAAATAATTACTGACACACTTTATTCAATTGTGGTTTTAAAGTCTAGCTGGCAGCACAACAAAAGCCCTGAACTGGCCCTTCTTCATGCTTACGTTGCCAAAAGACTGACTGTCCCCTCCAGGACAGGAAAAAAAGGACTGGCATGGCACAGAAGTGAGCCTTACAGTATCTCCTCCACATTTCCCAGACATTTTTTAGGGAGCCATTTATTTAATGTGACAAAGCTTCAGCCAGGGTAAGGGATCCAAGAGAAATTCAGTGTGATTTTAAGCAGCCTTTAGCAGGTATGGAAAAGTTTGGGTTTTTTTTCTTTTGCATCAGGCAGCCCAGTTAGTGCTTGTAAAGTTGAGGATGAGTTGTGGAGATGTGTTTGCCAAGGCTGCAAACCTGATTTGTGTGGGTTTCATCATACCTCGAGGAACAGTCATCCATCCCATGACAGCCCAGAACAAGTCAAGCTGATGGAAATGGGCTTGGCTAGTGATGGCTTTAAAGCAACCTTAAGAACACATGTGGCTGCTGTATCTCATTGGATTATGTTTTGAGGCTCAAGTCATAAGGATCAGTGTGCTGCCTGGCTCACTTGGCCATGAAGCCAAGCTGGCAAGGGTGAGAAGGTGCCAGTGGAGCCTGTCTTGGTACAGAACAGATGCCCCCATGACCAATGTGGGGTTACAACCCAGAACAACCTCACGCATTCTACCTTATATCACACTTCTGAGCCAGTACCACTGTACAGCAGCCAGTGTGTGCCTTTTTCTTGCCAGAGAAAGCAGTTTGGAGGGCTGGGATAAAAAAGGATTCCCACTTTCCTCTTCATCCCAGTGACTAGGAAAAGCACTTCTGTCCTCCTGGACCACAAGGAGGTGGGGGAGAGAGGAATGGATTTCTCTGATAAGAGACATTATCAGGGGGTAGATTTAGACTTGACATAAGAACGCAATTCTTTACAGTAAGGGTGGTGAAGCACTGGAAAAGGTTGCCCAGAGAGGCTGTGGATGCCCCCTCAATCCCTGGAGGTGTTTAAGGCCAGGCTGGACAAGGCACTGAGCAGCCTGATGTAGTGGGAGGTGTCCCTGCCAATGGCAGGGAGGTTGGAACTCGATGATCTTTAAGGTCCCTTCCAACCCAAACTATTCTATTCTATTCTATTCTATTCTATTCTATTCTATTCTATTCTATTCTATTCCATTCCATCCTTCAACCTGGGCACACACAGTTGTCTGCCAGCACCTCCCTCAACCCAAAAACCTCGGCCACCCCTCAGCATCATTCCCTGGGGGACCTCAGCAGCATCATCCCCTGGGGGATCTCAGCAGCATCATCCCGCACGGATGCTCGGGGGAGACGGCTCCTCGGGTGGAGCATCCCCGGTTGTCGCCAGCCCTACCTCCTGGACGTGACCGAGAAGCCAGTGCGTGGGGTGCCCGGGGAAATCGGCCAAAGCCCGGAGCAGCTCCCGTCGGCGATGGAAGAGCTGGATGGCTTTGAGCAGCACGCAGGTCAGGCAGAAGACGGCGACCAAGTGCAACAGCCGGGAGACATCCACCCCTAGCCAGGAGAGCTTCGTCTCCATCTCTTCCCTCTCCGTGGGGCTGAACAGAGGGCTCGGTGGCACGACTCGAATTTAACCAATGTAGGGCGGAGAAGGCAGGTTCAGAGTCCGGGCGGCTGCCAAATCACGGCGGCGCTTGTTGGGGAGGGAGAGCATCCCGCGGGGGACGGCGGAAAGCACCCGGCGGGGAAGGCATGGACGATAACGCCGGGTCCCCACCTCGCATCCACCCAGATGAGGGAAAAGACCTGTCGTCCCAGTAGATGGAGAAACGGGGGTCGAGAACCGCCTGCTCAGGGGGAGGGAGCGCTCACATCCCTCCCTCCCAGCCCTGGCTACTGTCATAGCAGGGGAAAACCTCCTCCGCATGGGGGGGGACGGTGAGCCCCGCAACGGGATGAACCATTGAGGAAGCGGCGGGGGCTTTAGCACTGTTATTTTCATAGAATCATGGACTCATAGAATAGTTGGAGTTGGAAGGGACCTTAAAGATCATCGAGTTCCAACCCCCCTGCCATAGGCAGGGACACCTCCCGCTACATCAGGCTGCTCAGTGCCTTGTCCAGCCTGGCCTTAAACACCTCCAGGGATGGAGGGGACATCCACAGCCTCTCTGCAGCAATGACCCCCGCCGGGCCCGGTGGGCGAGGGGATGGAGGGAGAATCGCGGAGGGAGGAACCGACATGGAAGTGCCCCCCCCCACGCTCTTCACCGCCCATCACACTCCGCCGGGACTCGAACCCACTGTTCTGGAGTCCTCAACATAAGAAGGACATGAAGGTGTTGGAGCAGGTCCAGAAGAGGGTCACGAAGATGATCAAAGGGCTGGAGCTTTATGAAGACAGGATGAAGGAGTTGGGGTTGTTGAGCTTGGAGAAGAGAAGGCTCAGTGGGGACCTCAGAGGAGCTTCTCAATACATGAAGGGGGCAGGGGTAGGACTTTTGGATAGGATATGTGATGGGAGGACTAGAAATAATAGATGTAAATTGGAAGAGGGTAGATTCAGGCTGGATATAACAAAGAAATTGTTTATGGTTAGAGTAGTGAAACAGTGGAAGAGGTTGCCCAGAGAGGCTGTGGATGCCCTCTCAATGCCTGGAGGTGTTTAAGGCCAGGCTGGACAAGGCACTGAGCAGCCTGATGTAGTGGGAGGTGTCCCTGCCTATGGCAGGGGGTTTGGAACTTGATGATCTTTAACGTCCCCTCCAACCCAAACTATTTTATGATTCTCTGATTCCCCCCGCGCCTGGCCCTTTAAGGCTGGAGTGGGGCGGTGCAGCGCCGGCCAATGGGAGCGCAGTTTGCTGGCTGGTGCAGGGGGCGGGCGGTGCGGGGTCGGTGGCTGCCATGGCGCGGGCGGGGCGGGNCAGCCTCCGGCCGCTCCGCCGCCGACGCCCCACAAGAAGATGAAGAAGCGAAAGGAGCTGAACGCTCTCATCGGCCTGGCCGCCGACGGCCGCAGGAAGAAGCCCACCAAGAAGGGCTCCGGACACCGGCTGCTGCGCACCGAGCCCCCCGCCTCCGACTCCGAGTCTAGCTCCGAGGAGGACGAGTTCGCGGCGGGAGGGGCGCGGGGCCGCTGCGGCAAGTGAGTGCCCGGGGAGGCTGCCCCTCGCCTTGGGGTCGGTTGTGGGACCGGTGGGGATGTGAGGCCAGCGGTTGGCCGGTGGGGTTGCCAGGACGGAGGATGGGGGAGCAATGAGGAGCCCAACAGGTCTCCTGGCTGCGGATAGGGCTGAACCTTCCTCGTGCTTTTTGCTTGTTGCTTTTCGTGGGGTTCCTCCCTCTTTTTTATGGTCACCCCATGGATGTGACAGAAAAAGCTTGTCAATTAAGTAGCAGCGTTATTAATGGACCTGGAAGAATAAGCAGAAGGAGGCACATCAAGGAGAAACTTAGGATTTCACAATTTGGGATGACCTGGGAGTGCTTGTTGTGACTCTGTGGCAGTTCCCTTCCTTGGAACTAGCTTTTTTCTTCTTGGTTTTTGTGGGGTCCCCCCCCTTTTTTATGATCACCCCATGGATGTGACAGAAAAAGCTTGTCAATTAAGTAGCAGCGTTATTAATGGACCTGGAAGAATAAGCAGAAGGAGGCACATCAAGGAGAAACTTAGGATTTCACAATTTGGGATGATCTGGGAGTGCTTGATGTGACTCTGTGACAGTTCTCTTCCTTGGAACTGTCTTTTTTCTTGGTTTTTCTGGGGTTTCTCCCCCTCTTTTTTATGGTCTGAAAGCTTGCCATTGATGTGACAGAAAAAACTTTTGAAGTAACAGCATTATTAGTGGGTTTTGAAGAATAAGCAGGAGCCACATCAGGGAGAAACTTGGGCTTAAACTCTTCAGGATGATCTGGGAGTGCTTGTTGTGACATTGTGACAGTTCCTTTCCTTGGAACTGGCTTTCTAGGCTATCAAACAGATGTTCCTAACATAAGTTAGGGCAGGAGATTTCACAAAGAGAAACCTGACAGCTGTTTGTAAGTGTTCCAGATGTACCTCCTGAGGATGAAGCAAAGAGAATAATAGCCCTGATCTCACTGGGGAGCCTTTTTTATTCTTGGAAAAGCTCTTCCTTGGTTCTTGTGTTTTGTTTTGGTGCTGCCCCTTGCTTGAATAGGTCAGCATCTTAAAAAAACCTTTTGATTTTATTTTTTCTTTTACCCAGGGGAGACTATCTACGATGCTGCAAGTTCTGTTACCCTCTGTGTGCTTTTGTGATCCTTGCTGCCTGTGTGGTGGCTTGTGTTGGCTTGGTCTGGATGCAGGTGGCCCTCAAGGAGGATCTGGATGCAATAAAGGAGAAATTTCGAACCAGTAAGTACAAATCTAACTATTATTTCACAATTTTTTTTTGCAGCATGAAGAGCTGTAGTTGCCTCCCAGCTCATTCAGAGTTTTAACCAACTGAGTAGACAAACTTCCTCTGGATTGAGGAGTTCTCAGAGCCAAAAAACACTCAAAAGCTGAGTGAATCTAAGGGAAATGTTAAACTTTCTTGCCTGCTCTGTAACTCCTGAGGAGCAGGTGGGCTTGTACTTGCTTGTACTTAGATTTCTAAGATTTCTCTTGGAGGTGCTGCCTTTCAAATGAAGCCCCTGTTTAATAAAATTCCAGTCAGCCCTGTCAAAAAAATGAAGGGGATTTTGATTAATGGGGAACAAAGCTCTTTTGAATTCCTCTAATGCTTGCTGTGGCCTTACTGCAGTTTGAATGTTGCTTCAAAACTATGTTTTTCTTTATATCCTCTGATCTGCTCTGTAATGTCCTGTTGCTTATGGTTTGGAGTTACATCATCTCTAATAGTTTGAGGTATGGAGTTCATGTCAAGGGTTTGGCTTGTGGGTGTTTGGTTTCCCCTCTCCATGTAGGTTTTCCATGTTATAACTTCAGTGGTGCTGAGGTCTAATGAATGGTATATTTGCATGTGTGCTCTCTGTGCCTCACCTCTGGACAAAAGACATGTTTCTTTTTGCCTTATTTTAGTAGTGTTTATGTTCAAAGAGGCAAGGATGAGCTCTGGAGCTGTGGGAATGGAGCAGAAGATGGTGAAGCTTGAGCATTCAGCTTTAGGAAAGCTGGGTGGTTAGTTTTGCCTAAGGAGAGCAGCTCTATTGACTGCAGGTTTTGTCCTGTAACTATATTCTTAGAATTTTTGTGCCCAGGATGTGAAAATGACCTTAAAAATGAGGCTGGGGAAGTAAATTAAAAAGTTAGGAGGCTGCTAAGGCTGGAGAGAAGTTTAGAGCTTGATTTGCTTGTGGTTGAGGAGGGAGGTATTAAGGAAACGTGTAGAAATTCTTTGCTGTTGATGCTTAGGATTTCCTGCTTGGGTGTGTAACTGCTGTGAGATGGGGAGTTGTCTATCAAGGAGGAATCAAGTTGAGCACAATAGAGTTATTGACATTGGCTGATAATGAATTCTGAAAGTTAGATGCAACTGGTGTCCATAACCAGTTATGGAGGATTTCTTCAGTCTAGGGTGCTGCTTTGGGGTTGTGAGGGTACCCCACAGCTCTGTGGTAGCTGTTTCTCTCTACTGACTGCTGTTCTTCGTGGTTGAAGTTGAAGTTGAGCACAATGACCCCATTTGTTGGCTTTGCTCTAGTTAAGTTTCACCATTCCTGTTCCACATAGACCTCTTTGTGAAAGTCGTTGCTTTTTCTGAGTCTAGTGATGAAACCTGCAGGTTTCATTGATACTGCAATTCTGTACCTGAAAGCTGGAGTTGGAGTCTCATCATGAGGAGCATTTTGGGAAAGTTAAGTGAAATCTCACAGCGAGCCTGGCAAAACAGAAGATACTTTGTTTACAAGAGCCTCTGAGACCGTGAGCTGCTTGTGTCTTTTTATTCAGTTTGTTTTGGCTGAAAAAATGCCTTCCAGGGACTTAACCAAAGTCTTTACTTGGATCTGGAGTGATGACTGTAGAATGTGCGTCCCTAGAAATGACTTTTAGGACTTAACCCCAAGAAAAGTCAAGCAGGTTCTTCAAAATGCAGAGCTTTTTGTGTGCATTTGAGCATCCACTCCACAGGCACCCAGAGGATTCTGCTTTTTACTGGATGGATCCCATAAGGCTTCTGCTTTTTACTGGTTGGATCCCATAAGGCTTCTACTTTTTACTGGATGGATCCCATAAGGCTTCTACTTTTTACTGGTTGGATCCCATAAGGGAATTTTGTCCTGAGAGCTGCCAACTATGTCCCTTGTTAGGTCCCACTGCTGCTTGTGGTCTGTCTGAACCATGTTAGCTTGTTGTGGAGCATTTTGGTGATTCCTTGCAGGGTGGAGGTACAGCTTTTGAAAGATGCTGTCCTCTTCATCTTAAAACACTTGTTTGCTTCCTAGACCTGAGGATTTAGGATTGCTTAAGAGTGCTTGCAGCTAAACAGCTTAGTCACTGCCAACTTAGGAGAGATGCATTTCTGTGGCTTGCTGGAATGGGTTTGAGCTGCATGTTTCCCTCTTCCTGAGCACTAATAACTGTCTTTATTTCCCAGGACCTTATTTACTGATTTGTTTACCAACAGATGCTAGTGTGCAAGCTTACAAGGTTGTTTTTTTTTTTTCTTCCAGCTGCCTTTCTGTCATGTGGAACAGCTGTAATCATGTTAATCTCTTTGGAATTCACTTCATCAGCAGCCCCTTTGCAGAATTGAAAAGGGCACTGAGGTTGTTTCTGGGTGCCTGCTCTGCTCTGGTGCTGTTGGCAATTCTTATTTCCAGTCCCATTACTATTTCATGGCCCTCTGTGAAAATGAAATAAAATAACTGCACTAAATAAAGACCTGCTGGGGCTTGCCAGAATGACAGCACCATTGCAGTGTGGTCTCTCTGCAGACATTAGTCCTCTTAAAAACATAAAGGAGCTGTCACTCTGAACAAACACTTAATTCTGAATTGGCAATAATACTTGGAAATTGTTACTGTTTTCTTTCACTGCTGTGAATGCTGCTGCTTGTAATCTTTTTTTTTTTTATTATTTATTTTCCTTTTAACATTCTTTACCTGAATTTTTTTTTAAAGCAAATTATTGTTTGTTTTTTTTTTTAGTGGAATCTAATCAAAAGACATCATTCCAAGAAATCCCTAAACTGAATGAAGATTTGGTGGAGAAGCAAAAGCAGCTTGAACAAATTGAGACTGGAGAACTGGGGCTAAGTAAAATATGGATAAATATCACAGAGATCAATAAACAGGTGAGAGGGGTCACGGCTTGGCTTTGAGAAACAATCCAATATTCAAATATATTCTTACACAAGTTAGTTTCAAGTGCAGTGCTGAGCTTCTATCTAAAGTTTCTATCTAAACTTTTATTTTTGAAGTTAAAATGAAGTATAAAGCTGTCAGTTGGACTGGAGGCTGGTCACAAAGAGGAGAAATTATGCAAGATTTCAGGCAGAACTTAAAAAAACCCTGAGAATTCTGTAGTTCTTTATTTTCCTGCCAAATGATTGTGATGCTAATGATGAGAGATTTGATGTTTCAGATTTCTGAGAGTGCCTGCACATGTTTCAGAAGCGTGGAAAAGGGTTAGTGGGATTGGTGCAGGTTCATGTTGCTACAAATGAAACCCTGGTGTCTCGTGAATATCAAATCCCTTGGAATCTGAGCGGGTGTAAATCTTTCCTCTTGTTTGTGTGGCTCCCACTAAGCCACTTAACAGAAAGCTGTTTCCTCAGCTGCTGCATTAACTCACACTTCAAGCAAAGCATCCAGCAAGGCTTTTACTCAAATTCTGTCCTCAGAGGGTATAAGTTCACAGCAGCCTACAGTTAGTGATATTGGGGAACCCTCCTTGATGCTGCTTTGGGTTTGGTTACTTATAAGGGTACTGAGATGCCATCACAGATTGGTTTTTCTTCAGTCCCCTTCATTGGACTTCTAAAATACTATAAGAAAGAAATTCTTTACAGTGAGGGTGGTGAAGCACTGGAAGAGGTTGCCCAGAGAGGTTGTGGATGCCCCCTCAATCCCTGGAGGTGTTTAAGACCAGGCTGGACAAGGCACTGAGCAGCCTGATGTAGTGGGAGGTGTCCCTGCCTATGGCAGGGGGGTTGGAACTCGATGATCTTTAAGGTCCCTTCCAACCCAAACTATTCTATGATTCTATCTCCTGCACCTGGACCTTGCACGTGGTTCCTGTAGGCCCTCAAGTTAATTCAGGGTCTGATTATGATCTAAGCCAATTCTTCTGAGGATCAAAATTGAGGGTTTTTTCCCCATAAATTGTTGGGATGTTCTGCTGGGAATTCTTTCGGCCAATATTCACAGCTGTGGAACCAGAGGTTTTGCTTGCTGATCAACATTGACCTCATGGAAAATTAGGATCTTGCCCATTTCCTTCAATTGTGAAACAATTTCTTTTTGATTTGGACAGAAGTGGAGTTTATCCACTCTACTTTTGTTTTGTCGAATGAAAGGAGAATTTTTTTTTAATCTTCTTTTTGATTACTAATGGTTACAAATTGATCTCAAAATGATAGTGTTAACAATTGCCCAGAGAGGTTGTGGATGCCCCCTCAATCCTTGGAGGTGTTTAAGGCCAGGGTGAGGCACTGAGAAACCTGGTCTAGTGGGAGTTGTCCCTGCCCATGGCAGGAGGGTTAGAACTAGATGATCTTTATGGTCCTTTCTAACCCAAACAATTCTATGATTAATAAACAGCATGGAGTTGTTTTTAATTAATCTGACATCCTCCCAAGTGGAATGTTGAAAGACCACTGAATGACTTGTTGTCTAAGTCAAACAGCAGGCAGAAGTTGAAGCAACCTGCTGTACCTAAATTGTCACTGTTCCGCCTGTGGAGCAGAAGGTTTGGATGATAAATGTTGTTGCTTTTCCTATCTCTCAGCTGGAGCAGTTGCACAGCTTTGTCTGGGTTTTGCCAGGCAGCTTTGATTACTTAATAGGGAAATGGATGACTGTTTCATCCACAGAAGGACTTCTTGCACAATTTAGAAAGTCTTTCTTGAGTAACAGCCACTCTAAGGGGTTGAATATTAAGATGGACAGAGAAGAAGGGACTTCCATGTTGAACTTTAAGGTCTCTTCCAACCCAAACCATTCTATGATTCTGTGGCTCAGAATATTTTTGATGTAGCCTAGACACCTAACCTAGATGTTTTTTGTGTGCATGTATGTAATTTTGTCTTGCCTTATGTTTTAATGTTACAAATGAAGTCATTAGTATCCAGGAACATCAGAATTAGGATTGTTGACTAATTCCAAACATCACTCTTTTTTTTTTTTTTTTCTTATAGATAGCACTATTGACCTCAACAGTAAATCATCTCAAAAACAACATCAAGTCTGCTTCTGGTCTGATTACTCTTCCTCAGACAGTAGAGAGACTAGAGAAGGCAAGTACTGTAAATGTTGCTGTTGCTGAGTTGGAGCTGGGTTCTTGGGGACAGGAATGACAACAGGGGTTACCCAAATTGTGTGTGAGGAATATTTCCTTCTCTTGCTTTTAAACTGGACTTCATGTATTTCACATTGTGTGGTACTATGGCAATGTATGGCAGGTAAAAAATTTGAAGGCCTTTTTTGCCTCTTTCCAAAGATGCATTGCTTTATGTTGTCACTACTTTAGTTCTTGATCTTTCTGGTTGATTTTCCTTTAGGCTGATGATCCTAATTTCATTTAAGACATTTGCAAAGTGCCTGCAGTTTTATAACTCTGTGATTTGTTTAAGCTTTTTCTTAGTTGGAAAAGAAAATAGATTTCTTTCTGGAAAACACCTTCATCTTGAGCATGACAGAGTATTACATTCGATTCTGCATTTCCAGTCTTGAGGCAGGAAGAGTTTAACCTTGGAGTTTAGGGGCCTGGGACATCACTGTAGAGCTTTCTTGGTGTTCAGGACATGCACAGCAAAGCATCAGTTGTATTTGGGTGGTTTTCTGCCCATCTATTGAAAGAGTGACACAAATTAAGTCTAAAGTGACTTTCTGTTAATGCTGGATCTTACCGTGTGCCTTAGCTGAACACTTTATCAAAGGACTGTCCTTTTAATTTTTAATTCCTTTGAAAAAGGAATTATGTTTTGAAAATTCCCCAGCTCTTCCCTATGGCAGTTCTGTTTATTTAGCAATAAACATTTGTATTGCTCCAACACCTGATGTGTCAGTCCACTCCTTGTGGCTTTTATGGGTTTCCACTTCTAACTTCCCACCCCTTCAAAATTGCCGTTTGATCAACAAGCTAATAACACACAAAGCAATTAGTGTGGCTTTTCTGATCAAGCTGCAAGGATTTCTTCTGGGAGGAGGACAAAGCTGTTGCCTAAGCTTCTGATTTGCTCTTAGGAGCCTGCTGGGTTTTCAGTGTGTCACACCAGAAGTCTTCAAGCCTGGAATGTAGCCTGGAATCTGCACCTACTTTATTTATAGATACATATATATATAATGCAGGAAAACCCTGTTATCGTCTTGCTACCTTTAGTATTGTCAGGACAAAGTATTGAGGCCAACAGGTTTCATCTTGTGCTGAAGAGCCAAGCTTTTTTCAAGTTGAAATAAATCCTTCCTTGATCACACTTGATGAAAATCAAACCTCTTGGGAAACTTAGAGCTCTTTCCAGGCTCTGCTTTTGAATCAGAGTAGGGTGGTAGACAAGACATGTGTTTTCACCACTCTTTTGATGCCATCTTGCATGCCTTTGTGTTTTGGAAGCTTGATGCAATAAAAAAAGAGGTGGAATCCTTCCAGGAGGTGTGTTGCAAGATATTGAGTATAGAAAAAAAATGTATTGGAGTGTAGAAGAAAACTGTGTGCAAATTTCACTACTTGAGTGGATGTGGGTGGATAGCTTGGCTTTTGATAAGCCTGGTGAAAAATCTCCTGCTTCATTATCTATTTTATCCAGCCATCTTTGGAATTACTTGCATTTCTTGGTGGAAATTACTTATCAGTAGTCTTGGCTAACTGGGCAAGTCTCAGTTGACCAGAGGTTAGCAAATGTGATGCTGAAGAAGGGCTAAAAGGAGGATTTGGGAAACCACAAGCCTGTCAGTCTCGCCTCAGAGCTTGGGGAGGTTATGGAGAGCAACATCTTGGGTAGCATTACAGGGCATGTACAGGATAACCAGGCAATCAATCCTAGGACCTGAAAGGCAGGTCCTGCTTGTCTAAGCTGTGACAAAGTGACCTGCTTGGTGGATGAGGAATATTGGAGAGGGATGAGTGGATATTGTCTACCACTAGTTTAGTAAAGCCTTTGACATAATTTCCCACAGATGTCTTCTAACAAATGTGGTTGCTTGTGACTTGGATGGGTAATTTGTTGAGTAAGAAAAAAGTGGAGAAGTGAAGGCTCAGGGGAGACCTTATAGTAGCTTCTCAATACCTGAGGGGCTACAGAAAGGCAGGGGTAGGACATTTTAATAGGATATGTGATGGGAGGACTAGGAATAATGGATGTAAGTTGGAAGGGGGGAGAGATTCAGGCTCGATATAAGAAAGAATTTCTTTAGGGTGAGGATAGTGAAACACTGGGAGAGGTTGCCCAGAGAGGTTGTGGATGCCCCCTCAGTCCCTGGAGGTGTTTAAGGCCAGGCTGGACAAGGCACTGAGCAGCCTGATGTAGTGGGAGGTGTCCCTGCCTATGGCAGGGGGGTTGGAACTGGATGATCTTTAAGTTCCCTTCTAATCCAAACTATTTCTTTCTTATGTCTACCCCCTTCCAATTTACATCTATTATTTCTAGTCCTCCCATCACATATTCTGTCCAAAAGTCCTACCCCTGCCTTTGTGTAGGCTCCCTTCAGGTATTGATAAGTCACTATGAGGAGAGCATCTGGGGATGCTGGCCAATTGCTGGTTGAATGTGAACTAGGTGTGGGACAGTGCAGTTTGAGGAAGGCTGAGATTTTTGTCATCTTCTTTATTGCAGACTGTAGCAAACATAGGTAGCACGCTTGCCAGCGTTTCTCATGATGTGGAAAATATACAGATGGCTATTGAAGAGTACAAGAAATCCACTGAAATACTCCAGAATGACGTGGTAAGAGAATGTACTGATTTAATTCTGTGTTTTAATGGTTTCCTGCGTCATGTGAAGCAAGTTGGAAGAACTGCTTGGAGTTCTGCCTTATGCCTTTGGACATCTCAGTAGTTTATTCATCTACGAAGACTAGGAGTGATGGATGCAAATCAGAAGAGAGGAGATACAGCTTAGATATGAGAAAGAAGTTCTTTATTATAAGGGTCATTAAAGAATGGAAGAGGTTGCCCAGAGAGGTTGTGGATGTCCCCTCAATCCCTGGAGGGGTTTAAGGCCAGGCTGGACAAGGCACTGAGCAGCCTGATGTAGTGGGAGGTGTCCCTGCCTATGGCAGGGGGGTTGGAACTGGATGATCTTTAAGTTCCCTTCCAACCCATCCCATTCTATGATTCCACTAACCAGCAACTCTTCTTCTAATCCCCATGTGGCATCTCCTCTACAGTACCAACTATTGTAGGTCTCTGTTGCACTTCTTATCCTGTAGATTTTTGTTTCTTCCTGTCCAGATGTGGAGCCTTGGGAATTTCTGCTTCTGGGTGATGCTTCTTGTTGCTGTCTGTGCTGGTTTAGGATTGAGGAAGGTGGAAGCATTGAGATAAGAGTTTGTTAGTTGGATTAAGGATGGGATTACTGACCATCTTTACCAGAAAATACTCCCTGCATATTATACTGACCTTCCATTTGGGGTTGCCAAACTGAGATAATAATTATTGTCTCTAATTAAAACTTTAATTAAAGTTTTTTTTCAGATGAACTGCAGCACTTTAGTAAGAATATCTGCAGCCAAAGTCTAAATTTAGAGACATTATGAAACTTGAAGCAGTCAGCGGATGCTACAAAAACACTGCAGATGTGGCAGTGTGTGTGACAGCAGTGAAATGCATCTCATAGTACTTTATTAAAGGGAGAAGAGCTAATTAGGAGGGTTTAATTAAAACAAATTTGAACCTTATGGCTTTGAAAGAGATATCTCTATTACCCTGATTAAAATCCTGTGTGCACAACAACAAACATGTGTGACTGTCATTGCAGCAAAACATCCTTAGCTGCAGCCTGACAGTTCTTGAAATCTTAGTATTTTTTACAGGTATTTGATATAGTAATTTTCTGCTTCTTTCCTTAGGAGGAGCTAAAAAAGATACCTTTACTTCCCTCCACTGTTCTGCCAAGTACTGTGAGAAATCAGACAGAATATTGCAAAAAGGTATTTTTTCTCCCTTGCATAAGGAACATCAGTACAATTTGCCACTTTTTTGTGTGGTTTGCAGGACTGTAGAGTACAAAAAAGGATTTTTTTTAACAAGACAATGCAGGCTGCACCCTTTAAAAGAAATATTAAAATAATTTTGGTGTAGTTTGTTCCTGTATATGCAAAAAGAACCAAGTCCTGTAGTCTGAGAGGATTTTTTTCTGTTCTAACTCGCTGAGAAGTAAAAAAAAAACAAACCAAGTGGATATCCAACAAATTCTAGTTGTGCTTTGCTTATTTAAATGGTGATGAGTTAAAGGTTATTATGGAATAGATTTTATGGCAGGTACTTGCCAATCTGAGCAAATTTGGGAGGGGCATGTGAGTCACCTTCAGTGTCATGAGGTGGGGAAAGCCACAGTAAAAAAACGGATGATGTGTGGGTGTTTAGCTGAGTGGGTTGGAATGAACTGACTGCATTTAATTAATTTAACTTAATCCTGTGAATGAATATGCTTTCTTGGGGGGAAAAATAGTTAGTGTAGTGACTAAGCTTGGCCTGGGAAATTAGATGAATGGGCTTTCTGTGTTTGCTGGCACAGCTGAAGTGATGCCATTAGCAACAGGGAGGAGGAATCTCTTGTTTCCAACTTTGAAAAATGGAATAACTTTCTTGAAGCTTCTAGTTGGGTGTTTTCACAGCCATGGCAGTGAGAACCAGCCTGAAGCTGTTAACAGGTTGCTGCAGAGGCTGAGTTTTGACTGTTTTTATGTTTCAGGAAAGCCAGTCACTGCGTGTAGCTTTGGAGGAGCTGAATAATACTGTAGTGACCTACCAAAAGCTGAATGACCTCAAGCTTCTCAGTGTGGATTCAGCCATCAGTAACCTTAGCCGGGGGGTTCTGCTGTTGGAAAACTCTCCCTTTGCTGTGAATAACCTGGACAAACGTGACAACTTGTCTGCCAGCACAGTAAGTGTTTGATGACTAAGGATTTCTACTCAGGCAGGTAGTTTTCTGTGCTTTTTATATGCTGCAGATGCAGCTTTTCAAACCTGACTGGAGATAATGCCAGGATGAAGTTTGGATTTAAGTTTAAAAGGCTGGAATTTGTCTTGTCTTTCTGAACAAATAACCAAGGTTAAGGATTTTCCCGAAAGCAGTCATTTCTTCCCTACAGAATCTGCAGAAAAATGTCCAAAATGGTGTGTGACCTTTAAAATTTGGGTGGTTGCTTTATGGGATGGGATTCACAAACCTCTTCATGTGTTTTAGGAAGATGCTCTTGGCATAGGTCTGTTAAAACAACTGAGAAGCTAGATGGGCCTCTGGATTGTTCAACAGTGCTCAAATGCTAAAAAAAAAAAAAAAGAATACAAAATACGTTTATAAATCCTTCCAGTACTTTCTGTGTGCCATACTGGAACCAGTCACTGAGAATATGTTCTGTATGTTTGGGAATAAGGATCACATAAGCCACTCTTTTCATATTTATTCTAGCATGTATTTGTTCTAGGTTTGTTTTTCCTGCTTCCATCCTGACATATTTAAAAGGAAGAAACTCGACTGTAGAAAAAATAAAAGGACACAAATAAATTCAGCTCTGTTTTTTTCTTGCAGGGGAATGATGCAACTACCTCTCGAAAAGTGGAAAATGAAGATCAACCAGATAATGATACTCATTCAAATAAAGAATTGAAGGTAAAGTAAGGAAAAAAACCCCATGGGATTACACAGGATTAGTGGAGCATGTAATTGTCTTTATGTTTTAAGTGAGACTTAATTGAGGAAACTCTGCAAGCAGGTTTAATCTGGTCAGATTTCTTAGAAAGGTCCAGGAAGGGGGTAGATATAAGAAAGAAATTCTTTAGGGTGAGGGTAGTGAAACACTGGAAGAGGTTGCCCAGAGAGGCTGTGGATGCCCCCTCAATCCCTGGAGGTGTTTAAGGCTAGGCTGGACAAGGCACTGAGCAGCCTGATGTAGAGGGAGGTGTCCCTGCCATAGGGGGAAAGTTCCATCAAGTTGGAACTTGATGATCTTTAAGGTCCTTTCCAACCCAAAATATTCTATGATTCTATGAAAATTAAATGTCAGATTGTTTTGAGGTAGGTGTTGGCAAAATAACTGCCTGCTTTTCAGACTGAGGTGCTGATTCTGTTGTTTTCATAAGACTATGTGAATTTATTCCTCATGTCTTTCCATATATATTTTTTTAAAATTTGGTTCTTTTTTTTAATCACTTGAAACTTGTATACCCCAGAGACCTGCACCCAAAAGTACTTACATGTTTTAAATTTCTTGGTTTTTTTTCTCCATCTATTGAGTGGGTCTTTTTAAAAGAATTTTTTTTTTTCTACATGTACAGGAAACAGAAATTAGAGATTCTCAGGTATCAAAACTAAGAGAGAAGCTTCAGATGATTAGCGCTCTCACAGGCAAGCCAGAAAATGACAAAGCAATGGAGACATCAAAGAATGGTAAGAATGTTGTAAAATAATAACCCACAAACCTGAAAATCCTCTGTATAATTCAAACAAAACCTAATGAAAATGGATAATACGAACTTTTCCTTAAGATTTTGGTGAAGATTTCAGTTGAAGTGGTAGAAAAGTGACGGACCTAAATCAGAAAATTGTTTCTGACTACAAAATTTGAAGGTTTTTTTTTAATGGATATAACAGGATTCGTGTGCCTCAGTGATTAACCTGGAGGAATTTAATACCAAATATAATCTATTGTTACTTTTTATAAAATATAAATATAATATGGAGGAATAGACTGTCTTGGTTCTGCATTTCTTCTGAGTGTATTCAGGGAGTGCTGACAAGAAGATTTTGAAATTCTTTGCTTGCTAATTTGTTAAGCAGCAGCTTAGAAGTTTAGATTTTGCTGATTCTTCCATTGCCAAAGTGAAAACAGCCCAGGTGGGCAGATGGAATTTTAAAAATAAAGCTTGTTCAGCACTTTCAGGCTGAGAAATGGAGAGCATTTTCAAATCATTCATTGTGTGTGGTTTACAAATACACATCTACTGCAGCATGAAAAAAAAAAAGCTGTGAGTAAAGCTGTGTAACTGTCCCCCCCCCCAAAAAAAAAGGTTCCCTTCCTTATTTTAGTTCTAAAAGTTATTTTAGTTCTAAAAGGGGACACTGCTGTATATTGAAATGGTTTGGCTGCATTTTAATCCCAAGCAGCATCTGGGATAGAGGAAAAAAAAAACATTTTAAGTTTTTCTGTCTGCTAAATTGTGTGGAATTAGGAAAACTAACAGAAATTGTTTTGTAACAGTTGAAACTAGTCCCAGTGCTACAGCAAAGCCCACAGACCTTTCAAGGCTGGCTTCAAGGTCAGCTGGTGACAGCACAGAAAGTACCAGACAGCAGAGACTTCTGTCCTTACCAGGGATTTCCAGCATGGAAGGTATGTCCTTTCCTGGCTGTTCCTTCCTTTTTTTCTGAGTGTTTTCCTTGTTTCCTAAATGTTTAGGACACAATAAATGTAAACTGGAAGTGTGACAGTGCTTCTGGGTGTTCTGGGAGCTGCAAAGCCAATTTAAGATGCTTGATAACTCTGGATTTCTTTTTTTCATAACCCATTTAAAAGGCATAAATAAAAGCCTAAGTATCTACAAGAAAAGGAAGCTGGGATTTAGGATGTGAGCTGTAATGGTTTTGAATATCAAAAAGATTGAGAGAGAGAAGTCAAGGGCAGAATTAGAGTGCTGAAGGTAAATGAAGGGGGTGTGAGTGTATGTTTGTTATTTTTTCTTTATTTTTTAATATTTAAATTTTTTTTCCTTCTCCTCCATTTTTTTTATTTTTTTTCTTCATTTCTTTCTCTTTCTTTTTTCTTCCTTTCTTTCTTT
>VZTY01032606.1:46150-88678 GCA_013400935.1 Turnix velox
GGAGCTACGGAGGGCGGAGCTACGTGGCGGAGTGAGAGGGCGGAGCTGCGGCGGAGGCTGAGAGAGGGAGAGCGTGGCTGCGGCGAGTGGCGAGAGGGCGGAGAGGGAGCGGAGCTGCGGAGAGCGGAGCTGCGGCGCGCAGAGGGCGGAGCGGGCATGATGGCGAGGTCGCTGCTGCAGGCCTGGGGGCTGGGGGCGGCCCTGCGGAGCCGAGCCGCTCTCCGTCCGCTGGGGCTACTGTCCCCGCCGTGCCGGGAGATGGCGGGGCCAGGGTCGGGAGAGGCGGAGCTGGAGGAAAATCCCTTCTACGGGAAGTACCGGCAGAAGATCCAGGAGCTGCGGAGGTGAGGGGGAAGGCCGGGCAATGAGGGGAATGGCGGCGGGGGCGGGCCCATGAGTGGGAGGAGGTAGCGGGGGAGTGTCTGTACTGATGGTTTTGAAGGAAAAGGGGTTGTTGTGTGTTTTATTTTGAGGAGTGAGGTCGTTTTTAGCTTTATGCCCTCATTGAGGCCAGATACACGTAGGTCGCCATCAGATGGACGACTCAACTTGTTGAAAGAATGGGTTAGGGTTGGAAGGGACTTTGGGAGATTCTTTCATCAACCCCTCTGCCCAAGCAGGGTTAGAATGTTTCTGAGTGGGTTTGGAATGTGTTCAGAGACTCCACAACCTCTTCAGGCACTCCCAGCCCTCCAGCACCTTCAAAGTGAGGGAGATTTTCCTCCTCTTGAGATGGGATTTGTGTCTAAGTTTGTGCCTCTTGTCCTGTTGCTGGGCACCACTGAAGGGCTGGCCCCATCTTCTTGACCTTTAGGTACTTGTAAGCATTGATCATAGAATCATAGAGTGGTTTGGGTTGGAAGGGACCTTAAAGATCATCTAGTTCCAACTAGGGACACCTAGCAGGGACACCTCCCACTATACACTAGGATTTGTGTCCAAATTTGTGTCTCTTGCCCCTTGTCCTGTTGCTGGGCACTGCTGAAATGCTGGCCCCATCCTCTTGACCTTTAGATACTGATAAGCATTGATCATAGAGTGGTTTGGGTTGGAGGGGACTTTAAAGATCATCTAGGTCCAACCTCCCTGCCATGGGCAAGGACACCTCCCACTAGAATTTGTGTTCCAGTTTGTGCCTCTTGCCCCTCATCCTATTGTTGGGCACCACTGAAGGGCTGGCTCCATACTCTTGACCTTTAGGTACTTGTAAGCATTAATCATAAGGTGGTTTGGGTTGGAAGGGACCTTAAAGATCATCTAGTTCCAACCTCCCTGCCATGGGTAGGGACACCTCCCACTAGACACTAGAATTTGCATCAGAATCTGCAGCAAACATTTTAAAAGGCCAAATGATGTTTGATTAATCACCCAGTTTTGGTAATCATCATTTTATTTTCTGCTTCAGATGTAGTCCAGATGTATTTGAATCTCGTATGGAAAAAAGAAGTGAAGTGAAAAAGCAGCCCGTGGGATATTCCAAGCAAGGGGAATTTATCAAGTGTATGGAGGAAAAGGCAAGGACAATTTTCTTTGTGGTTAATTTATATTAAAACTCTGTCATTTTTATAAGATCAGTTTAATGCTAACATATGGTGTTGCTGTTCATAAAGAGCCCCAGATTTTCTGGTGCCTGAAAAATGAATATTCTATATTCCAGCCTGTTCTTTTGCTGTACTTTAGGCTGTAAATTTTGTGCCTGGGGCTTATTTAAGTGTTTAATTAATTCCAGATTAAGTTTGGCTGGATGGAATTTATTATTTTATAGTGGGTGGAAGTGATTCAATAATATTTTATCCAAAAATAATATAAAAAATATTTCAGTAATATTTTTTATATATATTTTATTAGTTTGGTTTAATCCTTTCTGGTCTTGAAATTCATAATTCACATGAAGTTACCTTCTTACTTTCCTAAGCAGTATTTTAATATAATTTAATAATTTAATATCATTTTAATATAATGCACTGCAGCAATCTAAGCATGCTGTGCATGCCAGGGGAGGGAAATAGATGGTATTAAAGCACCAACTATAAAAAAATAAATAAGTTTGTTTTCTTCTAGGCAGAAGGCTTGGGCACAAAGATGTCTAAAGGAGGGTTCACAAAAGATAAGGTAAGGGAAATGAACCATATCCTGGATGTAGGTTGTGTTGCTTCAAGCCAAGAGCTTCTTGAGATAAAACGAGTGTTCCTTTTGCTGCATTTGAATATAAGGTTCTCATTGACTGTTGAGATCACTTTCAAATCTTAAAACTCCAAGCAGTCTGGGGTTTTTGTTTTTGTTTTTTTTTTTTTTTAAATTATCTGATCTTTTCTATCTTGACATCCTGGAAGTTCCTACTGTTCAAGGATCTGTACTGAATGCTGGCAGGAATAAATGGACAGGTTTTAGCTGCTCTTAGAGCATTTGCAGGGATCAGCCAGCAGAGGGTCGAGAGAATGGGTTTATTCTTTTGCGTTATATTTTGGCAAACTAAAGCTTGTAACTGAGGTGGGTGAAGGGGAAAGGCAACTTTGCTCTAGTTGTGCAGGTCTTCACTGCAAAAAAAGTCCATTCTGTGCCCTAACAGAGTCTTTTTTTGCCTCGTTGTGTGAATCCACTTCTCAGAGTATCACTGCTTATGATTTTCTAGTTTCTGTGGCAATTCAGAGGACTGAGTCGTGTTGTAAACTGAAGTTGCTCCAGCTTGATTTTTGTTCTCTGTGATTGCACCCACTCATTCTGGACCCTCACTTGAATCATCACTGTGTCAAATTCCTTGTGCTTCCTCTTGCAGACTCTTGATTCCATTCTGAACGTGGAGATGGTGAAAGAGAAATCAGCAGAGGAAATAAAGCAGGTGATGGATTTTAAAGGTGATAATGTTTTGCTCCACGTGTCGGGATTCACTTAGAATGGAAAATAAAAGGTGTAGTTCTAAAAAGCACATTCACATGCATATCAGTGGTTTGTGAATGCTAAATAATACATCAGGACTCGATCCCTTTATTGCAGTTCTTACTGTTGCCATTTAATGTGCATTAGTTGAACTGGTATCAGGTTTGAAATCAGGGAAACCGTTTATGTGGATTAAGCTAAATCTGGTTTGGAAATTAAAAAAATACAACCAACAACTTTAGCCACCTCAAATCTTTCTCCCATCTACTCCTACTGAAGTTGGTTGGAGTTAAGAAGGAGGAGAGTGGGTTTATTTGTTGGAAGAACAGTATGAATCAAGTTATTCTTCTTAATATCTGCTTGGCTTTGATCTGAATTCCCTTTTATCTGGTTATGAGACCCAGCTTTTGCATATTTCTGATGTAGCTGAAGCTGGATCTGGTATTTCTTTTTGCTTATCAGACCAAGAATCTTCATCCTGGCATGGTTAAGGGGAGGAGGAGGTAGGAGGGAGCCTTCTGGCACAACTTTCCTGATAGATTGAGAACATTAGAGAAGTATTTCCTGCTTTCCTGATAGATTGAGAACATTAGAGAAGTACTTATGTGCTCTACAGGACATGATATGCAACTTCTTATAGCAGGGAGTGGATTTAGTAACTTGGGAGTTTCCTTTGAGTTTCTGTTTAATTGATTTAACATTTTACTGGCTCTTCTCACTAGTTATAAAGAGAAAACAACTGAAAAAGCCTGAACTCTGGCCTTTTTACATGTGCTTCTCCATTTATTAAGAACTTCAGGCTTTCATGTAGGTGTTGCCATCCTGCTGTGGTGAAGAAAAAGATTGAGAACACAGGGGAGCACTATACAAAGTCTTGTCTTCTGTTGAAAATGTTTTCTATGTGCCTTATTAAAAACAAAAACCACAAAATTCTTCAAAAATCATTAGTGTGTTTGCAAGAAAAATGTAAGAAGCACAACTGATGCTCATTAAATCTTGGGCCACCTCTGAGCCCAGTGCTTGTTGCTGTTATCTAGTCAAAGTCTATTTTTTTTGGTACAAGTGCTAAAGGAACCTTAGAAATGTGTTGAATTAGCAGGAAACTCAGTCAGGCTTGACTTCCCCAAGTTTATTTGGCAAATGGAACTCTTTTTAAAGCAATTAATATTACTCCTAGATGCTTAGTTTGATCTCTTTCCCACAGATATGGAATCAGTATTTTTCTGCAAAAGATACAGTTTATGCTGTTATACCTGTAAGTATTTTCTATTTTCCTTGTAGTTACATCCTTGAAAAACCAGTGTGTAAAGCTTTCCCTTCTAATTGTCATCCTGTTGCTTTTAAAGGCAATCACTGAAGAAAAATGAGGTTTCAGGATCAAACTTTCTTTCCAGCTGTGTGATCTTATTGCCCTGAGTGAATGGTTTTGTTCCCAAAAAATTTTTCTCTCTCTTTTTTTCTCACATCAGTCTCAATAAAAGCGGATCTCCTTTTTTACATGCCTGGCTTGAATTTCTTGGCATTTCTTAGGAATATCCTATACTTTTTGTGGGGCCCTAGTATTTATTAAGGTAGTATTTGTGTTTTCAGATAGTTTTTATTAGGATTGCTTGTTGCTTTCCTCTCTTCCCTGCAGCATGAGGTGTTTAATAGGGCAGTGTGAGTGAATTTGGCTAATAACTTGCACGTGGCTAATCACTTAGGGCTTGCTTTCATACACTTACAATTATTGGCA
Source organism: Turnix velox (assembly GCA_013400935.1). NCBI lineage: Eukaryota > Metazoa > Chordata > Aves > Charadriiformes > Turnicidae > Turnix > Turnix velox. The sequence continues at coordinate 50,763 of VZTY01032606.1, forward strand.
GAGGTTCCATGGTGCTTCCCCTGATAAAATCCAACTTCTTATTCCCTATAGCTTTACCAGATGTTTATTGTTGTTAATCTGCAGTTGGCTAAATGGTTTTTTTTTTCACTTTTGGGGTTTCTTTTTATTCTTTGCTTCAGGTTGGCTGTGTGATTGTGATCTCTAAAATCTGTCTTTTCACAGCTGGGCATGAACTGTGTGTTCCTTAAGTTCTTTAGATCTTTGATTGCCAGTTGGCCTTGGCCCTTTGAGCTGTGGCTAAAGCCAATGGGAGGCTTTATTCTGACCCTATGAAATCCTCTGTGCTCTGAAAATGGCACTCTTGTGGGATTTGAAGGCAGGTATCTTCATGTGTCAAAGTTTTTTCCAACATGTGGATGTTGTGGAAATGGTTTGAATTGGATGTTTTTTTGCAGCAGATTGAAAATAATCTAGGTCTTTGGTGTTAGAGGAGCTTTGGAAGCTTTTAAAACCTTAACACAAACCAGATCCTTAGCACATTAGAAAGTAGTTTGTGGTGTCATCAGGGAAAGGAGCTCCATCTTTTGCCAGAAGCTTTTTGTTGCCTGGAAGAAAGTCCTCTCAGTACTCCAAAGCACACATGAAACAATTTAGGAATGGGGCATGTTTTCTTTCATGAACACCACAAAGCAGGTATTTATTAATATGTGGTGCTGTTAAGACAAAAAAGCAGGCAAAAGATTGGTGTGAACACAGAGATTTCCAGAGATTTCTAGATTTCACAGGGATGACCAAATAAATTTGTGGTTTCAATATAAGCCTAAGCCACAAGCACGTTACTTGAGTAAATAACTAGACTAAATTTTAATACTGAAGAACAGATGAGTTTTGAGGCCAGTGGTATGTCATTGTGCTCAAGTGTCGACACCACATGATGCTATTACTGATAAAGGATGTAACATAAGCCTAGAGAGTGGGCCACCCACCTCCAAGGAATAAAGCTTTGGATCCAAGAAGTTTTCTGCTGCATCTTAGAGTCTTACCTTGTGAAAACAATGACATTTAGATAACTTAAGAGCTAAATGTAGTTTTCCATGGGTTCCTAGTTTGCCATTCCCACAGCAGGAAATTGTACCCCACAAAGTTTAATGAGATGATGCTGAATGCATCCACTTTTGTGTTCTAAAAATTGAATTTCTCTTTTCTTTTTCCCCCACAGGCAGAAAAGTTTGATTTAATACAGAAGAGAGCCCAGAAATGTCCATCGGTATGTGTGGCAGAGCCTTGCAGTGAATGGATGTGGAGCTGCAATGCATTTCTCCTCTCTCTAAAGCCTAATTCCTAAACTTTTAACCCTACTTTATTCAGACTCTGCTTGATGAATAAAATCTAGGTGTTGAAATACTTGTCTTAGATTAAAGCAGTGAATGTTCATGTGTATTAAATGGTTTGATGTATATATCAGATATGAAGACAGGATGAAGGAGTTGGGGTTGTTCAGCTTGGTGAAGAGAAGGCTCAGGGGGGACCTCAGAGGAGCTTCTCAATACCTGAAGGGGGCTACAGAAAGGCAGGGGTAGGACTTTTTAATAGGATGTGTAATGGGAGGACTAGAAATAATGGATGTAAATTGGAAGGGGGTAGATTCAGGCTAGATATAAGAAAGACATTCTTTAGGATGAGGATAGTGAAACACTGGAAGATGCTGCCCAGAGGGGTTGTGGATGCCTCCTGAATCCTTGGAGGTGTTTAAGGCCAAGCTGGACAAGGCACTGAGTAACCTGATCTAGTGGGAGGTGTCCCTTCCCATGGTGAAATTGCAGGATGAAATACTCTTGAGTGTGCTTTATCTTCTATTACATAATTTCTACTGTTAATTTTCTAGAAGCAAAGAAAAATATAAGTCTGAATGTTCTCTGCTGTCCTTTCCTTCCCTTTGATAGTCCCTTGTAATGCTGATAAAACATCTGGCAACATGTTTGCTGATGAATTAACACTGATAAGATAATGGTGATTTCATATCTGGTTCCTGCTATCCTGTTGCTCCTGCTGGGGCAAAGAAACCCCATCTACTGTTGTGACTCTCACTAAAACATTTCTGCTTGAGGCATCAAGCAGATGCCTGTGTGACACAGGCATCATTTTGTTCTGTGAAAGGGGGAATTGATTTCTTTTTGTATCATCTCTCCACAGTTCCTTTATGCTTTGCCAAGGAAAGAAGGCTACGAGTTCTTTGTGGGGCAATGAGCAGGAACAGAACTGCACTTCACTTCCCTTATAAATGTTCAGGTGAGTAGTTGAAATGAGAAGAAAAGAATTAGCATCCTAGAAAGGTTATTGCAACATACAGTAGTTTGTAAATAGTTGAAAGGATGGATTGTCTAACTTAACTTGAGAGAAACTGCCACTAATTATGGATGCTTAATAAATTTAGGGGTACTAAGTGATTCTAACCTAGAGGACAGTGAGGTAGGAGTCAAACAGTCTAAAAACAGAAGACCCAAATCTATTAGAACTTTTTCTGCAGACTAATTTAATTAAAATACCATGTTATAGTATGAGGTGAAAGATCTTTCTAGAAATGACGGGTTTTTCTAATTGCAAATTGCTGTTGAGTCAAGAAAAAGACTCAGCCTAACTCTGCGAATCCCTTGTTTTCTGTAAATAATAACCTTTTAATTAGAACTGGCCCTAAAGCCCTGCTCTGTAGCAGTTAATTCTCAAAGACTGTGTAGTTAAATCTGTAATAGAGCTGAAGTTCTTTCTGGGATACTTATAGGATATTTCTCTCCTGCAGACTCAAGGTGAATCTGCTCCTAGCCAGTTGGTCTTGTACCATTATCCTGAGCTGCAGGAGGAAAAAGGGATAGTTCTGATGACAGCAGAAATGGACTCAAAGTTCTTGGTAAGAGAAATCTATTTATTTGGTTTCTTCATTTAATGCTGCAGCTGTTTTACTGCTGTAAAACAAAAGTAGAGGCCTTTAAATCGCCCTTTCCCAAAGAGTGGTCTTGCTGTATTTCTTTAACTGAATCAAATCATCAGTTTGGTGATTTCAGCTCATTCATTGATTTTTTTGGTTTTTTTTTTTGTTTTGGTTTTGTTTTTTTCTGCCTCTTGTTCTGGGTTTTCTAATTTATTGTTGTAAAACAATAGAAATGTTTCTGTAAGGGAAGCAAATTTAAATTATAGCTGGTGTGACCTGCTGAGATGTAAAATGATAGAAATCTAATACTGCTCATCAAATCTGGAGACCTCCAAAGCTTGGTGTTAGGGTTTTTCCTCCCTTTGCTCTTTTTCCTTTGTGTGAGTGTGCTCTGTAATATTATGTTGCTAGGACTAGTAACTCTAGGGATTATACTGGTGTAACAAGGTAACTTAAGCATCCCACCTCTAACTGACCTACCTATGCACTGGTACTGCAACTGCCCTGGTATTCTTGGAGCAGAGGAGGGCCACCAAGATGATCAAAGGGCTGGAGCAACTGTCCTATGAAGACAGGCTGAAGGAGTTGGGGTTGTTGAGCTTGGTGAAGAGAAGGCTCAGGGAGGACCTCAGAGTAGCTTTTGAATACCCCCTTCAGGGGGCTACAGAAAGGCAGGGATTAGGACTTTTTAATAGGTGATGGAAGGACTAGGAATAATGGATGTAAATTGGAAGAGGAGAGATTCAGGCTCTATATAAAAAATAAATTCTTTAGGGTGAAGGTAGTGAAACACTGGAAGAGGTTGCCCAGAGAGGTTGTGGATGCCCCCTCAATCCCTGGAGGTGTTTAATGCCAGGCTGGACAAGGCACTGAGCAGCCTGATGTAGTGGGAGGTGTTCCTGCCTATGGCAGGGGGGTTGGAACTCCATGATCTTGAAGGTCCCTTCCAACACAAACTATTCTATGATTCTATGATCTTTGACCTCTGATGTGTATGCTCAGTGGGAGACCTGTCTCTAGGCAGGTTAAGTAGGTCAGCAACCAGAGGGATGAGTTGACTTGGATGGAGTAGAGTTATTTGATGAGTGGGACTTCAGCCTTTCAGCTGCCAAAGAGTCTTTTTATCAAGGGAAATCCTCAAACACACCAAAACCTGGTGGTAACAAAATGCTTTTTTTCAACTTGCAGGTGGTCCATGAAGCCCAGTGCTTGGCCAACCAGGTGCAGCTTTTCTATGCCACAGATCGTTCTGAGACCTACGAGTTGGTGGAGACCTTCAACCATAGATCTAGTGAATTTAAATATATGTCAGTTATAGCAGAACTGGAGCAAAGTGGACTTGGAAGAGAACTGAAACCTACTCAGGTTCCTAACAAGTCTTAGAGCCTGACAAGCCTTAGAGGGTGTAGAGAGCCATCAGGCAGGGGCTGTTGGAGATGGTGTGGTCCTGCCTCTTGTTTAAGGAATTTGGTTTGGCTGCAGAAAGGATCTGGAGGCATCATGGGAGCTGGCATTGATGCAAGATGAGGACAATAATTAGAGTGGAAGCTCTACATCAGTGTAACTTTTCTTGGAGACATTTTCACATTCTGTGCCTCACTGCTGCATGTTGTCAGACTTTCAGGATTCAGCCAACCACTTCTAGAGTCAAAGATCACTTCCTTAGGCACTTCATCCAAATCCACCTACGCCTTCAGCACTGATAAAGAATTCTTTTACCTTGCACAAAGTTTTTATTACTAGTTTCTACATACAGATTTTCCTTAGGAGAGAGGTTTCAGCAAGCAAGAAGTATGTACTCTTCTTCTGCAGGTTAGATTTTTCCTCCTTGCAAACCCCACTGATTTTTTTTTTCCCCCCCTGTTGCAAAATACCAACATTATCCTACATCTCATGTTTGCTAAGCTCTGGATGTCACCATTGTAGCCCATCATGAATCTAGACCCACACAGTGTGGAAGGAAAAGATTTCCATGGGGTGAAGTCAAGTTGAGTGGAAATGGGAGGTGGCAAGGTCCTTATCCTGTTGTTATGGGGGGATTGGACTAGATGATCTCTTGAGGTCCTTCCAATCCCTGTTATTCTGTGATTCTGTGTGAAATCTGAAATAAAGTGGCAGAAGGAGATGGTGTGTTGACAGCAGGAGAGAGGTAACAAGCAGTGTTTCTTCTCAGTAAATAAATTTTAATTTATTTTAATTGCACAGGCCAGTGCTTTTTCATCTGGGTGGGATTTATACAGACTTGGCCATCAAGAAAAAAGAAGGGAACTGATGGATTTGTAACAGATTCTTCTTTGTTACTTTGTGTCTGAGGTTTCCTTTACAGAAGTGTTCTGTGGCCTGTGTGTTCCTCAGGATTGAAAAAGTGGCTAGATTTGTTCTGGGAAATTTATGTTTCTTAATTGAGTCATTAATTTTATCCTGTTGCTGCTTTTCTGTCTTAGAGATGTTTTTGTTTTTTTTTTCCTTGAGGAATAGGATTATATAAACATGGGTTTATTTTTGTGTATTTTTGACTAGCATTGAGGAATTATTGTATTTTTTTTTTTCCCTCAGACTGGCATCTAGTCAGTCAACTCTACAAATGGTATTTGAAGGGACAGAAAATAGCTCTTGTTCCCATTTCAGGAAAGGGAGCAACAGAAGCAAGGTGGAATGGCACAGGAGCATAGCTGGAGCCACCAGATGGCTTCTCAACTGCTAAGAGCTGATGGAAAGATGCCTTGATGTGACTTTGCACAACAGCTTTAACACAGCAGTGTTGGTAAGAATCTGGTTTTTATGGATGACAGCTCATTTGTTTCTTTGAAACCTACTTTCAAGAAGAGAACACTGAAGCATTGGTGCTTTGAGCTTCTGTTTTCATGCAGAAACCAGTGGTGTTTCTGTGGGCATCTTGCAGCCTGCAGCCTGTGCGTGAATGATCAGTGTAACACCACTGCACAGGTAGACAAGGAGATCAAAGTCAGCAGGGAGCTTTGCAGGAGCAATGTTGAAATAATTCCCATATCCAAATCAAATCCCTGCTACTAATTAATCCATTATGGCAGGGAATTTGGAACTAGATGATCCTTAAGGTCCCTTCCAACCCAAACCATTCTATGATTCTATAATTATGTCCAGTAAAACATTCCCTCCTTTGCCAAAGAAATGGAGGAAAGAAGGGTAATGCAACTTGTTGCTCTGTTAGAGGCAGACCAATCTTTAGGGTAGAGCTTTTCTGTGCTCCCTTTAACTGTGACCTGATGCTGAGTTATAAAGGGCTCTTACACAATCTGTTTGGGGTGTAGTTGTAGGAGCCTGGTGCTGTAACTCCCCCTCTAACTTAATTCTTTCTCAGCCCATTTTTTTCAACAGCACTAAAGGTTGATAATAAGCTTTTTTTGGGATTTATTTTAGCAGCAGCCTCTATACATTGAGTGTGAACTCTTGTCTATTCAGGTGTTTTGGGAAGAGGCACATTTTGTCCTGGGGCTTTGCTGCTCCTGCTGCCTGGTAGTCTCTTTGTTTCTGATTCAGTCTGTGAAGAATAATCAGGGGAGATTGGGAACAAGGCTGTTAGAATCTGAACAGAAAATCACCTTTATTAAAGAGCCTTCCTGCTTCTGTCTTACAGCACTCCTGCTCCATTTGTCACTTTCTCTTAGCTGGAATAAGGGCAGTTTTGATTCATTATTCCCTTCCCTCTTTGAAGTCCAAGTTGCTGTATTCATTTTTAATGGAGCTGTAATAGAACATCTCCAGAAGAGTAATGGGAGTGAAATTCAAGGCTTCCAAAATCTACATCTGAGTCTCTTTCTGAACCTAAAAGTTTCTAGGAAGGGCTGCAGCAGCAATTTTTGGAGTGGTTTGTTTTTCAACCCATTGTGTGATTAATCCCAAGCTAAGAACTTCTCTTTTGGAGTGGTTTGTTTTCAACCCATCCTGTGATTAATCCCAAGCTGAGAACTTCTCTCATGGTTCAGGAGAGACAGAAATGGCAAAATCAAGAAAAGAAAAAACCCCACATTTATTGCATTGCATGCATTGGAAAGGTGTTTAAGTAAGACCCAAACTGGAAAAAAAAAGTTGATGGTACTGCATTTAGCCATTTCTTGGACTGAAATGTGTTTGTAAGCAAGGAAGCTTCAGGCAGCTATTTCCTACTCTATTCTTTTATGCCCTGTGTGCAGATTCTAATCTGTATTCCTGTAGATTATAACATCGTGTAGGAATACACTTTGTAACAGCAGATGGCTCTGGAGTCTGAGACCACAGCATTTTTGGTCATCAACAGCAGAGTTGGTCCCATATTTGGTGGCTCAGTTGTAGGGCACCAAGTTTGAGAGGATGTGATGGATAAGCTCCCCAAATTGTAAATGGAAATGAAGAAACTCTTAAATCCTTTTTAGGATTTAAACAGCACAGTCTGGGATGTGCTCTGGCTGCTGCTGTGATGGTGAGGAGGAGGCTGAAACTGATCATAGAATCATAGAACAGTTTGGCTTGGAAGGGACCTTCTAGATCGTTGAGTTCCAACCCCCCTGGCATAGTAAGGGACACCTCCCACTACATCAGGCTGCACAGTGCCTTGTCAGGAAAAGGTCTAGATTCCTCCATCCTACTAAATGCTTGTTGTAAGAGGGAATAACTCGGCTGAAGAACTGGCCATACCAGCCATCCTTGCTGCAGAAATAGCCTTCTTTCATCCCTGGTGGCTTCTTTGGTGCCCAGGATGCTCTTGTGCACCTGGCTGCCTGGCCCTCTGCGTGTCTGTAGGACGTTTGATGCACGTAGGATCTGTGTTGAGCCTAAAAGTGGGTGGAAATAACGCTGTTAATCTTGGCGTGGAGAGGTGATTGTGAGATTCACTGTGCCCTTTCGGCCACTAGAGGGAAGGTTTGTCTCCTTATTGCGTGCTGCCTGCAGGAGCCTGTGCTCGGCTTTGTGAGTTTTGGGGTGACTTTTGGGCTAAAATCCATTTAAATGCCCAGGCTGCTTCTATGTGGTCAATAATGTGGTGGGTTCCTTTGAGTTCAAACTGGATGGGATCCTAGATGAGCTGCCTTGGGGAGGACAAACATCCCACAGTGGGAGTGCTGAGGGGTCTTTCCGACTGAATCCACTTCCTCCTCCCCTGGAGGGAGCCCACGGCTCTACCACACCAGGAAGGAGTGGTAGAGCAAGTTCTGCAGCCAGAAAGCCCTTGTTAGCAGCGTTTCAAAACCTGGTTTGCCCACTCCCACCCCCATTGCCTCGTGGAGATGTACCCCCACGACAGCAGGAAATCCAGAGCCCTACCTGCTCCCCTGGGAGACACCCTGGCTTGTGAAAGGTGGCTGTTGCAGCAGTCAAAGAAGTGCAGATTGAAGGAAGATGTTCTTGTCATTCCTTAAATTGCTGACTCTGGTGCTCTGTCATCTGTGCCTGTTTTTCTCTGTGCTTCAGCAAACAGCAAGACTGGTCCCTTGGGATCCATGGCTGAGGAAGTTGCCATTCCTTGTCTCTGAGCCTGCACAGGACTTGGTGGAGTAGTGGATACAGGCTGGGTGGAGAGTGGCTTGAGTGCAGCCCTGAAGAAAAGGAGTTGAGGGGTGTCAGTGCATGACAAACTCAACATTAGCCACCAGTGTGCACTTGCAGCCAAGAAGCCCAAACAGATCCTGGGTTGCATCAAGAGGAGTGTGACCAGCAGGTCAAAGGAGGTGATTTTGCCCCTCTACTCGGCACTGGTGAGGCCCCACCTGGAGTTACTGTGTCCAGTTCTGGAGCCCTCAACACAAGAAGGACATTGAGCTGTTGGAGCACGTCCAGAGGAGACCACCAAGATGATCAAAGGGCTGGAGCAACTGCATTATGAAGACAGGCTGAAGGAGTTGGAGTTGTTGGGCTTGGGGGAGAGAAGGGTCAGGGGGGATCTTCTCAAGGTCCCTTCCAACCTGAACCATTCTGTGATTCTATGAATAGGGGGGAGGACTTGCTGTTCCTGGTGTTGGAGGCAAACTTTCCTGGCAATGTCCTTTCCCTCTCTGGGAACAACTGCAGCAAACCCACTGCTCCCTTTGCTATGGTCTGCACAGGAACATGGAACCTTCAAATTGGGCACAAACATCCTCCTGGCTGGTGGGATCTCATGCTGACTGGTGCTGTGTTAATGAGGTGCCCTGTTGATGGGATAATGCAGGACCTTTTAGGGCTGTGTCCTGCTGAGCTGTGTGAAGCCACATTGCTGTTGGTCATCATCATGAGATTTGATGGAGCCCATCCATCATGGAATCATAGAATAGTTTGGGTTGGAAGGGACCTTAAAGATCATCAAGTTCCAACCCCCCTGCCATAGGCAGGGACACCTCCCACTACATCAGGCTGCTCAGTGCCTTGTCCAGCCTGTATGAGTCTTGTGCTCTTGCTGACTACCTGACTATCACTTCGAGCTTACTTCCTTCCCTGCTTCCTTCCCCTGGATAAATCCAGCCATGCACCTGCCTGCAGGAGCAGAGCCAACCTCCCTCTTCCTTCCGCTGGGCAGACAAATGCCCTCTTCACAATAACACATCCCTCCTGCCCCAAACTTGCCCTCTTGGACCTCTTCCTCCATCCCTAGGGATCCTACCCTTCCTTTCCACATGTGGGACTCCAGGACTGTGGGCTCTCTGCTCTGTGAGGTTTCCAAACCCCAAAGCCTCATGCAAGAGGGAAACTCTTGACCAGTGAACTTGATGCAGCTTCAGCCCCAATGTTCTTTCCCTGGCCGCTCTCCTGTGGCTCCAGAATGCTGAGAGAGGGAGGGAACCCATCTTGCCTCGAAGTTTTTTGGCTCCATCTTGCCTAGATGAAAATCCTGGCTGTGACTTCTCTCTGAGATCTTTATTATATGGCCACACCCCCCCACTTTTGGACTCGGGCCCAATTTTTTTTGCTGGGTTTTCAGTTGAAAATTTCCTGCTGGCTTGGTATGAGCTGTCAGGAGTCACATCTGCTCTGCAGCCCTCTGCCTCTTCATGAAGTCCAAGGCCATTTGATGGTTTCCTGCCTCAATTGGAGTTGAGCATGGATGCTGGTGCCTGCCTTTCTGCAGGATTGCAAGGGTTCAAGTGCCTTGATATTTTTTTTTTCAGTCACAGATACAAAAATCTGGATTTTTTTTCCTTTTCATGGAGCCTGAAATGTTTACTTTCCCATATGACTTGCAGATCTACAGAAAACAGAGACTGTGAAATGACAGGAATCCCTGGAACTAGCAGCACTGTACTTTAAAAAAATAGAATTATTAATCCAGCAAACTATAGAACCATGTGTTTGTAAAAGAGCTGGCCCCAAACCCATGGTACCCAAAAACCCCTCAGCAGATTGCCTGTGAGATTAAAAAGCTGTGTGCTGGCAGATAGAAACACGGGAAAAAATATTACACATCTGGCTTCTCTGGTTGAGAAAACTGCCAGTGAAACACAGCAATGCATTCACATTTTTGCTTGGCCACATCACAGACTTTAAGCCAAACTAAAAGATACAGGATAGCCTGAATCTTTCTATTTTGACATCCCATCACCTGTTCTTTTTCCACATCCCAAATAGGGACAGGCAGAAACACAAGGATGTGCTGAACTGTGCAAAGCAAAGTCTAAATTCCTCCTGACTCTGACTGAAAATGATCTCCTAGTAGCTGCTCCCTGATGCTTTGGGTGTTTCAGTGTCTTCTGTGCTCTTAAGAAGTTCCTGCAGGTGTTAAAATTTCTTTTGCAGGGGGAAGAGGTGCCTTGTGGGGCCAGGGCTGTCTGCTCTGGGAGGATGCAGCAATGCATTAACATCTTTGCTTGGCCACATAATAGATTTTAAGCCAAACTATAAGATACAGAGTAGCCTGAATCTTTGTATTGTGACATCCCATCACCTGTTCTTCTTCCACATCCCAAATAAATAGGGACAGGCAGAAACACAAGGATGTACTGAGCTGTGCAAAGCAAAGTCTAAATTCCTCATGATTCTGACTGAAAATGTTCTCCTAGTGCCTGCTCTCTAATCCTTTGGGTGTTTCAGTGTCTTCTTTGCTCTTAAGAAGTTCCTGCAGGTGGTAAAATTTCTTTTGCAGGGGGAAGAGGTGCCTTGTGGGGCCAGGGCTGTCTGCTCTGGGAGGGTGCAGCAATGCATTAACATCTTTGCTTGGCCACATCACAGACTTTAAGCCAAACTGAAAGATACAGGGTAGCCTGAATCGTTGTATTTTGACATCCCATCACCTCTTCTTCTTCCACATCCCAAACAGGGACCAGCAGAAACACAAGGATGTGCTGAGCTGTGCAAAGTAAAGCCCAAATTCCTCCTGATTCTGACTGAAAATGTTCTCCTAGTGCCTGCTCTCTAATCCTTTGGGTGTTTCAGTGTCTTCTTTGCTCTTAAGAAGTTCCTGCAGGTGGTAAAATTTCTTTTGCAGGGGAACAGATGCCTTGTGGGGTCAGGGCTGTCTGCTCTGGGAGGATGCTGAACATTATTTTTAAAGACTCAAGGGCAGACCTTGGCAGCATCTCCTCTAGCTGAGAAGCCCTGTTAGGGGGGAAGGAGTCCAAATCCTGTTGAGATGTGTCCCATGGGGTGCAAGGGGTTAGAAATCCATGACCACAGCAAGGGGAGTCAAGTGAGGTTCAGGGAGGCACACCTAAGCCCTCCTGCTTCATGCAGAGCTTACCCAGCAGCCAGATCCTCCTCCCATCACCTCAGGCTGCTGGGTTTGTGGTTTCCTTTCTCACACTCCATCTGCATTTTAACAGATCTCACACTCCACAGGCATTTTAACAGATCTTAGAAACTTTTCCCTCACTAGAACTGTCCCAGGGGAAAAAACCCAAGCAGAGCCCAAGTCTAACGAGGAGCTTCTGGGGGATCAGGCTGGAGAAAAGGAGGATGAGGGGAGAATTTCTCAGGTTGTAGAGAGGCAGGGGTTGGTCTCATCTCCCAAGAAACAGGTGATAGGAAAAGAGGAAACAGCCTCAAGTTGCACCAGGGGAGATTTGGATTGGATATTAGGATGATTTTTTTACAATATTATCTAACATCAGAACAAGCTTCCCGAGGAAGTGAAAGAATCATTGTATTTAGAAGATGGGTAGATGGAATGCTTTGTGAGATGGTTTAGGGATGTTTTTTGTCAGTCTTAGGTTGATGGTTGGACTCCATGATCCTACAGGAGCCTTCCAAGCCAGCCAATTCTATAATTCTATGTGTTGGCAGATATTTCCAGCAACACCAACATCTCCCCACCTTGCCATGGCCAAGCTGGGCTGCTCCCCTGGGAAATACAGGAGACTACCAATATGGGGCCCCCATCCTGCTGTAACACCTGTAAATATCACACATTGTGGGATGTTCCCTGAGTTTTCAGTCCCACCCGTGGAGCCTGAAGCCTGAGTCCTGTCCCACGCCGAGCCGTCCCACGCTGGCTGCCTCCCCTCAGCACAACGTGCTGGCGCAGGCTCCTTCTCGCCGGGCGGAATTTAAATACCACAACGTGCTTCAGAGCTCAGCTCAGCCCACCTCCGGCACATGCAGAAAGTAAGTCTCGCAGTGAAAGTTTTTCTGGCTTCTCTTCTCTTCTCTTCTCTTCTCTTCTCTTCTCTTCTCTTCTCTTCTCTTCTCTTCTCTTCTCTTCTCTTCTCTTCTCTTCTCTTCTCTTCTCTTCTCTTCTCTTCTCTTCTCTTCTCTTCTCTTCTCTTCTCTTCTCTTCTCTTCTCTTCTCTTCTCTTCTCTTCTCTTCTCTTCTCTTCTCTTCTCTTCTCTTCTCTTCTCTTCTCTTCTCTTCTCTTCTCTTCTCTTCTCTTCTCTTCTCTTCTCTTCTCTTCTCTTCTCTTCTCTTCTCTTCTCTTCTCTTCTCTTCTCTTCTCTTCTCTTCTCTTCTCTTCTCTTCTCTTCTCTTCTCTTCTCTTCTCTTCTCTTCTCTTCTCTTCTCTTCTCTTCTCTTCTCTTCTCTTCTCTTCTCTTCTCTTCTCTTCTCTTCTCTTCTCTTCTCTTCTCTTCTCTTCTCTTCTCTTCTCTTCTCTTCTCTTCTCTTCTCTTCTCTTCTCTTCTCTTCTCTTCTCTTCTCTTCTCTTCTCTTCTCTTCTCTTCTCTTCTCTTCTCTTCTCTTCTCTTCTCTTCTCTTCTCTTCTCTTCTCTTCTCTTCTCTTCTCTTCTCTTCTCTTCTCTTCTCTTCTCTTCTCTTCTCTTCTCTTCTCTTCTCTTCTCTTCTCTTCTCTTCTCTTCTCTTCTCTTCTCTTCTCTTCTCTTCTCTTCTCTTCTCTTCTCTTCTCTTCTCTTCTCTTCTCTTCTCTTCTCTTCTCTTCTCTTCTNTCTCCCTTTTCCATTTTATCCTTCTTTCTCTCTTGGATACCATCCAGCCTGTCCTGGCACCGAAGCCTCCGTCTGCTTTTTCTGTGCGAGCAGAGGGGAAAGTGGGAGAACGAAGGGAGAAGGGGGAGGAAAAAAGACATGCAAAAGACGAAGGGGGGGAGAACACAGCAGCATTTCACCTCCTTCCCTGCTGTCCCGTGAAATCCTGGAGCCAGCCAGAGGTGTGGGATCATCCAGGAGGGGTGTGTGGGTGTAGGGGACTCTGTTGTAAGGGCTAGAGTGGGCTACGGACCGGTTTCCAGGGGTTTTTCCAGGGACAGTTGGAGCTGCTGGTGATGTCCAGGACGTGACATCACTTGCTGGAGAAAAACCCTCAGCCCCTGCTTTCTGTAACGAAACCCCGGCGAGCGCCGGAGGGTGGAAGCTCTCCCTACAGCTGTGTTCCCCAAACCTGCCTGGGAGCCTGGCTTGGATTTCTTCTCAATTTTTTCTTGTTCGGTTGTTTTGATTTTTTTTTTTCTTTTTTCCCCAGTAAGAGCAGAAAGTGCAGCGAAAGGATTTGTGACTGGAATCCACCGTGCCGGGGGAATGAGGTGAGTGTTTGGGCTGCAAAAAGCCAGCGCTGCACCCTTGAGGATGCTCCTGAGGTGCTTTTAGGTTTGGATTGAGCAAGACCTGGTTGGATTTAGCCTGGGAAAGAGCATTTCTTCCCCCAGCAGGGACACGGACGCTGGCAGCAGGCTCTTCCCCTTCCTCCCCCATCTCTCAGCTCAGCTGCCAGTGTATAAATGCCGAGGAAGCCCGTTTGGGGATGCGGGAGGATCCGGGAGCTGGCAGGGTAGGGGGTTAATGCAGATGGCTCGGGGTACGATGGGAAGGAGGGACATTTAGGGGAAATTGGGACCGACAGCCCTGCTGGCAGCTCATAGTGTGTGTTCAGAGACCCGTTTCCCGGATGGGACAGTCCCGGTAGTGGTTGTGTCAGTGTCAGAGGGAGGGCAGAAAGTTGTGGGTAGGGGAAAATCATAGAATCATCGTTCGGGTTGGAAGGCACCTGAAAGATCATCGAGTTCCAACCCCTATCAGGCTGCTCAGTGCCTTGTCCAGCCTGGCCTTAAACACCTCCAGGGATTGAGGGGGCATCCACAGCCTCTCTGGGCAACCTCTTCCACTGTTTCACCACCCTCACCCTAAAGAATTTCTTTCTTATATCTAGCCTGAATCTCCCCCCTTCCAATTTCCATCCATTATTTCTAGTCCTCCCATCACATATCCTATTAAAAAGTCCTACCCCTGCCTTTCTGTAGCCCCCTTCAGGTACTGAGAAGCTCCTCTGAGGTCCCCCCTGAGCCTTCCCTTCAGTGGGAGAGATGGGCTTTCAGCAGCTGGCATGTCTCCTCTCCTTCCCCCCAAAGCTCCCAGTTTTGGGGATTATGGCTCTAATGGTGGTGTAACCATCCTTGGGCACTGTGGAGGCTGTTGGACAACTCTGTGCAGGGCTCCCAGCAACTCACTGGTGGCAGCAGCAAGATCCCATCCCTTAGGAATGAGGTACCCCCAAAGAACCCCCAGTCCCTACTAGGGCATCACCCCAAAATTAATATGGAGATGCTACCTCTAACCTATGGAGATGGGGCTTCACTTTTCTGCTTGAAGGCATCTTGGATGACTTGAGAAAAACTTTTTGGGGCCAGGCTGTGGTTCTCAGGGAGGTGCTGCTTTGCTGGTGGCATGGTGGGGAGGAAGGGCAAGGAGTGGGACAGAGACAGGTGACAGTGGAGCCAAAGTGTGTGCGGCTCTGCTCCTGGAGGCTGGACTGGGTCCATTTTGCATGAGTTGGGGATTTCTGAGCATCAGGTGGGTTGGAGGAAGCCCCAGGGTGGCTTCCCACTGGCAGCTGCCTCTGGTCAGGGTGCAGAGGGCTGAGTCCTGCTGCTGCTGCTCCAGGAGTGGCTTTTATGGAGATGGGTGTTTGGTGGCTGTGTTGGAGGCTATTAGCACCTCTCCATGGGTTTCTGCAGCACTGAGAGGGTTTGTACAAGGAGGATTTGGTCACAGGGAGAGTTCAGAGCTTACACACAACTCCCTCAGCCCGTGAGCTGGGCCTTGATCCCCCTCCCAGCATCTTGTCTTGGCTTGTTTCCTGGAATTTTCCATCATTTGGGTTATATTTGGGTTTGTCAGGCCAATAACCCCATTTCTCACGGACATCCCAGCTGGGGCTTGGCTCCAGCAGAAAGCACAAAGGGAATGGGGCCACTGCCCCAAGACTTTTAACTCCCCAACATTATTATCATCCTTTTTCAACTCCCCTTCCTTGCACAATGAAAACCAGGTGTGGCTGTTGTAAAAAGGCTGGAAAAGAGGGAATATTTTCCTCTCTCTAGGAGCCCCATATCCCCACATAATCTAGCCTGACTAGATTGGGACTGGGTTGGCTGCAATGCAAGGGATGCTTGGGAGAGGCAGCTTAGTCCTGTGGGTTACTTCTGATAGACTTTCACCACCAAGAAGAAGCCCTGGTTTGCAGACATGCTCTGGAAGATCAGACTTTGCAACAGGATAAATCTGGGGCTGCTGAGTCAACAGCCAGACAGTAATGCTTCCTAGAGCGGCCAAAAACCAGTTAAACCCCCTGGGCCAGCTGGTTTCTGGTCAGACTGTCCATCTGGAGACTGGTTGGCTTTTCTGGGGTTCTTGCAGACAATGACTGTCCTACTGCTCCACCAGCAACAGGGCAGGATGGGACTTCTACTCTTCCATTGTTGGGGAGAAGGGGATCCCCTAAAGCAGGGAAGCAGAAGTAGAAATCTGGGCGCTGAAGTGCTGGGGAAACCCGAGGGGGGTGTGAAGCGCTGGGATTATTTAACCCCCACTTTTCCTCTATGGTGCCATAGAATCATAGAATAGTTTGGGTTGGAAGGGACCTTAAAGATCATCGAGTTCCAACCCCCCTGCCATAGGCAGGGACACCTCCCACTACATCAGGCTGCTCAGTGCCATGTCCAGCCTGGCCTTAAACACCTCGAGGGGGCATCCACAACCTCTCTGGGCAACCTCTTCCACTGTTTCACCACCCTCACTGTAAAGAATTTCTTTCTTACATCAAGTCTAAATCTACCCCCCTCCAAATTACATCCATTGTTTCTAGTCCTCCCATCCGATATCATGTTAAAAAGTTCTTCCCCTGCCTTTCTGTAGGACCTCCTCAGGTACTGATAAGTTACTCTGAGGTCCCCCCTGAGCCTTCTCTTCTCCAGGCTGAACAACCCCAACTCCTTCAGCCTGTCTTCATAGGGCAGTTGCTTCAGCCCTTTGACCATCTTGGTGGCCTCCCCTGGACCTGCTCCAACAGCTCAATGTCCTTCCTGTGTTGAGGGCTCCAGAACTGGACACAGTAACTTCAGGTGGGGCCTCACCAGAGCCCAGTAGAGGGGCAAAATCCCCTCTCTGGACCTGCTGGTCACACTCCTCTTGATGCAACCCAGGATTTGGTTGGCCTTCTTGTCTGCGAGTGCACACTGGTGGCTCATGTTGAGTTTGTCATCCACTGACACACCCAAGTCTTTCTCTTCAGAGAAGACAGGCCATGTGGACCTGTGCTCTCCTTCTGTGGCCTCTTCCCAAAGCAGGGGTTGTCCCATGTTTTTTTGGAGCCCCAGTTGTGCTCCCTGGCTGTTTCTACCACCAGTGAGGGTTAGAGTTTGCTGCTAAAAGCAGCTGCTTGTGGTTTCCAGTCAGATGCTTGGGTGAGTGTGTAACTGTCTGGGGATGGATCCAGAGAGGATTGGCACTGGAGGTGCTGGCGTCAGAGCCTTCTCCTTCTCAGGGTCACTTGAAAAGCACTTTTCACCCTCAAACCTTTGCTTTTGCAGCCCTTAATAGAAAGGTAGCTCCAGGAGGGAGTTTTGAAACTGGGGAAACTGAGGCAGGGAGGATGGGATGGGTACCTGGTGATGTGTCTCTCTGATCCTTCCTGACTAAAACTTATTTTGGGTGAAAAAATGGAAGTTTTTGTTGGTGACCTTGCTTCAAGCCTGCTGGACTTGTGGGGGGCAGGGGAAGGAAGCCCCCCCTCCTGCTGCTCTGCCTGCTTTCCCCTTTTGTTTTGACAGTTTCTAAACGGACCTTTCAGAGTTGTTTTTAATTTTACAACAAAGCCTTTGCCTTGCCTTATTCCTCTGTGGTTTTCAAATGATAAAAAGGGAAGAAGAAAAAAAAAAGCAAAAGTAAAAAAACCAAGGCAACTCTCTGAAATTAGTGGCTTGGTTTGACCCTGAACTTAACATTTCACTTCCTTTCATCTCTGGATCTGCCAGCATCCTAGGAAATCAGGATTTTTCACATGCCCCTGCCTGCCACATCTCTGGCAGTGCCTCTGCTTTGCCCCTGCAGAGTTTAACCCTGTGTTGGTTTGATTCCTGCTAAATTCAACAGAGTTTTGCTCCTGCTGCTGACACCAAAAGCAGGGGTGGAAGTTTCACAGCCATGGATGGGGTTTTGTGGGTTGGAAGGCAGCCCTCTGCAAAGTCAGGGCTATTTTGGGCTTGTGGAAGGGGGATGAACACTAAGGATGACATGGTGTGGATATCCCATGGGAAGAGGATCCCTCTTTCTATCTGACAGCTTCTTTCATCCTCCTCTGACCATCCTCAGTGGGGACACAGGGTGACAGCAGGAAAAGGCTCCAGCTCTGCCACCTCCTGCTTCACTCTTGGGTGTGGGAGAAGTGTGACCAGCATGTCAAGAGATCAGACTTTGCCCCTCTACTGAGCTCTGGTGAGGCCCCACCTGGAGTTACTGTGTCCAGTTCTGGAGCCCTCAACACAAGAAGGACATTGAGCTGTTGGAGCAGGTCCAGAGGAGGCCACCAAGATGATCAAAGGGCTGGAGCAACTGCATTATGAAGACAGGCTGAAGGAGTTGGGGTTGTTGAGCTTGGTGAAGAGAAGGCTCAGGGGGGATCTCAGAGGGAGTTGGGGTTGTTGAGCTTGGTGAAGAGAAGGCTCAGGGGGGATCTCAGAGGAGCTTCTCAATACCCCCTTCAGGGGGCTACAGAAAGGCAGGGGTAGGACTTTTTAATAGGATATGTGATGGGAGGACTAGAAATAATGGATGTAAATTGGAAGAGAGGAGATTCATGCTAGATATAAGAAATTCTTTAGAGTGATTGTGGTGAAACAGTGGAAGAGGTTGCCCAGAGAGGTTGTGGATGCCCCCTCAATCCCTGGAGGTGTTTAAGGCCAGGCTGGACAAGACACTGAGCAGCCTGATGTAGTGGGAGGTGTCCCTGCCTATGTCATGGGTGTTGGAACTCCATGATCTTTAAGGTCCCTTCCAACCCAAACCATTCTATGATTCTATGAGGTTTAATTCATGAATTTGCAGATGCTGCAGAAAGGGATGTATGAGCCCCCCAGGGTGCCAGCACCTCCTCATGATGGGAACTGCAGCACCATGAAGCCTTTGGGTTCAAGGGCTGCAGCTTTTGCCAGTGCTCTTCTCAGGAAAGCTTTGATTTCCCCTGTGGGAACAGAAGGCAGAGACCTGCAGGTTGCCATCATGGACTCAGTCCAAGCCCCACCAGCATGGGCCAGCAGTGGGATGTGTGCAGTCATGTTGTAGGAAATTGTTGTCTGAGCTCGTTGAATGGCAGCTTGCCTTTTGGATTTCCCAAAAATTGGGAGGACGAGAAGCAATTTGGACTTGGACGGGTCTGGTGTCCCACCCTGAGCCCCAGTGGATCTCACAGCCTGATTTCCAGGAACTCCACAGCCCTCAGTGTCAGCTGAAGTTGGCTCTGCTTTTCAACCCTGGAAGATCTCCCATTCCCTGTCTCCGTATGTGGACCTGTTCCAAATCCTCAGCCTCTGATGAAGGAGCATGGTCTGAGCTGGATGTGTGAAGGTGTAGACTGGCAAAACTGCTCACTGCTAATGCCCTTTATGGCCAGTTAGACTCAAAATGTGTCTGGGTCCATTCCCAAAAGAGTTTGCCTTTCTTCTCAGATTGTGTGTCTTCCCAAAGGTAAACTGAAGCATCGGTGACTTTGCCAAAACTGTTTGCTCCAAGCTGGTGCAGAGGCATAGAATGGTTTGGGTTGGAAGGAGCCTTAAAGATCATCTAGCTCCAACACCCCTGCCATGGGCAGGGACACCCCCCACCACACCAGGCTGCTCAATGCCTCATTCAGCCTGGCATTGGCTGCTCAGGGCTCCTTTTCCTGACTTCTTCTGCTGCTTCATGGAATCATAGAATGGTTTGGATTGGAAGGGACCTTATAGATCATCAAGTTCCAACCTCCCTGCCATAGGGATGGACACCTCCACTAGATCAGGTTGCTCAATGCCTCATCCAGCCTGGCCTTAAACACCTCCAGAGAGGAGACACCCACAACCTCTCTGGGCAACCTCTTCCAGTGTTTCACTACCCTCACCCTAAACACTTTCTTTCTTATTAGCCTTTTATTTAGCCTGAATTTCCCCTCTTCCAATTTACATGCATTATTTCTAGCCCTCCCATCACACATCCTATTAAAAAGTCCTACCCCTGCCTTTCTGTAGCCCCCTTCATGTATAGATAAATTACTATGAGGTCCCCTCGAGCCTTCTCTTCTCCAGGCTGAGCACCCCCAACTCCTTCAGCCTGTCAATGCTGTAGCTGGTATTTAAAGCTCTGATCCATCCTCTGTGCAGCTCCCTCCTTGCTCCTCTCATGTCCCTCCCTGCACATCACTCTCTCTGTGCAGTAAAAACTTTAGAAGGAGGTGGAAAACAAATCTCATTTTTGGCTTGGTGCCTCTCCTCGCTTCTTTGGGTCGTAAATCCTGCGATGTTTTTTTGGCTTTATGATAAATTTAGCTTCTAGAGAACATTTTTCTGGAGAAATAATGATTCATGAAGCCTTTTCATGACTTGGTAATTTGGCAGGGATGCTGGCAAGGATCCCAAAAGCAAAACCACTTGTGTGCACTGCTGCCCAGGGCACAGAAAGGCCACGCTGCCTTGCCAGCATCCCATGGGATCTGGGAGCATCCTGTGGGATCTGGGAGGCAGGTCTGCTCTGAGCATCTGGGCAGCAACAGGTTTTACTCCTCCTTCCTAAGAAACTTTAACAGATGCAGGGTAGGAGAACACCTGGCAGATGTTTAGCAGGTTTATTACTCTTTTTTGTTATTGTTGTTAATTGGGGTTTTATTAGGATGGCACCAAAGTTCCCATCTGCCTGAGGAGGGAGAGCAACTCATGGGGAACACAGAGATCCAGATGTGGATGATGCAGAGATGCAGTTGTGGGATGAGTTATGGGGCAGTGAGGTGGCTTCAAGAGATGAGATGTAGAGTTTATTTCCTACTGAGTGGCTCAGTATTTGCTGAGAACTAGTGTAAGGTGTGGGAGATTCCCCATGTTCCCAGAGAACATATTTCCTTGCTGATGGCCTGCAAGGTGAGGTGTTTGATGGGATATCACTTAGCAGGGTGTCTTCTCATCACACAGGGCAACCCAGAGTCAACAGAACCAAGACCAGCAGAAAAAGTGACACAGAAAAATGTCTGTTGGCACAAAACTTGCCTTGGTGAAATCCCAGGGAAGTCTTCTGGGTCAGGTCCCATTCCCTGCTTGTGGAGATGTGTACCTGGAATGACTGAGTGGCCTGATGGGATCACATGGGTGGGCTGAGTTGTTCATCTTCCATCTCCTTGGCAAAGGGACACAGATTTGATGTGGGACTGTGTGATGTCTGTCCAGCCATGGCAGTCATTGGGGTTTATCTGGAAGCTGGGCAAAGAGGCTGCTCATCTTTATAGAGGGTCAAGGGGAGGGGATGAAGGAGCTTCGGGACCTATTAATGGCTGCTGCATCATCCCTGTTTGATAAGCTGCCAAATGTTTGGGAAATCCCAACTTCTTCTTAGGTTTGATGTTTTATTTTTCCTTCTTTTCAATGGCCTTCATGTTTCAGCCAGAGCCCTTGAACCCCTGGCTGGTGATAGCAGAGAAAGAGTGAAAAAATAATCCCTGTCTGAGGGTCTGCTGGCCCCTTCCTTCTCCATGCTGGCTGTTGGGTTGGGTACTGTTCAACCCCATGATCTCTACCTCCATACAGGCAGAATATGCTGGATTCTTGTAGGGTATCCTGCCATTTCCTATGGCACTACATCAAAATCTCCATTGCAGGAATCATATATATAAATATATGTATTTAAATGTATATTTTTTAGAAGCTGGAATGCAAACATCATATCCTGCCGTTTCCTATGGCACCAGATCAGAATCTCCATTGCAGGAACCATATATAAATATATATATATATGTGTGTGTATTTAAATGTATATTTTTAAAAGCTGAGAGGCTTTTTTTTTAGAGGTGCTATCAACAGGATGTGCTTTCAACATGTGCCAGCTGGGTGGGAAGCCCCAGATAAGGGATTTTCTTTACAGCCAGTCCCTTGGCCTCTTCTGGGCACCCTTGGGGCTCCCCTAACACACACCCTTCCTCATGGCTCAAGTAGAAATGAAGCCATGGCACCAGCTCCCTCCATCCACTGGCATTTTGGATTGCATTTTGTGACCCTTTTTGACATGATTGGAGCTTCCCTCCAGCTGCTTGGGGCAGGGGAGGAAAAACTCACTCAAGAAACATCCCCCAAGTCATTGCCCCATGGTAAAAAATGAGGACAACAGGGTTGGAAGCCATTAAAATCCCACACAGCAACGTGATGTGGGGAAGGCTGGGATTAAAGTTGGCCTGAGTAACATTGTGTGATCCTGCTGCAACACAGTGATGCCCTGGTGGGTGGGATTTCAGGATTCTCTTGCTGTCTGCTGGGCAAAGTAGGATCTGCTTGTGTCTCAGGACTAATTTTAAGAAACAGAATTGATATAGGGAAACTTTTGGTGAAAATCTGGCTTTTTAATGAATGTGCACAAAGGTTTTGCCTGGGCACAGGGTTTCTCTGCTTTGTGCTGGGCAAATTAGGATCTCCTTGAGTCCCTGGACTAATTTTAAGAAACAGAGCTGATAATAGGAAGCTTTTGGTTAAAAACTGGCTTTTTAATGAATGTGCACAAAGGTTTTGGGGGGAGCACAGGGTTTCTCTGCTATCTGCTGGGCAAAGTGGGATCTGCTTGTGTCTCAGGACTAATTTTAAGAAACAGAATTGATATAGGGAAACTTTTGGTGAAAATCTGGCTTTTTAATGAATGTGCACAAAGGTTTTGCCTGGGCACAAGGTTTCTCTGCTTTCTGCTTGGCAAAGAAGGATCTCTTTGTGTCTCAGGAGTAATTTTAAGAAACAGAGTTGATAGAGGGAAGCTTTTGATTAAAATCTGGCTATTTAATAAATGTGCTGAAAGTTTTTTCCTGGGCACTATTCTCTCCTGCTTGTGACTTTGGGTCAGCCACTTCCCTTTTCTGTGAACCTTTTTTCTGCTCTTTTTAACTTTTTCTCCACCTTCTCGTGTCAAGGGGGAGGCAGTTGGAGACCTTTCTCTCCTCTAAGCCTTCTCCAAGTATTCAGTACAATCTGATGTTACAACCACTAGTGATGAGTTCACATAACTAAATGGTCAAGATATTTCAGCCTGGGGTGGATGGGATTCCTGCTGGAGCTTCACAGGAGGAAATAGTAAGAAAAAAAAAAAAAAGGAAATACAGCAGCCCTTTTCTGTGCTGCTAAGCTTGAGAAGGAAGGGGTGAGCTCATCACTTTGCAGAGCAATGACTTCCAGACCAATTCACCCAGAGCATCCACTTGACACCCAGCCAGCTCCTGTGAGCATTGTGTGTGCATCCTGGCAGGTCACGTGGCTGTGCTGAGCACTCCATTTCCCTTCTTCACTTGTGGGTTTTGTTCTTTTGAACAAACACACGGGGCAAAACAACAAAAATAACATCCCCCACCCCTCACACCAGCCTTTTCCCACTGATCTCAGTGCTGTGTGAACCAACAGGCAGCTGCGGTCACAGCAAGGTCCCCAGTGCATCACTTGCCAACCCCTGTGGCAGGGTTGGGGGTTGTTTGTAGTGAGAAATCCCTGGGAAAGAGAGGCATCCCCTTTGCTGTAAGAAGAAAGGGCCACAACATAGGGACTGCCCAGGCTGGTGAGCATCACTGATAGAATCATAGAATCGTTTGGGTTAGAAGGGACCTTAAAGATCATCAAGTTCCAACCCCCCTGCCATGGGCAGGGACACCTCCCACTATATCAGGCTGCTCAGTGCTTTGTCCAGCCTGGCCTTAAACACCTCCAGAGAGGGGGCATCCACAGTCTCTCTGGGCAACCTCTTCCAGTGCTTCACTACCCTCATTGTGAAGAATTTCTTTCTTATGTCAAGTCTAAATCTACCCCCTTCCAATTTACATCCATTGTTTCTAGTCCTCCCATCCGATATCATATTAAAAAGTTCTTCCCCTGCCTTTCTGTAGGACCCCCTCAGGTACTGGTAAGTTACTATAAGGTCCCCCCTGAGCCTTCTCTTCTCCAGGCTGAACAACCCCAATTCCTTCAGCCTGTCTCCATAAGGCAGTTGCTCCAGCCCTTTGACCATCTTCGTGGCCCTCCTCTGGACCTGCTCCAACAGCTCAGTGTCCAGGGGGGACCTCAGAGTAGCTGAAGGGGGCTACAGAAAGGCAAGGGTAGGAGTTTTTAATAGGATATGTGATGGAAGGACTAGAAATAATGGATGTAAATTGGTAGGGGGGAGATTTAGGCTAGATATAAGAAAGAAATTCTTTAGGGTGAGGGTTCGATATAAGATTCGGCTTCAATATAAGAAATTCTTTACATTGAGCAGCCTGATGTAGTGGGAGGTGTCCCTGTTTATGGCAGGGGGATTGGAACTTGATGATCTTTAAGGTCTCTTCCAACTATTCTATGATGCTATGACCCTAATTTCTCTTCCTCTTCTCAGAAACCTTCACCCCTGAAGCACCTTAGCTTTGGGCCCTCTCACCTCCCTGGCTGGTGCTGCCTATGATGGCACTGTGTCTCAAGCAAGTCTTCAACAAGGACAAGACATTCCGCCCTCGGAAGAAGTTTGAGCCAGGCACCCAGCGCTTTGAGCTGTACAAGAAAGCCCAGGCTTCCCTCAAGTCTGGGCTGGACCTGAAGGCAGTGGTGCAGCTTCCTCCTGGGGAGAGCATCAATGACTGGATTGCTGTGCACGTAGTGGACTTCTTCAACCGCATCAACCTCATCTATGGCACCATGTCAGAGTTCTGCACGGAGAAGACCTGCCCCATCATGTCTGGAGGGCTCAAGTACGAGTACAGGTGGCAGGATGACAGCAGGTACAAGAAGCCAACCAAGCTGTCAGCTCCTCAATACATGTGCATGCTGATGGACTGGATTGAGATGCTCATTAACAACGAGGACATCTTCCCCACCAGGATAGGTGAGTGTGTTCTCTGGTTCTTGGTGGGAAGGCTGAGACTTGTAATCCTTTCTTTTTCCCAAGAGGTAGGACTTTTTAATGAGATATGTGATGGGGAGTTGGAGTTGTTCAGCTTGGGGAAGAGAAGGTTCAGGGGGGACCTCAGAGGAGCTTCTCACTACCTGAAGGGGGTTACAGAAAGGCAGGGGAAGGACTTTTTAATAGGATATGTGATGGGAGGACTAGAAATAATGGATGGAAATTGGAAGGGGGGAGATTTAGGCTAGATATAAGAAAGAAATTCTTTAGGGTGAGGGTAGTGAAACACCAGAAGAGGTTGCCCAGAGAGGTTGTGGATGCCTCTTCAATCTCTGGAGGTGTTTAAGGCCAGGCTGGACAAGGCACTGAGCAGCCTGATGTAGTGGGAGGTTGGAACTTGATGATCTTTAAGGTCCCTTCTAACCCAAAATACTCTATGATTCTATGATCTTGGATGCTGAAACCTCTCTGACACACAGGCAGGGTTTGGAGCAGACCCAGAGCCAGAAACACCCTGCTCTCTCTGCCAAATGTGCCTCCAGCTCTAAAGAACATCAGTCACCAGAGATTTTGGGAGAGTTCTTGGAAAGCTTTTCAAAACTCGAGCTCTGCCATTCAGGCATGGTCCCAAAACAATTATTCAAAAAAGCAGAGAAAACTTGCTGTGAAATTATCCAATACTTCCTCCCCGTAACAACAGGAGAAAAATGTTCGTAATTCAGCTAATTCCTGCCCTTTTCTTGGATGGCTATTTTTTTTACATGATTTGCCTTTTGTTTCTGCCTTTTTTCTTCCAAAAATGAACACCACACCAGCTTGCAGCTGCCTTCATGCCATTAGCTTTAAACAGGGCTTGAAAATCTTATTTTTAGGAAAAAGATGAATCACCAAACACCACAGTGGCCAAAAATGGAATTGAGAAATAATAAAATCAACAACAATAATTTGTCATGGAGTTCATCAAGTGACTGCTTTTGCAGAAAGGGGGAAAAAATATGATTGCCAAGAAGAAGAGCTTCCCAGTACTGATTCATCATGAAAAAATTAAATTGGCTTAAGCACCATGAGTAGGGACAGAAGAAATGGCAGGAGACATCCATTGGCAGTCCCTCAGTGGAAGTGCAAGCATTTTGTTAGGTCTCATTTTCATTCCCTTTTATACTCCTTCCCACTGTGCTTTGAAGAAAAATATCAGCACAGAGAAGGGAAAGTAGGTTTCCCAGAACATTAAATCACATCTTGGGAGGGGGGGGGTTTCAAGCAAAACATCCAAGACAAACAAACTGAAGGTGCTAATTCATCCCAGGGCTGGGAGTCACACTGCTCAACTTGGTGCCTGGCAAGGAGTGAGGATGTACCTGCTCTTGTCAGGGCTTTGGAGAACAGGTAAAACTCTCTCTTTTCTGCTGCTGTGGATGCTCTGCTTCACTCCTACTGGGATTGGGCTGCCTTTCTGCCCTGGGACTTGTGAAACTCCCAGTCACTGGCTGTCTGGTCCATGTCCAGCATCTGGGTAGCACATAGCAATGATCATGGGTGGAGAAAAACCTTGTGTTAGAAATATTTTTGCTGTCCTCTGTGTGAGCTCACTTCACATCTCTTGGTCCTCCTCCTCATCACTCAAGCAGGAAGAGTTGGAGGGGAGCTAGCCCCAGCCAGACTGTGGGGTTGCTGCTGCTTTTTTTCGGGGATGCTTGATGGTGAATGAAATATAAATGTAATTTTGATGCCTTTAAATCAGCCCAGATGGGTTTTGTGGTGGTCTGCTTTTACTTTGGGGCAGCATCAGTGGGATGTGCTGGCTGCAAAGCATGCCAGGTTGGAGGGAGGAGGCTTTTGCTGTGTGCCCTTGTGTGATGAAGAGGATGTCACATGCATTGTCTGCTGGACGTCCACTGCACCAGCAGATGTGAGCCAGGGCAAGCCCTAT
Organism: Turnix velox; assembly: GCA_013400935.1. Taxonomy (NCBI): domain Eukaryota; kingdom Metazoa; phylum Chordata; class Aves; order Charadriiformes; family Turnicidae; genus Turnix; species Turnix velox. The sequence goes on from VZTY01032606.1 coordinate 77,291, forward strand.
TCATAGAATCATAGTATAGGTCAGGTTGGAAGGGACCTTAAAAATTATCTGGTTCCAGCGCCCCTGCCATGGGCAGGGACACCTCCCACTACATCAGGCTGCTCAGTGCCTTCTCCAGCCTGGCCTTAAATACCTCCAGGAGGTGCTCTCTGGGCAACCTCTTCCAGTGTTTCACTACTCTCACCCTAAAGAATTTCTTTCTTATATCCATCTTGAATCTCCCCTCTTCCAATTTACATCCATTATTTCTAGTCCTCCCATCACATATCTTATTTAAAATTCCTACCCCTGCCTTTCTGTAGCCCCCTTCAGGTATTGAGAAGCTACTCTGAGGCCCCCCCTGATCCTTCTCTTCACCAAGATGAACAGCCCCAACTCCTTCAGCCTGTCTTCATAGGCTCCAGCCCTTTGATCATCATGGTGGCCTCCTCTGGACCTGCTCCAACAGCTCAATGTCCTTCTTATGTTGAGGACTCCAGAACTGGACACAGTAACTCCAGGTGGAGCCTCACCAGAGCCCAGTAGAGGGGCAAAATCCCCTCTCTTGCCCTGCTGGTCACGCTCCTCTTGATGCAACCCAGGATTTGGTTGGCCTTCTTGGCTGCAAGTGCACACTGGTGGCTAATGTTGAGTTTGTCATCCACTGATACCCCCAAGTCCTTCTTTTTGTGCCAGATCTTTCTGCTGCTCTTCCTGGATTTGTCAGATTCAGCCTTGGCTGGAGAACCCTTTTCTTTCAGCTCTGGGTGAGGGGATGATGATCTTCTCCAGCTCCTAGCCAGCATGGCCAGTGCCTGCTGAGGCTGATGTGGGTTTCTTTCCATGGGAGATCAGCAGGATTGCTGCTGGTGGAGACAACCTGCTTATCAGACATCCGCCCTGCTCCCTTCCTTCCTCCAGGGAAGTGCATTGATCAATCCCATGTCAAGGGTCGAGTTAAGTATATATGGAGCCTGTAGAGAGGGTCCTGGCCCTAGAGGTGTAGATGTGGCTGCAGCACAGGGATTAGAAGCAGGAAATGGTGGCCCCGGGTTGTCCTTGTGCTGCTAGAGCTACCTGGGTATCTCTGAGCATGTGTGACTGATAAGGGTGATGTGGGGAGAAAGAGCTCCAGTGGTCCTAGGACCCACAGGACCACCGTAGGTGGTGGTTTTATGACATGTTGAGCTAAGAGAGACCTGTACAAGTCCATCGGTGACTGCTAGCTGCCACCTACTGTTTGGCCACGTCTGGCTGGGATGGCCACACACTGACACCTTGTGATGGACACGAAGAAAAGCAGCCCTGCCTCACCTTCAAGGGACTGATTTTGTTGCTGGGTTTAGTGAAAGCACAGTGCTGGAGCAGCCAAGAGTTGTACCAGTAGGTCCTGGCAGCTTGGTAGTACTTTTCAGGTATCATCAGGTGCAGTCATGGCTCAGCAGATGCCATATCTGCCAACAGCCATGAGATTTGGGTGAGATTATCTTTAAAGGTCCCTTCCAATCCAAGTGATTCTATGATTTATGCTAAATCTCTGTTCCCTGATACAGGAGCTGGTTTTGGAAAACCCAGGAGGCAGCTGGAGGTGTTTCCTCTCTAAGATTCTCAGCTGCCAGCATGTCCATGAAGACTTGCTGGTAAATGATTTGTAGGACAAGAGATTCCTGTCTAATCCCAGGGCAAAAGCAGTGGAAGGACACTTGTCAACATCTGCCAAGTGTAGTATCTAGGCATAGATTGTGTCAGCCTGTCCATCCTGTTTGAAGCATGCTTTTGATTCAGAAGACCAGGGAAAAGGTGTCTTTTCTTCTGGGAGAAGAGGTTTGGTGCTGTTTATGGACCTCATTTAATACAATTTAAATTGCACAGGCTTGCAAGGGAAAGGCAGCAAGAGAAAGCAGAAAGATCCACTGACAGATTACTCTGGGTACAGCCAAATGCGGTCTTCTCCACTGGATTAGAAATTTCCTCTCCCAAGGCAGCTCCCCAGATCCTCAGAATGCCTGTGAGGAATTTCTACTTGGGCAGTGAAGAAGAAGGTGGGGAGAGCTTCTGTGAGATAGCACATTGCTCTGGTGTAGCTATCTCTCTTGCCATTAGCCAAAGAATCCTTCCTCCTCATCTATGACAGTGACACTGACATTTTAAACACTTTGTTTGGGGTTTTTGAAATAATCAAATGGCTTCTGCTTTGCAGGTGTTCCCTTCCCCAAGCAGTTCCAGCAAGTTTGCACGAAGATCCTCACCCGCCTCTTCCGTGTCTTTGTCCATGTCTACATCCACCACTTTGACAGCATCATCAACATGGGGGCTGAGGCTCACGTCAACACCTGCTACAAGCACTTTTACTACTTCATCAGGGAGTTCAGCCTCATTGACCATCGAGAGCTGGAGCCTTTGGTAAGGATGTCCTAGGAATGGGGAAGTGGAGGGGTGAGGTTGGGGTGGCTTCAACACAGCACTGGTAGATTCCCACCTGGAGTATTGCGTTCAGTTCTGGAGTCCTCAACATAAGAAGGACATTGAGCTGTTGGAGCAGGTCCAGAAGAGGCCACCAAGATGACGAAAGGGCTGGAGCAACTGCCTTATGAAGACAGGCTGAAGGAGTTGGGGTTGTTCAGCCTGGAGAAGAGAAGGCTCAGGGAGAACCTGAGCTTCTCAGTACCTGAAGGGGGCTACAGAAAGGCAGGGGTAGGACTTTTTAATAGGATATGTGATGGGAGGACTAGAAATAATGGATGGAAATTGGAAGAGGGTACATTCAGGCTGGATATAAGAAAGAAATTCTTTACAGTGAGGGTGGTGAAACACTAGAAGATGTTGCCCAGAGAGGTTGTGGATGCCCCCTCAACCCCTGGAGGTGTTTAAGGCCAAGCTGGACAAGGCACTGAGCAGCCTGATGTAGTGGGAGGTGTCCCTGCCTATGGTGATGGGGTTGGAACTCCATGATCTTGAAGGTCCCTTTCAACCCGAACTATTCTATGATTCTGTGATTCAGATTGGGCTTGGTGCACTTTCTGGACACAGAAAGAACAGCCTTATTGTCTGTCCTGTAGCTTATCAGCCTTAGTGCTCTGAGCAAAAACTTCCCAGCAACACTGAGGAAACTGTTTACCCTTTGAAAGCCCTCCCAACCCCAAGTCTCCTCTCCACAGCCTTGAGTTTTCTTATTTGTAAAGGTCCCTGCTGGAGTTTCTGGTGTGAATTACAATGAGGCTGCAGGTCTGCAAGCCCCAAAAGGGCTCACAGCTCCAGACAACAGCTATAAAGGCCAAGAAGGAGAAGCTTTGCTGGAGCTCTGAGTTTCTCTGCAGCTTCCCTGGGGAAGCAATTAGCCAGGCAGAGTGAGAGTCCTTGAAAACAGCAGGACTGGTGGGAAGCAGAGGTCAGGGGACTTGGGCACAAAAATGAGAAATGCCACATAGTTTTGTTAAGAGAAGCAGGTGAGTCACAGGCAAGGTTTGAGTGTGGGCTGACCTGGAGAGGACCTGTTGGAATAGGGAGAAGAATTAATTAACAAGGAAGCCAGTGAACAGGCTGTGAGAAGGGCTAGGTTGATGCAAAGGCCATAACCAGCAGCCCAGGAATCATAGAATCATAGAATAGTTTGGGTTGGAAGGGACCTTAAAGATCATCAAGTTCCAACCCCCCTGGCATAGTAAGAGACACCTCCCACTACATCAGGCTGCTCGGTGCCTTGTCCAGCCTGGCCTTAAACACCTCCAGGGGTTGAGGGGGCATCCACAACCTCTCTGGGCAACCTGCTCCAGTGTTTCACCACAGAATTTCTTTCTTATATCCAGCCTGAATCTCCCCCCTTCCAATTTCCATCCATTATTTCTAGTCCTCCCATCACATATCCTATTAAAAAGTCCTACCCCTGCCTTTCTGTAGCCCCCTTCAGGTACTGAGAAGCTCAGGTTCTCCCTGAGCCTTCTCTTCTCCAGGCTGAACAACCCCAACTCCTTCAGCCTGTCTTCATATGGAAGTTGCTCCAGCCCTTTGATCATCTTGGTGGAAGACCAAGAAGATCTAATTCCAGAGGGAAAACCAGCTGAGAAGTTCCAGCATGAACTCTTTAGGAGTATGAGGGAGAAGGAGAAGGGTGTTATAGCCCTGCTCCTAATTGCTGAGAGCTTTAATTCTTCCTTGCTTCCATTTCTCAGTCAATTTGCTGCCTGACAGTGATCTGATGAAATAGGGAGAACTTCAGTGACAACAGCATCTCCATTAATTATGTGGCAGAGTTTGTTGGTGACCTGTATTATCACAATGGCCCTCAGCTCCAGAAAATGGCAGCTCAGTGTCACTCTGTCTTCTTTTTAGCCTTCCTCTTCACTGTTCTTTACAAAACTCCTTTAGCAGTGATGTACAGCCCCTAATGGCTTTGACTGAGGCTTGCTAATGTAAATAATTAGCACCTAATAGCCAAAGCAGAGGCTGACATTGCTAAATAGGCTTCTAATAGCAGTGATTCACACACAACATGGGATGATTTATGGGTCTGGGTGATTCTCAGAGGAACAGGTTTTCCTGTGTGATGCAACTAAGGTTAAACTAGAAGGAAATGAGAAGGATTTACCTCTGCTCTATCTATGCTTCACTTCTCCCTGTGCCCATTACCTGACCCAGGCACAGGGGAGACCTCTTATTCTTGCTGTGGTTGTGTGTGAGACTGTCCTTCAACCAGAGGATGGCTGTGTCTGGGATGAGGAGAGAGGGAGAAGCTGCTGCAGCTTATGAGAAGCTTCCAGAAACTACAAGTGGTCCCTCTGGCCATGGTGTGACCTCAGGGAGGCTGCAGCTTAGCAGTGCCAGCAGAGCTAAAGTCTGCATGGAATGAACCAGTAGCTCTTCTCTTTGCCAAAGGCAAGGAAGCACAATGATGAGAAGCTTCTTCATGTGCGTACCAGGGGTTTTCCAATAAGTCACTGGGACCTGTGGAGTGTGTGGGGAGCCTGGGAGCAAAGGCAAGGACAAATATGATCTGGGCACCTTCCTAAGGCAGCTGTCAGGATGTCTTTCTGGCTAAGAAAAAACAGCCTGTTCCCCTAAACAGAGCTCAATCTTGCAGAATGTTTCCTACAGCTCTCTGTTTTTAGCCCTCATTTGCATTGTTGTGTGACCATGAGATCCTCTGCCAAAACCTCAAGCTGTTGTCACCTCCTAGAATGAGAGGCAGGAGCAGCTCTGCATCCCATCTCCTTCAGGAGCTCCTCTGAGAGCAGCACTGCTTTTTCTAGAGCCCAGCCAAAATAAGCTGGTGCTACAGAGATGGAGGAGGATGGCAGGAAGGAGCTGCAGAGGCAGGGCAGTTCCCAGGAGGGCTGGCATGGGAAATAGAGAACCCCCTCCCCCCAGCACTCCCACGGTGGTTTCCTTGTATTGTTTTTGGACTCTTACCAAAGTGCCTGAGGTGTCACCCTGGTAAAACCTGTCTTTTTGCACTTACTGTTCTTTTTTTTTTTCCCTTTTTTTCTTTTTTTTTTTTCTTTTCCTTCTTTTTCTTTTTCTCTTTCTCTTTTTTCTTTCTTTTTCTTTCTCTTTTTCTCTTCCTTTTTCTTTTTCTCTTTCTCTTTTTTCTTTCTTTTTCTTTCTCTTTTTCTCTTCCTTTTTCTTTTTCTCTTTCTCTTTTTTCTTTCTTTTTCTTTCTCTTTTTCTCTTCCTTTTTCTTTTTCTCTTTCTCTTTTTTCTTTCTTTTTCTTTCTCTTTTTCTCTTCCTTTTTCTTTTTCTCTTTCTCTTTTTTCTTTCTTTTTCTTTCTCTTTTTCTCTTCCTTTTTCTTTTTCTCTTTCTCTTTTTTCTTTCTTTTTCTTTCTCTTTTTCTTTCTTTCTCTCTCTCTTTCTGTCTTTCTTTCTTTCTTTTCCCTCCCACTTCAGTGCAGAAAGAAATGACAGGATGAATTTGCCACTGAAGCATTTTGCCAAGTGAAATCANCTGTTTTCTTTCTCTCTTTTTTTCTCTCTTTCTTTCTCTCTTTCTCTCTCTCTTTCTCTTTTTCTTTCTTTCTCTCTCTCTTTCTCTTTTTCTTTCTTTCTCTCTCTCTTTCTCTTTTTCTTTCTTTCTCTCTCTCTTTCTGTCTTTCTTTCTTTCTTTTCCCTCCCACTTCAGTGCAGAAAGAAATGACAGGATGAATTTGCCACTGAAGCATTTTGCCAAGTGAAATCAGCTGGCTGTGTAGTGAGAGACCTCTTCCCAACCTGTCTTTTTGCACTTACTGTATTTTTATTTTCTTTTCTTTCTTTTCTCTCCCAAATTCAATGCAGAAAGAAATGACAGAACGAATTTGCCACTGAAGCATTTTGCCAAATCAGCTGGCTGTGTGGTGGGACACCTCTTCCCAAGGACTTGCTCTCAGCATTTCACCTCAACAAACTATGAAGACTGCACAAGAACCTCTTTCAGTCCAGGACTGAATCCTAGGCTTGCCTAAATATCTCTGGGCAGATTTTTTAACAGATACAAGTCTCTGTTATGTGACTCTTGTCTTAGAAAGCCACGGACTTACTGGAGAACGAGGCAGATTTGGATGACTTTTGCACACTCTGCCTTCTAAGACTCAGCCCTATGTCTGATAACATCAGCTTCTTCTCCTCTTGTTTAGTTCTCATGTCCAAATGTTTTTATTTGTCATTCCTGCCCTGTAAGCAAGTGTGACCTTGCCTACCAAATAATTCTTGTTGCCTTTCCCACATGCAGTGGGTTGGTGAGAACTTGTGAGATCATAGAATAGTTTGGGTTGGAAGGGACCTTAAAGATCATTGAGTTCCAACCCCCCTGCCATAGGCTGGGGCTGGTGACATTCACTCCCAGGTGCCTTCAGGCTGATGCACCATTTTTAACCATGACCAATGAATGTCTCTCCTTCTGCCCTAATTCATGCTTTAGCAAAGGGACCATTTTTTTTCCCCTGCATGATTTTTAACACCAGGCAGAGGGGACTTTGGGATGTTCTAAGATGCCTCCAACACTGCTTGGACTAATGGGCAAGGTGGCCTCATGAGAGAGGAGGTGAAGTGTGATCAGCACAGCCCACCTGAGAAAGAATCAGAAAGTGGAAGGAAGCAAAAACTGCTGCCAGAAAACAACATTTTCACCATTTCAGCACTTTCTCATGTGGAATCAGCTCAGCAGATGGTGGCTGCAGAAATTGTTTTTCCATTATCCAGCCCTGCAGTGCAGTAAATCTGATGGAGAAGGACTTTAAGAGGCAGGTAATCTACCCCATTCTTTCACAAAGGCAAGATCAGTTCTCTTGAAATCTTTTTGACCTCCTGAAAGCACACCATTGCTACCTGTTCTGTGCCATTATTCCCCTGAAAGGTATTATTACATCTCAAAATTTGGTCCCCTTCTGCTTGCAGTGCCTGATAACTAGTGGTGTGTTCCCTCTGCCATTTTTCTTTTGATAAGAGTCAAGGTCTTTATTTTTTTTTTCACTCTTTTTGAGGAGTTAAAATCAAACTGTCTGAGCCACAGCAGTGTTATATTTGTGCTTCTTGCCCTTTTATTGTGAAAGTTCTGTATATCAGCCACAGCAGATGATTATGACCTGGGGTTTGCCCATTTTTTCGTGCCAGGAGAGGATATGGCTAGAAAATGTAAATATTGAGGCCAACATTTAAAGTGCACAAGTGAATTTTTAGTGCTCAAAGCACTTGTTTCATTGTGAAAAAATATTTTTTTTAAAATCTTGTGTGCCAGATGTATATTTTTACACGGAAATAAAACAAAGCAAAATGGACACAGATTGATACATCCATTCCCAGTATTTTCTGTGTAAAATAATCCAAACATTTTTGTTCTGTTACTAATTCAATAAGCCCAGTGCACTTCATTCTTCCCTGATTTGTTTGCTGTGTGACTGACAGGCATTCTGAAAAAACACCCAGGATCACTCCAAGTGAGGATTTCTCCTGAGAGCTGCTGCCCTCATGGATCTCAAGGCCATGCTGAGACCTCAATTTCCATCTTAGAGACTGTCTCCATCCTCCCCTTGCACAATTTTCACCAGCATCCCACTAGGAGGTATTTTTTTCCAGTGCTTTACTCACTTCTCCTTCCAAAGTGTGTGGGGTCCATGTTACATCCTCTTCATACCAACCACAACATCAAGCACAAATTGGGATGTAGAGATGGACAACAGCTCTGATAGGAACCTTCTGCCTTGCCTGGTTGCACTCAGTGCACAGGACCCTCTGGGAGCTGATAAGGACAGGAATTTTGGAGAACCTGTCTCAACAGAGGGGTCTAAGGGATGAACTGATGGCAACCTACAGCTCCCTCGAGGTGAAACACTAAGATAACAACAATCAACCTTATTCCCAACAATGAGATAATGCCCCACAACCACAGTTTGTGCCTTGGATGCTTCAAATTAGACAACAGCAAAAGAAATCTAAGAGGATTGTGCAGCCAGTGAGCAGATACCCAAAAACGAAGCTTCAGCCATCCTTGGTTTAACAAGACTTGATGTAAATAATGCCTGTGCACAAGAAGCCTGCTTCTCTTTTTGTCCTTAGGATGTCCTGCAGCAATGAGTTCCACCAGGCAGTTACACAGTAGGGCATAACATCAGGGGAGTGTACTTAGTTTATTTTTTTAAACCCATGCCTGAAGATTTCAGCTTTCCTCCTTTGGGAGGGTTTCCTGTTTACCTCCTCCAAGCCATAGAGCTTGCTGTAGAAAGCTGTGGAACACAAAACTCTGTTTCTAAAAGATTAACCCTCACCTCAAGCAGCAGTTTAAAAAAAAGAATTTCAAAAGTCTTTTCGTGTGTGTGTTGTTGTGGGTTTTGTGGTTTTTTTTTGGATTGGTTTTGTTTTGTTTGGGGTTTTTTTGTCTGTTTTTTTTTTGTTTTTTTCTTTTTCCTTCTTTCCTCCCCCTTTTCAATCTGCTTTACACCAGGACACAAAGCTCATGGTTGTGCTGTGAAAACTGCATCCAAAGTAACTCTGGAAATGGGAGACAAGGGTGGGAGGTGTCCCTACCATGGCAGGGTGGTTGGAACTAGATGATCTTTAAAAGTCCCTTCCAACCCAAACCATTCTATGATTCTATGATCATTCAGTGCCAGAAAGGTGTTTGTGTCTCTCTCCAAGCCCCTGAGCTGTTCTTCCTTGGTTTTTTCCATCTGAGCAGCTCCAAACCTGGTCTGCTTGATGCCTGAGCACAGCAGGGATGCTTGTGGAGCACGAAGAGTTGAGTATCTAAGGCAATCTTCCCCTCCATTCAGGAGGCTGAAGCTTGCCTATGATGCTCCAACATCCCCAGAGCTTCCACAAACATCCCCAAGCAATTTGAAATAAGACAGGAACCCTGAGCTGCATTAAATATGCACAGAGCTCTTGTAAGCTCCACAAATGACTCATCTGCTGGGCTGATGGAATCATTTGTCTCTTTGCAAAATCACGGGGTTCTTCTGATGAAAAGTGCTGCTGCTGGGATTTGGTTTTCTTTCTCTGCACCCAACCTGTCCCTCAGGACCAAAAGAAAGGCAGTGGTGCCAGTCACCAGGTCACACTGAGGCTGGTGAAGGAGAGAGAGTGGGCAACACAACGTGAATGTGTCCTGCCTTCTGCTGATGCTGAAAAATTAAGAAATAGCTTTAGATGGAAGAAAAAAAAAAGACTTTTATTAAGCATAATAGCTCCTGTTGCATTGCCACAGTGCCACAGTGATGGGACATTGAAAGGGTTTGGTCTTTCTGCTTTCAGCCATACAATGGTAGGGGTCAAGGCTGACCAACCCTGGCAGCAGCTCCACTTGGGGTTTGCTGGTCTTGAGTTTAAGCTCCTGAGTTTAGGCCCAGCCATGCCAAGGCTGAATGGTCCTAGGTAAAATGGTCACCCTTCTAGAGGGTGATGGCTTTGCCAGTGCAGCCTGGTCCACCATGTCATAGAATCATAGAATGGTTTGAGTTGGAAGGGACCTTAAAGATCATCTAGTTCCAACCCCCATGACATAGGCAGGGACACCTCCCACTACATCAGGCTGCTCCATGCCTTGTCCAGCCTGGCCTTAAACACCTCCAGGGATTGAGGGGACATCCACAACCTCTCTGGGTAACCTCTCACAATGTTTCACCACCCTCACCCTAAAGAATTTCTTTCTTATATCCAGCCTGAATCTCCCCCCTTCCAATTTACATCCATTATTTCTAGTCCTCCCATCACATATCCTATTAAAAAGTCCTACCCCTGCCTTTCTGTAGCCCCCTGAAGGGGGTACTGAGAAGTTACTTTGAGCCTTCAATGTCCTCTTCTGCTTGTCTGTCCTCAAAGCAAGGTGCATATAATTGAATCCTTCTTGGCTTTTTTTGTCCCTTTTCTCCCTTGCAAGATGACCCAGCTGCTCAACACATCAGAGGGCAAATCTTAAGTTTTGATTTATTCTATTATAAAGCAGGAAGTTTTTAATAGGATAGGCATGGTAGTTGTAGGAGGAGGTTATGCAAATATTTCAAGGCTAAGGCCTGAGAAAAGTGAAGAAAGCACCTCTTCGAAGAGTCTAATTGATGCATTAACCACAGTGAAGTAAGTAGCTCTTCCACACAAGTTTTCCTTTTATTTTTTAATAGCTTTTCAAGTACACATCTCCTTTTTACCCATGCAGCACACAGCAGAGAAGATAAGGAGCCATCTCTGCTGGCTGCTAGGCAAGGAAGAAGTTATTACCAAAGCTGGTTTTGATTTAGCAGTGTTACAATTGGATCACAACACTTTGGTCTGTGTTTTACTCCTAAAATGATTCCAAACCTTGACTAGAATTATTCCCCTCTTATCTGCTCACAGACAAGCACCTAAATCTATCCCTAAGCACCTGCAATCTAGTCGAGTCTCATTTCCAGGACACGGAGCATGTACTGTTCTCTCTGTTGTTCAGGGAATTTGCACAAGCTCAGTTTCTCTGAAAATTATACTTCTGATTAAACCCAGAGACAGGCTTATGTAATCACATTTGCCAGGATCCAGCTTCTGTGTCATAAAAATAAAAAAAAAAAAGAAAGAAAGAAAGGAGGAGAAATTGCCCCCTTGCTGGAGGTGTTAAAGACCAGGCTGGATGAGGGGCTGAGCAAGCTGGTCTGGTGGGAGGTGTCCCTGCCCATGGCAGGGGGGTTGGAACTACATGATATTTAAGGTCCCTTCCAACCCAAATCATTCTATGATTCTAAGAAATGTGCAGCCATATTTTTATGGCTTCCACACCCACCTTCATAGATAAAGCTACCTAATTTGCTGTTGCTACGTTCTGCATCTGTGCAGACATGCACTGGTGGCATTTCAGCTCCGACTCTGGGTCTCTTCTCAGCAGGATCTTGAATGCGACATTCTTGCTTTGAGGTTTTTCTTGACATTTATGTGTCATTTGTCCTTCCCTGACCTGACCCTCTACTCAGCTCTGGTG